>CM062389.1:32767203-33367203 GCA_031304145.1 Cardiospermum halicacabum | reverse complement strand
AGATCCGTATTTGGTTCTTTTGCTTCAAAAGTCTTTCTAATATGATGAATACATGATTGAAAAATACCAACTTATGATATCAAAGCACAACTCCAAAATTGAAATATTACCACAAATAAAAATATATTATTCATATTAATATATGTAAATACATAGTTGACAAATATATGTCCCTTTATAAGATAATGAAGTACAAAACACATAATATTGCAGCCAAATTCAACCCAATTTGAACACCAAGACCAAGCTACATATACAATAAAACCATGACAAGTCAACCTTGTTAACATAAAATTAAATTAATGGTTTATTCAATGTGTCAAGAAAACAAATTCAATTAATTTATTATTAAATATTCCATGCATTTTGGTTGAGTAGATTTTAATCATTATATAGCACACCAATTTTATTTTTCGCTATCCACTTCTCTAATAATCAATTCTAATTTTTTCTTTTACGTTTGTGTGCTTGACAACCCTATTTTTATTTGTTTTTAAAGAGTTGAAAATTATTATAAAATATTTTAAAAAAATATAGAGAGATGGTATCATATAAATGAAAATGAAGTTGAAAGAATAAGTTCATCATTTAGGTTTAAAAAATACAAATAAATCGTGATTATTTTATTATTATTTTTTAAATTGTAAAACAATAATTATATGATGTGTTTTTTAAATTAGTTTTTTAGTAAGTTTAAATGTGAAGATGACGAAGAGAGAGAAGCTTCTTGAATTGGTAAGTGGGGCCCACAAAATCTTGGAATCTGACGTGTAATGGGACCCACACGCATACGTGGAAATCGCTCCTCTAATTTTGGCGGCTAGCTTCACAAGTTGGTTACTTTTATGATTATCGATTTAATTATTAGATAAATATGAAACTATTTTGATTAATTAATTAATTAATATTATTAAAAAAACTAGGGTTATTATGATAAAAAAAAGGTTTATTTATTTAAAGGTTAAAAACATCCCAACACAAGTCAAACCAATTTTTAATTGGATTGTTAATCATTTTAATAAATAAATATTTTAATGATTCATATGTGAAATAAAAAAAAAAAAAACATCTATCATTCAACATAAAACATATTTTATGAGTCATTAATTTACTTTAATTTTTTTTCTCAAACATTTATATATATATATATATATTAGTAGTATATTATTATTATTATTATTAAGTGTTTAATTTAATAAAATTCATGTAAAAAATTATAAAATGTTTTTATTTATTTATTTTAAATGTAATATTTTTTTTCAATATTTTTAAAAAAATAAAGAAAAATACTACTACAATTTAGCAACAAAATTTGTTAAAAATGAGGTGGCATAAATAACAAAATTAATAGGAAATGTGTGTGATTCCCTACAAAATAGAAAATATCTCCAAAAAATGTAGATATTTTTAAAAAATTAAGATCCACATTATTAATACTACAGTTAAAAACAATAACGATTTTATAGGAAAATTAAGGTTTAAATAGCTCAACATAAGGCTATGTTTTTGTTACCCTTTAGGTGATTCTTGGATTTTAAAGTTGATGCAACTTTATCACCAACCACTTTTTTTTTGTTATTTAAAATAAAAAAATAATTGTAATCTGATTTTGTTGTTGTAATTGTTTGCTATTTTACCTACAAATATTTTTAAAAATTATAAATAAAATAAAATAAAAATTAATTAATAATAATTAGACCGTTGAAAATTCTGTTAAATTTACATATTTTAACTTAGTTATTAAATTTACCATAAAATTTTATAAATATATTTTAAATTTATATTGTTATTAAATTACTGATTAAATTAAAATTGTAATTTTTTTTAAAGTTTTATTTATAACTGTTAAATTTACTGTTATAATTTTTAGCCGGTATAGTAACTAATTTTATTTTAGTTTATATTTTTCAAGTTTGTATGACTGTGAGAATTACCGTTAGATATAGTTTGATTTTATACTCAACAAATAGTAAAATTTTTATATTTTAAATTTATAACTATCGAATTTACTGTTTTAATTTTTATTTATTTTTATTATTTTAAAAATATTTATAAAAATATTATTGAAGTTATAATTAAAATTCTATTAAATTGATATATTTTTTTAAATATAATATTGTAAAAGTTGATAGTAAGTTTTTCAATGACATGTTTTTTACCTTGAAGAAAATAAAATAGATAAAATAACAAAATAATAGCCTTCGGAGTCTCAAACATAACTAAACTCAATCAGTTAAAACAGCTGCACTTTAACAAACTAAAAACCACAGCCAATTAGAGAACACATAATAAATATTTTAATTATATTAATTAATTAAACGTAATTATATACAAATCATCTACTCTTCTCTTATATATACTCAATAAACCGGACACTCTGTTTTTCATTTATCTTCAAACACAAAAATCTCCTCTGTTTTCTCCTCTGGTTTCGTTCAACACCAACATCAAAAAGCTCAAATCTTTCGCTATAAACACTCTCTTTCCTCAAAAGGGTATTCAACAATGAGCCTCCAAGGTCCAAAGCAACCAACTTTTGATCAAGACAATAATGTTGACGACTCTGCTCACCAGAACAATATCACTGTATGTGCTCTGTTTTCACTTCTGTTGAATCTTCATTGTTTTTCACTTTTGTTTTGTTTACAGGAATTGACTGATCCGTTAATGGACTTGGGTCCATTGAAGCTGAATCTGACAATAACACAAAATTTCATGGAGTCGATAAATAGTTACAAGTGTAGTAGTAGTTCGAGAGAAAGGAGAAGGGACCATAATTTTGTTAGAAGAGAAGAAGTGGTTCAAGTTGAGAGGCTAAAGGCTTCGAATTTTCCTGCAATGATGCTAAAGATTGGTTCTTGGGAGGTGAGTGAGTGATGGTTGAAACTCGTAATAAGCCTTGTTTGAGGTAGCATGTGCTTTTGATTTATAAGAGAAAAAGCACTTTTTCCGTATATAAGCACTTTTGAATTTCTAACCAAACAGTACAGAAGTACTTTTGAATTCAGAAAGCTGCAAAAATGCTTATATAAATCATAAACAGGCTCAATAAGTGTGTTTTTTTTGTTTGATTTTTGTTTGTTGTGTTTTGGTTGACAGAGAGTGAGTGTGCATGATGGAGATTTGACAGCAAAGTGTTACTTTGCAAAGAAGAAGCTGGTTTGGGAGATATTGGAGAGGAGATTGAAGAGGAAGATGGAGATAATGTGGGCTGATATTACTGCTATTAAAGCTGTTTATGATGCTGAGCATTATGGTTATCTGCATGTTGAGGTTTGGTTTCATTACATTACATGTTAACTTCTATACTATTTTTCCATACATTTCTATTTCTGTCTCTAAATATAGCATCTAGCTTAATGTAAGGTATTTGGTCTAAACAAAGATGGAGATTTCATGACGACATTAAAAAAGTCAAACAAGACTTTTATATACTTTCACACCCCCATAATAGAACGAGACATTTTCAGGTTAGGTTTAAAGCATACTATATCTAAAATAGTTCGAATTCAAAAACTATATAAGATGTAAATAGTTTCGTCAAATATAAAAATATATAAGATGTAATCCTGAATAATATTTAAGTTCTAAAAAATATTTTAATTTAAAAAATTTTAATTTTTAAAAATTAAATAAATTTTAAAGAATGAAACTGCACAGTTTAAATTTTTAATTATTTATTTTTATACTTTTTATATATATATATTTCATAGATAATTATTTATAAAAACTTAGTTATGATTTAATGTTTCCAGCTTGTTTTGAGTTTGATAAACACGAGCACTACTTATTACACCGAAAATGTTTATTTATCGAATTCCCTTCTGTCCGTCTTAAGTTATTTTCATATGTATTCTATCTATGACTTGCGTTACTTCCATTGTTATTTTAATTGTCGTCTACAATTTTTAATTATATTTATATTTTCTTTATGGAGAGGAACTTCATTTATGAAGCAAGAAATGAGACGTTGGATAAGAATATTAAGCATAAGAGACTTGTTAAACATTGTTATTATAATATTTTCACTACAGGTTGGGCAGCCACCAAGCTTCCATCACGAGAGAGATCCAGAACCTAGAAAGCACACAAACTGGATACAAACTGAGGATTTCACTGGACAACAAGCTCTTATATGCAGGTACATACATACATTTATAACTCACATTCGAATTCGAAAACAAAACCTGTAATTGTTTTATATTGTTTCCAGGAGGCATGTCCTGAAGTTCCTTCCAGGAGTTTTAGATAAACACTACGAAAAGCTCTTACAATGTGACAGCAGATTGTTACATCTGAGTGAACAGCCTTATCCTAGTTCTTCGTCATGGTACTTGTCAAATTTCCTTGAAAACTATGATCATCATAACAGGCTTGGCGCCGCGCAATATTCTATCAGCTTTAACCAGAATGCACCAACATCAGCCAATGTCCTTGCTCAGCACCAATTACAAGCTGCATATCATCAGCAGGTAGCCAATCCATCTCTGCTCGGTTTGGGGTCTCCGGATTCAGGTACTTTTTTCGAACTTGGTATGCTTTTGAAGGATTTGTAGCTCTTCAGGATGAGTATTTGATCATTAGTTTTGCAGTAATAGATGTAGCGCGATTGGCTGATCAGAAAGCGAGCATGTGGGGTGTGAACAATGTAGCGAACAATCAGGTTCAGGTTCAGGGAGGGGTTAGTAAGATGGAGACAGATGAGACATCTGGGTTTGTTTATCAGAACGGCAACTATGTTAACCCAGAAATGGTTTACAATGAAGCAATTGGCTTGAATGACAATACAAATCATCTACAATCAGGCGGTTTCAATCAAATGGACCCAACTTTTGGTTTCTATCAGACTCAAGGAGATCATCTAGAATCAAATTTCAACCAAATGGCATTACCTGCAGCTGACTATCAGGTTCAAGACTATCAGGTTCAAGTAGGGGTTACTAATTACGACCAGACAGGAGATGGAACTGGGTTTGATTATCAGAACAACATGTATGCTGATCCAGAAATGGCTTTCAATGATTTTCAGACCCCTGACTTTGGCAACAACTTGAATCAGCACTATATGCAAACATACATGTACCAACCGCTAGAGAACCCTCTTGATACACCTCACCTGCAGTTTGATGGACAAATGCAGTTTCCATAGGCAATTGATTTCAATTAGGTCAAATTGTTAGATACAAACTTGTATATAGAATGATATGAATATAAAATTGCATGAATAGAGCAGGTCAAATATTCATCTTTACCATTCATACAAATTTTATCTAAAATATTCACGATATCTACCTCTTCACAATAAATGAAATGAAAGCCATCTACTGTAACATCAGAGTTCATCCAAAAATTGTAACTTGTTCTCTCTAAGACTATAACAACATAATATAATTGAACAATATTCACAATACCCATTTCTTGACAAAAATGAAATTCATTGAGTGGTATCCAAGCATACAAAAACTTCAGAGTTCGTAAAAATCTAATGACTTTTCAGTTTAAAGCTATCCTAAAAATGTTGTTCTCTCTAAGACTATAAAGACTTGACAGAGACAAGAAAATTGGGGTCAATGAAGATCACCAGATATGCAGCTGTGACAACCTGTTCTTTTGATATCTTGGTTTGTATGATCTACTTTGCAGTCTCCAATTGAAGCTAGAAGATTGATTACTTTGCAACATCATCAGACCCTCCATCCTCGCTCGTCTCAATGTACACCCTTTTTCTCTTTGTTGAAGAGTTTGGCTTTTCATTTTCAGTTTCTTGCTCCTTCTGTTTTCCTTTTGCTTTTCCCTTCTCATTCCTGTGCACACTTTCTTTGTTGGGTTGGCTCTCACCATTTGGAAGAGGAAACAATGGAGGCTCTGTGCCACTTAGTCGACAAAATACTCTTTCGACTGTCTCGCTTATGTCTTTTCCCAGTCCAGTAGGGTCGAGAATCAGCTCCCACACAGACTTAGAGGCCTTCTCAAGCACTGGGGTTCTGTCCAAGTAAACATATAAATTTAAATGTATATTGGGTATACATTAGACCACTCATCTAACTCAAGTACACGGAACATAAATGAAATCAGTAAAGAATATAGTACGACTTATAATAAGCCATGATAGCAAGACATACTCAAGTTCCTGACGAAGCGCATCAAATAGTTCTCTTTTTGTCTGCTTCTCTGCACCAGGGGTGTTGAGGACTTTACTTTGTTCTGCCATTTTAATGGTTGTATTCTTTAGCTCTTCCTGCAAAATCAAGAGAGCATACGTACATCAGCGAAACTTTGAAGAACTACTATCATTATTTACTCCTAAAGAATCAGATACTAGTCCATATCCGTAGCTTCCTAGATACATTCTATCAACAGAGAACAAAAACACCAGCAAATCAAAATCTTAAACTTGATGAAAGGATCGAATTACATCAGTATATGTTCTAAGCAAAAAGAATTTGTCACAAAAATCTGACTGGAAAATCTATAACAGGTTGGTTGAAGTCACATTCAACTTCCACGAACATGGCATTCTTTACACAGTTGGGCAACTCAGACCTATAGATCAAATCCAAGCACACAGTCAACATTTCATCTATAAAAACAACTCCATTTATTTCAAGAATCCATTAGAATGAGTGAAAAAGTACACTGGATGAAAAAAACTTAATATACACCAAATACACAGGAGTAAGGACCATCCTACAACTTGAATATACCAATTGCGGCATGTTGAAGACCTTGATGTCAACAAGATTATTTCATCTAGTCACGATATTTAAACATGCAATCACATACAACTCAACTTCTGATGAGCTTCTTCTTCTTCTTCTTTCCTCCACATTACACTTATCAAAAATCCATAGCTAACATCAATTCAAGTTCCTTCACTATTTAGCAAATCCGAGTTCAAAACAACAACCCTTGAGCAATCTACAACATTCAATATCACACATGCAAGCACAAATCTATACAAACAGAGAGATACAAAAAGATAGAGAGATGGAATTACATTGGCTTTAAGCTGATTAATAATCTTCAATCTAAGAGAATCAATAGTACCATCATTCATCAAAGACTCCAAAACATCTTCTGGGGTTATCACTGAAGAAGAACCCATTGTTCTCTCCACACATACACAACAACAACTCAATTCAGCTTCTTCCCTACCTGCCCACATAAACAAAAACCAAAATTTATCAAGTTTAACCCATCAAATCTCTTGCTTTACACAGAAACAAAACATAAAGAAAAAAGCGCGCGAAGGCGTGTTTGTTTCCCGAGAAAACCTGAAACGTGAATAATTAGATAGGATAACCAAAACCCAGTACCAGAATCGGATTCAGATAAGGAAAAGAGAGTAAAGATCGATTATTTTCGTACCCGTACCTCGAGTCTGGTTTCTGTTTGGATTCAAACAGAAGATATTGATGATTCGTCTCTGAGAACTGACTCTTGTCAAGAGTTAAAATTTATAACTTTTGCTGCTACGACGTCGTTTTGGATTTTTGATTGTCTTTTGGCTTTTAATGAAGATTCTGTTCATGAGTTCTGGAAATGATTTTCTAATTTCTCGAAATTTTGTTGGTTGCTCCAGGACGTGTGAATGTTGTTTTAACGAAATTTTAATGGGTTCCGGACAGATTGGACGTTGTTTTGATAACTTTTAAAAGTTACATAGGATACTGTTTTAATAACTTTTTGAAAGTTGTGTGGATAACTGAAGTTGAATAGTCGTTTTAATAACTTTTAAGGAGTTGTGTCGATGGTGTTTTAATAATTTTTTGGAAGTTGTGTTGGATAGTCGGAATTGAATGGTATTTTGATAACTTTTAAAAAATTGTGTCGAACACTCTTTTGATAACTTTTAAGAAGTTATGTTAAATAGTCGGAGTATTCTGATAATTTTAACTAATTTTTAAAAAGTTTTGTCAATAGTATTCTGACAACTTTTAAGAAGTTAAGTTTGATATTATTTTGATAACTTTTAACAAGCTGTATGTACGCAATATTGTTTTGATAACTTTTTAAAGAAAGTCGGGTTATGTTTTGTTAACTTTTAAGAAAATCGGATAGTGTTTATTTTGATAACTTTTAGTCTGGTGTTTTGATAATTTTTAGAAGAATTGATCCACCACTTAATAATTTTAATTTTCAATCGTTTTTTCAAATTTATTAAACCGTCGAGGAGTTAAATGGTTAGTGGAGGAATTAAATTGAAGCAAAATTTGGTGGATTATTAGGCAAGTCAATAAGATTAATGATTTTTTTCCCTTAATATGTGTATTATTAAATATAGAACCACATCAAATATAGAGAAGAGATACATCTTTGTCACTTTGAGTTTATATCCTAAAAAATGGCAATGAATAACAAACATAAGACTAGTGATTTCTCACATTTCATATACAGATACAAAATGCTTTCATGAATTGTCAACGCAGCTCTGCTGATTAGATGACACCAATTTGGCAAGAATGACTATGATCAAGCTGTCATTAGCTTTAATGTTAGATTATAATCTCCAATCAACCATCTATGTCGTTTTTGTCATTGTCCAAGGAAGCTGATAAGTAGCTTAAGATGAAATCATCAATATCTCCTTCCAGCACAGAATCAGGATCCGAAACCTCATAGTTTGTTCTAAGATCCTTCACCATCCTGTAAGGCTGCATAGAAAATGTTGAAGTGTTAATGGGGTTTAGTTAACGGTTTAAAGGATATGGTAAGGGTGATAAATGCATACATGAAGGACGTAAGTGCGAATCTGATTGCCCCAGCTTATGTCTGTAAGAGATTGTGTATGTTGTGCGTTCATCTGCGCTTGGCGAGTCATCTCCAGCTGGTCTAATCGTGACTGCAGCACAGCCATTGCTGAAGCCTTGTTTTGATGTTGTGATCTGAGGTTGGAGGAAGTAACTGTTAGTAAAGATGGTGTGTAGAGGTGTATAGAGGCTGAGAACAAAGTGCAGACCTTTCGTTTTGGCAAGTGGCGGTAACTCCTGTAGGAATGTGAATGATCTTTACAGCGCTCTCAGTTGTGTTGACATGCTGTCCACCAGCTCCTCCAGCACGAAATCTTTCAATGCGAAGATCAGATTCGTTGATTTGCACACGGGTGGATGTGTCCCCCATGATTGGAATTACAGCAACTGCAGCAAATGATGTATGCCTGCGCTTTCCGCTGTCGAAGGGTGAGATGCGCACCAACCTGTGCACTCCTACTTCTGATTTCGCATACCCAAATGCATATTCACCATCAACTTTGATTGTTGCTCGCTGAATCCACAAGTTTAAAGCTTAAGTAAATACTTAAGTATTACTATATGATTGGATTTCGGCAGTAAGTTATATGGGAAGATTGTGAACCTTTATTCCTGCAATCTCACCAGGCATTTCATCCACCACGGTTACATGATATCTCCGCCGTTGAGCCCATGATTTGTACATTTGCATGACCATTGCTGCCCAATCCATGCTCTCTGTACCCCCAGCTCCTGCTTGTACCTTTGTCAAACAAACCGAGTAACAACATCAGTTACTTCACAATAACAGATATTCATCTACTTAGATGAGTGTAAAAGAAGTATCAGACGCAATATACTATTTTTATAGATGAAATAACCTCAATGTAACAAGGGCATGGATCCTGCTCGCCGGATAACAAAGCTTCAAGTTCTTTCTCTTTTGTGTTTCTTCTCATTTCTTGCAGAGCTTGCAAGGACTCCTGCAAGAGGTAGAATCAGAGAAGCCATTTTCAATAATGAAACTTCAGTCATGTTTTCTCTTTACATCATCAAGTTTTCAATAGAGTAAAAGTGACGAGCCAATGCCTAACTAAACCAATCTCATAGTTAAAACAGAATGAATACATGCCTAGAACAGGAAGTGAGAGCCCACCGATTGCAAGTCACTGTCATTCTCTTCTCGGGCAAGCTTTATCATGTCAATATGTTCAAGCAAATCCCGCTCAAGTGCTTTCACTTCTTTCATTTTCCCCATAAGCGAACCATGCTCACGACTTATCCTTCCGGCATGAACAGGATCATCCCAAAGATCAGGCTTATTGAGCTCAAAAGATAATAAATTCAATCTAACTTTAAGTTTATTCCACTGCAAACAAAATCAAAATCATAAAGAAACCAAAATCAAAACTTGTTTCCACTACAATCTAGATGGATTATCCCTATTGCATGAACCAAAACTGAACTTGATTTCATTCAAATGCAAAAACATAAGCATATATCCAAATTTACACGTTATCTCTACTATACTTGAACTTTCACAGATAAACATATATCAAAATGCAACTATACATGAAAACCAGATATACCTGTAATCGCCTTTTGATTACTTGAATGGATTGAGCAATGGCAGCAGCATGACTTTTCCAGTCACTATCGCTCTCATCTAGAATTGTCCATTGACTAGCCACTATCCCTTCAACTGTAAGTCCATCAGCAGTGGAGGGTTCAGTAGCCACCTGTGTACTAAATAACCTGAATCCTCCTGCAACAAATGCATATTGATCATGATTCAATAAGAACTCTATAGACAAACGCAGATGACAAAATCATACCTTTTGTATCCCAAGAATTGAAAAAACATGTCTTGGAGCTATCAGACTTAGACCTAGATGGATGCTTGAAGGCTTCAAGGAAAGACGAACAGAACCCAGAAGAGAAAACATTGTGATTTTGATTGGAGTCAATGGAATTCTGAAAATTTGAGCGATTCAGAGGACTAATTTTGGCTCTAGGAATTTGAAGTAGAAGTGATGAGCTACAACGTGATCTTTTGAGCCAAAGAGACGACATCCTAGTTAGAAATAGATCGAAAGATTGAACTTTGCGTCTCATGAGGGTTTTGTCGAGGTTTATTGAGCAACAAAACGACAACGTTTTGGCGACCTAATATATGAACAACGTCTGAATGATCCGAAACAGCCCTCTTTTTTTACATGCTTCTGTTAGCTCCAAATCCGTTAATCAAATCCCCCAAAGCTCTCTTCTCTGTGATAAAGATGTCAACTTCAACAATTCCCAGTTCCCAAAATGCTCCTCGTGTTCAGCAAGACTGGCCTAAACCACTTTCTCCTCCATTGCCGTCTATTTCAAAGCAGATGGAGCTGGCGCGAGCCATGTCTGCATCTTCGAAATCTAGCCTTTTCAAGCTGTCTGCCACTGATGTGTTGTATGAAGATGAGTGGCTCATTGCTGTCAACAAGCCTTTTGGTGTTTACTGTGAGAGTGTGCTTGCTTCTGCTCCTAGTCTTCTCTCTGATGGTCTCAGTGAAGGTCGGTTTTCATTTCACTCACTTCCTGGTGAAATATGAATACTTGTGTTGAATTTAGATTGTTAAGACTTGAATTGATGGTTTGACATGCTTAGTTTTATTAATGTTTTGCATATGAGCTAGACTTCTCAATATCTTATTGTAGTTTTTTCTTGTTAATTTTAGCTTAGATTTTGAGTTCTAACTTATAATGATCTCTGTAAATAATGGAGGTGATAGTGTTGTAGTAGGAGTTTAGATGAATTTCAACAGTTGAAATGAAGAGGTAGATGTTGAAGTAGTGAGTGTACAACATTTGATGAGTTCAAGTTTTGTTATTCAATGGTTATTTGTTCTTACTATGTTTCTAACGGAATCAAACAGTGTGATGAGATGGATCATACACTAACAATTTACTTCTACAATTTGATGAAGTTGATTAACATTTCGTGCTAGTTTTTAATAGTTTTGTTTTGGATTATAGGCGACCAAGCCAACCTAGAGCTCCATCTTGCCAATCGACTTGATCGCGACACAAGTGGTATAATGATCATTACCAAGTCTCACAAAGTAGCTGCAAAGCTTGTAAAGGCTTTTACTGATCACAAGATCACGAAAACATACATTGCTCTTTGCGTAGGTCGTGCTCCAAACTGGAGACAAATCACTCTTAAATCTGGTCATGGTCGTTCAAAGTTTGGAGCCTGGCGGGTGTATGCAGCTTCAGATGCGGGTCGAAGTCTACCAGGAGGGTCTGTCGTGAGGGACATGGTCACATCCTTTGAAGTACTATCAGTAAATGGAAATGGGTGCTTCACTAGTGCATCTGACTTTCGTAAAGATGATGGAAATACAGTGATAGTTGAAGAAAAATCTGTGATAGATGGTGAAGCAAACAAGGATGAGGTTTTGGTGAGAGCGTTTCCTGAGAGTGGAAGGACTCATCAAATCCGGTTGCATTGCCAGTATCTTGGAATTTCAATAAGAGGAGATGTAAAATATGAGGGTGTCCATGAGTGGAAGGGGAAGATATATGAGGGCCATCAACTTCATGCAGAAACCTTGTCTTTCGAGCACCCCGTTACTGGTTCTTCTCTTATGTTTAAAGCCCCTCTCCCTACATGGGCAACTGAGACACTGCAATCGATATCAGATTAAGTGTGGATTGTTACTGCTTTGGAATAGGCAGGCTTTGGAATGTCTTCTCATGCTATGCTGGAACAGATATAGAAACAATTCTATTGGAGGTGTTCATAGAGTGAAGGATCTTCTATGACGAATCGAAAAATTAGAAAGACACACAACATTATGCGACTTCATTGAAGCATAGCAACGGTTCGTAACTCCTGTCCAATACTGAAAATGTAGTATATACATACATATTGTTACTACTTCAGTGTAGTATTTAGTCCATCTTGTTTGCAGCACATTGCTGGAGATTTGTGCCACAAAAGAAAAGGAAAAGCAAAAAATTTCATGTATGTGCACAATGACATTCAGTAGAAAATTTTCACATATTCATTAAGGTTTCATTCTCAAAACAATAATATCTATAGAAACGATGATTGATATTCATGTAGTAGAAGTTATGTTGGAGAATGTCAATAGAAAAGCCTGATGATGATCTATCTTGGTTGTGTTAAACATGTGATTCTGTTGCTGTAGATCTACAGTTAGTACTAATGCCATGTTTTATCTGTGGATTTGCCTATCACTATCATCACTTATTTGGCCATGCCTATTAGTTTATAAATATCTTTACCTGCTAGTTTCAATGGTGGGTGGTGATTTAGGTTGATCTTGCTATAGATAATGTATACAAAGAGATTGAGTGTGATTGATGGACCATAGTAAGAAAAGAAGGAAATTGTGGGAAGGGAAAAAGAAATCAATTCAAGTAAGCAACTTCCACTAGTAAAAACATAGTTGGTCATAGAAGAAAAGAAACTACTTGAGAAGGTGGGATTTGGTAGTGATGAAACATCAGCTATGTGCCGTTTCTTTCTTTTGTGATGATGAGTCATAGAAATGGCAAACAGATTTGGTAAACAGACACATCTACTATTCTCTACTTATATTGTTATGTATAGACTGCTGCACAATGACTTTTATATTGCAACTATAAAATTCTATTCTGCTTGTTTCTTGCGTTCTAGAATTGATCCATGGTTTTATTGGGAACATTGGTTTCATAATTACTTTGGTTTATCTTTTTATTTATTATATTATGAAAGTTTGAATTAAAGGTTGAGTATAATGATGTTTGTTTTTGGAGCCATAGGTTAAAAGTCTAGCAAAGTTGGCAACTTGGTTTGCAAAGATATTTGATTATGTTGCTATTAGGATTTTATAATCAAAGTAGACAAAGTTGACTCTTGAGAAACAGCCTTGGAAATGCTTAGTTATTTAAATATTGGATTCTTGCAGTGAATTAGCTTTCACTGAGATTGTCATCTAAGGAAGTATAGTGTAAAAGAAACAATTATATTGAAGAATTTAATAGATCAACTAACTATTTAAAAAACCATATCTTAAGCCATAAGGTTTTGGACCATTATAAGAAGAAAAGTTGAGTTTGAAGTTGTCAAGAAACTAAGCACTTTTCTTAACATACCAAAACTTGTAAAAAAAAAAACATTATCAAACCTCTTATGGAGATTATGAAAATACCATATAATATGAATAATATATATAGGGAGAAGATATCATATGGTGAAAATTCATAAGTGAGATGATTTTTGAAGTAACACATAAATGCATCATTAAAAGATGGTCCTTTGAGTAATTGTGACTTCGTCCTTATCCAGACTATATAATCAAACCAACTAGTAAACAAGGTGCTACAAAAGAACATGCAAGTGCATGCATACCTCATCTACCAGTCAAATCCACCAGTTTATTCAGAATCCTGAGGCCAATGAACAGCTTTTAATCTTCTATATTGGATAATGCAATATAGTTTCTTATAGTTCAGTACTAGTCTGTTGTTTCAAGAACATAGGCACAAAGCTGAGATATGGGGGTTTCACTTAGTGAAGGGTTCACACAGGTTGTTATTCCTGTATGTTCCATTGTTGGGATTGGTTTTGCTTTGCTTCAGTGGTACTTGGTGTCAAAAGTAAGAGTCTCAAATCATTCTGGTAGCAATGGTTACACTGATAGGTTGATTGAAGAAGCAGATGCTGAGGATGGTGTTGGTGCTCTTGAAGTTACAATCAAGTGTGCTGAAATCCAACATGCCATTTCTGTTGGTGAGTTAGCTTGAATATCTTGATTTGGTTGAATGAATCTGTGATTTGTGTTGGTTCAATTCTAACTATGGTTGATTAGCATGACTAGGTTAGTAAAATATGGTCCTTTGGATTATAATGTACCAATGGCATATTCTATTTTTGTTCTCTGAGGACTCATAGATGCTTTTACAGATTTGTTATAGTTTTTGTTCTATGATGTAGGAAACATGTTTCTTTTGCGCACCTGTTCTATTCGCATTTTTTTAAGATCACGGATCTGGATTAGGCTCACTGCTATGTGCAGGTTACACCTGCCCTCATCATTTATAGATTAGCAAAACTGGAATAAACTTGGGTTATCCAATGAGGCTGATTTGATTGATCTGATAACTTTATTGTGTTAAAAAACTGTCCATCTGCATATGTTGCATATATGGTTATATATTTGATACATGTATGTGTTTACAGGCGCAACTTCGTTTCTGTTTACTCAATATAAGTACCTCAGCGTCTTCATGGGCATCTTCAGCATCATCATCTTCCTCTTCCTTGGATCCGTTAAGAATTTCAGTACCCAAAGTGAACCTTGCACATACAATAAGGGAAATCTTTGCAAACCGGCTCTGGCTAATGCACTCTTCAGCACCATTGCTTTCTTGCTTGGTGCGCTTACTTCAACTCTATCAGGATTCCTGGGCATGAAAATTGCAACCTATGCAAATGCTCGGACAACTCTAGAGGCAAGGAAAGGTGTTGGCAAAGCATTCATTGCAGCCTTCCGCTCTGGTGCAGTGATGGGATTCCTCCTGGCTGCAAATGGTCTTCTCGTGTTGTATGTCTCCATCAACTTGTTTAAACTCTACTACAAAGATGATTGGGAAGGACTTTATGAATCAATTACTGGTTATGGTCTTGGCGGATCCTCGATGGCACTTTTTGGAAGAGTTGGGGGTGGCATTTACACTAAAGCTGCTGATGTTGGTGCTGATCTTGTTGGCAAAGTTGAGCGCAATATCCCAGAAGATGATCCGCGAAA
The DNA here is from genome assembly GCA_031304145.1 of Cardiospermum halicacabum. Lineage (NCBI taxonomy): Eukaryota > Viridiplantae > Streptophyta > Magnoliopsida > Sapindales > Sapindaceae > Cardiospermum > Cardiospermum halicacabum. Next base: position 33,351,674 of record CM062389.1, on the reverse strand, counting down.
CCCAGCTGTAAACTTCTTTATGTTCCATTAAGAAAACATTTCTTGTGCTTTGAGTTATCACAATTGTTATGCCTAATATTCTCTTACTATTTCTACAGGTTATTGCAGACAATGTGGGTGACAATGTGGGGGACATTGCAGGGATGGGGTCTGATCTTTTCGGTTCATATGCTGAATCATCCTGTGCAGCGCTCTTTGTAGCATCGATTTCATCCTTTGGCATCAGTCATGACTACACTGCCATGTCCTATCCTCTGATCATCAGTGCAATGGGGATACTGGTTTGCTTAGTGACCACACTTTTCGCAACAGATTTGTCCGAAATCAAGAGTGTGAGTGAAATTGAACCATCTTTGAAGAGACAGCTTCTTATCTCAACTGTTTTGATGACTGCTGGAATCGCCATGGTCAGTTTCTTCGCATTGCCTTCAGAATTCACCCTCTACAACTTTGGTTCTGAAAAGACCGTTAAGCACTGGTATGCTACAAAATCCCATCTTCTCTCTATCTATTACTCCACCTGTTTCTTACATTGTTAAGCACTGGTATGCTAAAAATCCCATCTTCTCTTTTCAGGCATCTTTTCTTCTGCGTTGGTATCGGCTTGTGGGCTGGACTTGTGATTGGTTACACAACAGAATACTACACTAGCAATGCTTACAAGTGAGCTATACTCTTTATTATCATATCAAATGTAAATACATGATCTTATGAATTAGTATCTATATGGTGATAGTTAAATTTGAATCTGCAGTCCTGTTCGGGATGTAGCAGACTCTTGTAGGACAGGCGCAGCAACAAATGTCATTTTTGGTTTAGCTCTAGGATACAAATCTGTCATCATTCCTATATTTGCCATCGCGGTTTCAATATATGTCAGCTTCAGTCTGGCAGCCATGTATGGAATAGCAGTAGCTGCTTTAGGAATGCTTAGCACTATTGCTACAGGTCTTGCAATCGATGCTTATGGCCCTATAAGTGACAATGCTGGTGGCATTGCTGAGATGGCTGGAATGAGCCACAAGATTCGCGAAACTACTGATGCATTAGACGCTGCTGGGAACACCACAGCAGCAATTGGAAAGGTAAGACTAAACCATCCACAAACAATTCATTGTCTGGATCTGATCTAAACATAGCTTCAAATGTCGTATTTTCCTTCCAGGGCTTTGCTATAGGCTCAGCTGCTCTAGTTTCACTGGCTTTATTTGGCGCATATGTCAGCCGAGCAGGCATTACAACAGTAGATGTCTTAACACCAAAGGTCTTTATCGGACTAATTGTTGGAGCTATGCTACCATATTGGTTCTCAGCAATGACAATGAAGAGTGTAGGAAGCGCAGCGCTCAAAATGGTTGAAGAAGTTCGTAGACAGTTCAACACCATTCCAGGACTCATGGAAGGCAGAGCAAAACCAGATTATGCAAACTGTGTCAAGATCTCAACCGACGCCTCTCTCAGAGAGATGATCCCTCCAGGCGCATTGGTTATGGTCACACCACTTATCGCTGGAACCTTCTTTGGTGTCGAAACTCTTGCTGGTGTTCTTGCAGGCGCACTTGTTTCTGGTGTCCAGGTAAAGTCCTCATTGAAAATTCAAAGCCAATAAGAAACAATCAAGCACATCAACATTAACAAACAATGTTCTACAGGTAGCAATATCCGCTTCAAACACAGGAGGAGCATGGGACAATGCAAAGAAATACATAGAGGTAAACATGTTTTACACCATTTCTTCTGTCCTAACAAAACTCAGATAACACAAAATCAACTTATTTCCGCTTATACATCTCAGGCGGGCGTGTCGGAACATGCCAAGTCCCTAGGTCCAAAAGGCTCAGATGCACACAAGGCAGCAGTCATAGGTGATACAGTTGGTGATCCTCTTAAGGACACATCAGGCCCTTCACTCAATATCCTAATCAAGCTCATGGCAGTTGAGTCACTAGTTTTCGCTCCTTTCTTTGCCGCTCATGGAGGTCTTCTTTTCAAGATTTTCTAATAAATCTTAGCTTTGTCAAGCCTAGTTTCAGTACTAATGTTGTGTTCATCAATGAAGCTTCACTGGGTATATATATACATATGGAGTACATATCAGTATAATCTATGTTGTTTTGTCTAATGTCACCAAATAAAGTTCATTTTGTATTTGGAAATAATAATGTGATAATGAGAAGGGGTAGTGTCTGAATGTGTTTAGCTGGATGTTATGATAAAAGTTTTGCTTGGCTTCTACGCCAAGCAAACACAAGTCAGAAGTAAGTTTGCCGGCTTTTTAAGGTACAATTGAGTCCACCATGGCCTATTGTAATTATCGATTTTAATGGACCTTAATGGGTCTAAGAATTCAATTAGTTATACATTTTTGTTTTCACTATAAAACATAACTTTAATTTTGATTTTATCATTACATAAATTATAATAATTTATTCATTTATTTTATTTTTTTAAAAAAATTATTTTGAGCTAAGAAGATAATACGGTCCAATTGATTTGTAATGTGTAAGGATATATCCTAATCTTAATCGGTATTATATGTCTCGAATTCATTTAAATAGAATATGAACTTTATATAATAAAATATATAATATCATTAATAATTAAATTATTATTCAATTCAATACGCGTATTAATTTTATTTAATAAAAAATTATAAATAAAATATTTACAAAAATTAAAATTATATATAATTTTAATAAATAATTTAATTATTATTTAATAAATTTAAATTTCAACTCATAATTAAAATAATATTATTTAATAAAAAATAATTTTATTTAATAAAAAATTATAAATAAAATATTAAAAAATTTAAATTCTATATATTTAATAAATGATTTAATCAATACGATTATCAATAATTCTTCAAAAGTTTAGATTTGAAAATTTTGATTGAAAAGTACCACAATGCCTATCTAAACTAAATCACACAGATTATTAGATTCTTCTAGACACTCGCTTCCAATGAGCGAAAAAAGAAAATGCCGTCACGAATCAATATCCTTCCGCCACGTGTCAAACCAGTCGTGTTAGTCACCAATCTCTAACCGCCACGTCAAACTCAATGACACTCCAGACCTACATGTCATCTTCCAATTCGCCCACCTCACTTCAAACCTCCACGTCAGCTTCTTCTTTGGTGTGAATCGCAGAGACCTAACTACCACTATATAAACCATCACCACTCACTATCTCACACTTCACTCTGTTGAGCGCGCTCTCTCTCTAAAAATGGCGAGACTAAACCCTAGTTTTATCTCTCTAGCTCTCCTTTTGACGCTGTCGCTTTCATCTGTGCTCGCTGAAGTCTTCTTCGAAGAGCGCTTCGATGGTACGGTTTTCTAATTCTGCGATCTTATCATGTGAGAGATAGATCGGATCGGTATTTTAATGAAATTGAATCGGATTTGTTAGATCTGTGATGTGGTTTGAGGTTTTTCTTTGTTAGTGGACTTGATTGATTTGTTTTGAAGTGGAAATGATAATGTGAGATGTTATGATCGAGTGTTTTGTTTCTTTGCTTCGTGATCTGCTTGTGATTTATGAATATGATCATATCGATTGTAGTCAATAGATTGAATGTGCTTTAGATATGTAATTCGATTTCTCTATTGAAGTAGTTTTGTGAATTGTATACACTTGTGTTTCGTTTTTTGGTGTTTGGATTCAAAAATTGAAATGATGTTGGATGATTGTTTTATAATAGTAGTCTCTTATCATGAGGTTTTGAATGTAATTATTGAATTTTGGATATAATGTTAATGTGACTTGGTGATGAGTCGTTTGTAATTAAGACTGAGATTGTTCTAAATTGATTTGATTGACTGATAAAAGGTCTTGTTTTTCTTATGTGAATGATGAAATAGATGGATGGGAGAAGAGATGGGTGAAATCTGATTGGAAGAGGGATGAGAATATGGCTGGAGAGTGGAACTACACAGCTGGAAAATGGAATGGAGATGCTAATGATAAAGGTGAGTGTGTGTTTCTCTCTGATTTATTTTGTGGTTTTCGTATTTTGTTTGAAAGATTATTATTTGAATTGGATTTTTCATGCTAACTTTGATGTTGTTGGCAATTTGCAGGTATTCAAACTGGTGAAGACTATAGATTTTATGCTATTTCAGCTGAATTCCCTGCATTCAGCAACAAGGACAAGACCCTTGTTTTCCAGTTCAATGTCAAGCATGAACAGAAGCTTGACTGTGGTGGTGGATATATGAAGTTGCTTAGTGGTGATGTTGATCAAAAGAAATTCGGTGGTGATACTCCTTACAGGTTGGTGATAGACTCTATTGTTGCATTGTTTTTGAGTGGATTATATCTGTATAACTTGCTGATGTTCGTTTATATGGTTTGTTATAGTATCATGTTTGGACCTGATATCTGTGGGTATACCACTAAGAAAGTACATGCCATTCTTACCTACAATGGCAAGAACAACTTGATCAAGAAGGATGTTCCATGTGAGACTGATCAACTCACTCATGTATACACTTTTATTCTTCGTCCTGATGCTACCTACAGCATCCTTATCGATAACGAGGAGAAGCAAACTGGTAGCTTGTACAAGGATTGGGATCTTCTTCCCCCTAAGAAAATCAAGGATCCTGATGCCACAAAGGTAAAATTTTTCTACCAACAAATTTTACCTTCCCCTTGTTGAACGAAGTGTATGAGCTAATTGGTTTATTGATTACTTCTATGCAGCCTGAAGATTGGGATGAAACTGAATTTATTGCGGATCCTGAAGACAAGAAACCAGAGGTAAGCATAATTGCAATTTGTCTCTCTTGTATATAAATGAAAGCTTTGTTATCTGCAAGCTGCTCATCTGTTTTTGTTCAATGATTTTATAGGGCTATGATGATATTCCAAAGGAGATCACCGACCCTGAAGCCAAGAAGGTATTTATTGAGTTCAAAAGTTATTTACTATATAGTATAGCCTTTTTATTTCTTGAGTAAAGGATGTTGTACTTATGAATATTTGTGCAAATGTAGCCTGAGGACTGGGATGATGAAGAAGATGGTGAATGGACAGCCCCAACCATTCCCAACCCTGAGTACAGAGGTCCATGGACTCCTAAGGTAAGAGGATACATCAGTTACACAAGGCATGAATATGGGATGTTCAAGTATTGTGCTTTAACTATGTTACCTTTTTGCAGCAAATCAAGAACCCCAACTACAAGGGCAAGTGGAAGGCACCAATGATTGACAACCCAGGTTGGTTTCTCATCTATGTCAGCAATTTTCTATTTGCTTTCATTGGTCTTTCTGTGTTGGCTCCTAATGTTGCTCATTGTTTGAATGTCTACTATAGAGTTCAAGGATGATCCAGAGCTCTATGTATACCCTAACTTGAAATATGTCGGCATTGAGTTGTGGCAGGTAACTTTCTCTTTTATCTTTTAACATGGTCTTTTGTTTCCATCTAATAATATAAATGCCTATCAATTCCTTAAAAACATGATGTGTATGTATTTCAGGTGAAATCTGGCACCATGTTTGACAACGTCGTGATCACTGACGATCCTGAATATGCCAAGAAGCTTGCTGAAGAGACATGGGGAAAGCAGAAGGATGTAAGTAGCTCTCTTGCTTGCTTATCTTATCTATATGCACGTACTTGTTCGGTATCGCATATCTCATTGTTTTGTGTTGTGTGCCTCTGCAGGCTGAGAAGGCAGCATTCGACGAAGCTGAGAAAAAGAGAGAAGAAGAGGTACCCCTTTCTCTTCTTCTAAAATCTAATTTTCCTTTTTCTCACTTTCTATTCTAACTTGTGAACCACGTATTTCAGGAATCCAAGAACGATCCTGCCGAATCTGATGTACGTACACAAACCAAACTCCTTTCTCTCCCCAATAATATAACAATCACCACCTCTAGCTTTAGTTTAATTCTAATTCTGTTGCCCCATTGTTTCAGGCTGAGGACGATGACGACGCAGAAGGAGAAGGTGCCGAAGAAACCGATGACGACAAGGATGACGATAAGGAAGAGGAAAAGGAAAAGGCTAAGGATGAGAAGACAGAAAAAGATAAGGATGTACATGTAAGTATCCTAAATATAAATAACAAAATTCCAATCCACATATATCCTTAAATCCAATATCTAAATGCTGATCAAATTGTGTATATTTGCAGGATGAGCTATAAAGAACTCCAATGCTGGAAACAAAACTTAACAAAAAGGGGATTTGAGTGAGAGTTAGAAGACATTAAAAAAAGCAAAGCCTCTTGATGAAATTTGCTCCAAAAATTTTCCCTTTTTAATGTTTTTTTCTTTTTTAGCTTGAAGTTTCAGAAGTAGGAGTAGAGTTTTAAGGGGGATACAAGACAAAAGGAGAAAAGCTGCTTATGCTTATTAATGTAAAACTTTTGTGGCTATTGTTTTTGCTGCTTTGAATATTCCCATTCAACAACTCATATCTATCTCTCTTGTTAGGTTCAATTTAGCAGAAACAAGAATTATCCACATTTATGAAAATTTTTGGAGTTTAATAGTTTGGTTTGACTTTTGCTTTTTAGTAGTTTTAATCATGTAGCATTTCATGATAACAATGAATTGAATGGTTATTTAGAGTATCGATTTGCATGCTGCATAGTGATTGGAAACTGGCAATAGGATATAATGTATACAATGAATCACTAAACATCATTTGAAATTAGTATAGTTTTAATATTTTATTTTCTCTAATCGATTTAAACATCAATTTCATGTGTCCTCCACAGTTTGATTAGTTTTATTATGAAATGATTTAAAATTAAATATTAAATTAAAACAATAGACCAAAAATTAATAATTTAAAGGAAAATTAAATAAAATATATCACACAAGTTCTAAAATTCAAAACTAAATTAACAATTTTTATTTATTTTTAATATTTTTAAACCACAAATTTACATATCCTCCTCACATCACCTTCGCAAATCACTACATCTTATAAAATGGTCAATTTAATTTATTTTTAAATAATAAAAAATATAATTATCCTATAATTTAAACTACATCTTATAAAATGGTCAATTTAATTTATTTTTAAATAATAAAAAATATAATTATTCCATAATTTAAACTACGTTTGACCAATTTTATAAGTAGAAAATTAATGACTAAATAATTAAAGTGATATAATTAAGTAATTGAATTAAGATCAATTCAATCAAATTAAAATTTAAAATTTTTTATCCATGTATTTAAAGCTAGTTATATAAATTATTTTGAAAAAAAATAAACAATTAAATGAATCACCTAACATTTTAATTATATTATAAATAATACAATTTCTATATTGTGGAGTGAATATAAAAGTTTCTTTTTCAAAATATTTAATTAATAGATATAATTAATTGATTAATGTAGTATTTAATATTAATTTTCATGATTGAAATTTTAATATAGAAAACAAATAATGATACATTAATTATATAAATCAAATAAAGGTACATTTTAGGTAGCTTGTTTTTTCTTTTAATACTATTATTAATTAACCAAGTTGATTTTTAATTTTAATTGAAGGAATCAATTGCCTATTAATAACACAATCAAAATATTTATTATATACTTTATTAAATTGATATTTGGAATATAATGCAAGTTTTAAAATATAGAAATACATTTATTTTCATTTTTTTAAAAAAAAAAATACAAGTATTATATAAATGGACTCCATCAACTAAGTTCATCATAGCAATGGCTTGTTTATGGGTTTTTGTATTTCTTATGTACATCCTTCCATCTACTCATGCTAGTAAGTATTTAATCCATTTATTATAAATTGTTTTGTATTTAAATATATTTATTGATATTGAAATATTTTTATTTTGTTATTAGGTTATGAATGGTTAAATATTCCTCTTTTGAATGAACATCAAACAATAACAGTTGCAACAGATGGAACTGGTGAATTTCATTCAATTCAGATGGCACTGGATATGGTTGAAAATAATAGTATGTTAACATATATTCATGTCAAGGAAGGTACATATCATGAAATCGTCTCCATAAACAAAAACAACATTATCATATTTGGTGATGGAATAGGCAAAACGATTATTACTTCCGATGTGAGTAATAGCTCAGGATCTAATGTTCATACCTCCGTTATGCGTAAGTTATAAAATTTAGTTTCATTTTATATATTTTTTTTAGAAATAGATTGATCACTACTTGAATTAGCTTAGGGGATATATTTTATATAAGGTTTTTTTTTTCTTTCTTTAATTTAAAATTTTTTTTATTGGAAAAGTGTTTTTAGTGAAGAAGTTTGAGATGGCAATAGTACTTCTATTTTTTTTTTCTACCATTTGAAATTAAAAAGGTTTAGTCTCAAAAAATCACTACAAGTTTGTTAAATTCTCCACTGACGGATGAACAGAAACTAGGGGCATTTTTGGAACTTTAAAAAAAAATACTTTTTTAAATTTAAAAAATAATTAAAATTTTAAAAGAAAATTCAGATTTACTTTATTTTTTAATTTTATTTTAATTTTAAATTTTATAATTTAAAAAAAATTAAAATGTCACTTGTTATTGTTCATCAATCGGTGGGTTAACAGTAACCAAGTTGTCAATTAACAGAAAAGTGGTAAAATAGGATAAATTCAAACTGAGATGATTTTTTTTCTTGTTTAGAATTTAACAAACTTGTCGATGCTTTTTTGAGATTAATCCAAATTAAAATTTCAAACTATCCTAAATAGATTTTATATCATTCCAATTAAAAAAAATTGAAATAAATTCTCATAATGCTACATATTTAATTTCAATGATTAAATTTAACCAAAAATTTTACTTTTTACGTAACTTTTTTTTTTCATTCACAAAAATAATGTTCTTATAATTTTTTTTTTCACAGATGTAATAGCTAATAACGTTCTAATCAAAGATATGAGCATAATTAATTCAGCTGGCCCGGAAGGCAACCAAGCTGTTGCGTTAGAATTTAACGGCAATAACATTTCATGTTACAAATGCTCAGTAGAAGGATATCAAGATACTTTATTCGTAAACAACGGAGTACATTTTTTCTACGAATGTCATGTATACGGAACAATCGACTTCATCTTCGGTAATGCAGCTGTAGTAATACAAAATTCCGTCATTCACGTTAGAGTTCCAAAGCAAGGACAAGAGAATGTAATTACGGCTCAAGGAAGAATAGAAGCAAATCAAGATACCGGAATTGTGATACACAACTGCTCTATTATTCCCACATCCGAGCTAGCTAACCAGCCAGATGTAAAAACATATCTCGGAAGACCCTGGAAGATGTATTCCAGAACCATTATAATTGAATCTAATTTAGATAAATTTATCGATCCTAGTGGTTGGGTTGCAGGTGATAAATTTGATGGGAAATCAGTATATTATGCCGAATTCAGTAATCGTGGTACTGGTGCATCTGCGGATGGAAGAGTTAAGTGGCCTGGATACCATTTGATAAAAGATAAAGGTGAAATTGAACATTTTACCGTAAGTAATTTTATTCATGGTAGTAGTTGGCTTCCTGTTTTAGGAGTCCCTTTTACAGGAGGATTTGCTGGATAAATTTTAAGTCGTTTATACTATTTAAAAATTTTAATATATAAAATTTATTATATTATTAAATTTAATTAAGATACATACAATATCAAATTACGTTAAATTAATTGACAAATTGATCTGTTCATGACCCAAACCCATTATAAACGGATTCGTAATATATTAGTCCATTTTCATGGTAACCTAAACTACCTCTAATTTATTATTAAATATAAAGAATCAATTAAAAAATAAAATATTTAAATTATAATCATATTATTTAAATATCAATAGATTTAGGCTACAAAATACTTTGAACGACATAAAAATATTATATAATATTTTATTTTATTAATATGGAACCATCGCACCATATATTCCATTCACAAATCAAAAAGTCTATTCATGAACTTCAAAATAACATCATTAAACTTGGCCAAAATATTTTAAACTACCAAATAACATCATTTTAAAATTTTATAAAATTCTGGAAAGCTATTCTTATTTTTCTCTTATCCTAACCCTATTTTTTTTTTTTCAAATTTTATTTCTCAATCAAACAATAATAGCACAATAATCTTTTATTACTAAGCATACAATGCAGCAGGCGATCGTGAGACACTTTCTGAAAGAAAGGGAAGGAATAAAATTGCAAAAGATTTAAAATCTTTAGCTCGAATTGGAATCGATATATAGATAGTAAAAATAATGAAATAATTATACTTTTAAAAATAGCGGAAAAAGTTGAAAATGATGCATATGAAGAGAGATCAAACTTACATAGAATTATTTCAATTAGGGTATATTCAAGTTGAGTTGAGTTCGGATTCGGATACAGTTTCGCAAGACTCGCCAAATTTTGGTATTAAAATTCAGGCTCGTGAGCTATATACGAATTTCCCTTGGCTCAGGCTCGACATGTTAAAATATATTAAATAGATTTTAATTTAATATATTATTTTAAATAAATTTATTTAAAATATAAATAAATATATATATAATATAATAAATTCATATAGGCTCATTTAAGTTAGTTTTCAGGTGTGACGCTAAAAGTTCGAATTAGTTCATTTAATTTTGAGTTCCAACTTGATTTGTCAAGAAATGTATTTGAATTCAAGCTCAAACTCAACTTTAGAAGAGTCGAGTTCGAACCGCGCAAGCTGACTCACATCATTTCTAGTCCTAGTTTACGCTTAAACAATCATGTTAAAGAATAAGGTATTATTGAATTTAATGGAGGAAAATATAAATCAACCAAAAAATATATTTATGGTTGTGTCAATCAGGTGTTTATTGCTAAGAAAATGAAGTAAATATATTTTTAGATCAAGTCAAAACTTTGAGTAGGAGAGTAAAATGTTGATGGAATTTATGAACCTACTCTAAATTTGATAGTTTACGTAATGCTCTAATATTAGTGAATAAAATATATTTAATTAAAAATGTGGAATGTTTATTCCATATTAATTTCTTATGATAATTTTGCTCATTCAATTTATGAAAATAAGCTAGTAGTTGCTAAGTTGTTATACCATTATCATGCAGATTGTTAGGATTTTCAGTAATCAATTTGATGATCAAGATCAAAAATAGACAAAACGCACAAATAATATATCGTAGTTAGCAAATTGCTTATCCATGGAAGCCAACAACTTTCTATTTCAAAACAATCTTACAAACAATCAGACGACTCTCTCTCAATAATCTACCAAATAATCATATTCAATCAATCAAACCAATTGATGAACAAATAACTCAACTTACAGACCCTTTGTGCTCTTAACTAATATTATCTGTCATATCCAAAACTCTAGAGTATATCCCATATTTATAGCTAACATAAAACCTAATTCATATGGGAGTGTCTAACTCAACAAGGAAACAAAATCTAAATCAAACTAGAAACTAACCCAGAACAAGAAAACTAAATCCTTCTTAAATAAGAAAACAAACCATTAGGAAATAGACATACTCAAAATAGGAAGTCTTTCCTAAAAAGAAGTCCTAGTGATTCAAGGCAATCCTAACAAATCTCTACCTTAACTTGAATCACCCCAACTTTCTGGATCTTATTCCTCCAATCATACTAACCATGACTTATTCAACTTCAAAACATATGAGAGAGTTGCATACACCAATTGTACCTTCTAAGCACTCTTCATTTCATCTTCCAATTCTTTTATAAACATCTTCCCAAGTTTCATATTCAAGAATTTTGAACATTCAACCAATCTTTCTTTTTTGTTCGATACTAACATCCTTTTAATAATAGTGTGTCCATCTAGGAAATACAAATTTCCTTGTCGTGTACCTTTGGCGGCTAAGACACCTTTCTGTACAATCTTCATCACTCCACCTCCAGTGACAATTTTATAGCCACTAGAGTCTAAGACTCCAAGTGAGATAAGACTTTACTTCAGCTCTGGAACATACCCCACTTTCATTATCGACTTGATTGTACCATCAAACATTCTTTGCCTTATCATTCCCATTCCCTTAATCTGACAACTGCTACCGTTTGCAAGACGGACAACATCTCCATCAAATTCTTCCAACTTTGAGAACTATTCTCTATTCGAACACATATGATACGAACAACCAGAATCTAAAATTCATCCTTATTTTCACATTCACATTCGTGTAGAAAACATCTGTCTCAAATTCACATTCTGACTCCACATGCTGACAAATTGATTTTATTTTTATTAATTTCACAACATTTTTCTTTAATTATCTAGTATAATAATATTATCCCATTTTATGGCACAAGAATATCTAAATATAGAATTTTCTTACATTCATTAATAGATGATTTTAGAGAGATGGTAAAAACAAACAAGTTTTCTTATCAATAAAAATGATAAAATAATCTAACAATTTGATTCATTAAATATTGAATATTGATTATTTAATATTATTTATAAATTTATATTTTTTATTATGCTATAAAATAAAAATAAATAAATATATATTATATAATTAATTACTTTTACTTTTTTATATAAAATTATCATTTTAATAATAACAGAACCATATCATATCGTATCCTAACTTTTTAAAAATGACCGTATTTTTAATAATAAAAATGAAAAATACCATATAATATTTAATTTTATTAATACAGAACCGATACATCCCACCTATTTCATTCATGAACCAGAAAGTTGATCCATGAAATTCAAAAGAACATCAGTAAACTTGACCAAAATACTCATCTGATCTTCATACAAATGAAGACCATAATCCTGACAATCACTAACAACAGTAGAACAATAACTAATAATTTCTCTTGCATTCTGATAATCACCTTTATTAAAATAATCAACTCCATGGCTTCCAATTTCTCTTGTGTTTTTGGCTGATTTGTCGAAGAGTGAAGCTAATTGGTTTTGTTTTTCGTCCAATATGTCGATTCCAGACCTGGCGAGTGACTTCAAATTGTTGGCGGATTTGGTTCTTCTATCGCCATTTAAAATTGACATACACGTTGGAGGCTCGACTGTTGCTTTACAAGCTTTTGATATGAGTGATTCATCTGCTGTGATTTTATTGATATGTAAAAAAAGAAGAATGGTCATGACGAATTTTGATAGAGAAATACATGAAGAAGAAGAAGAAGCTCTCATTTTTGTGTATAAATTCTTGTTAGGGTTTTCAGAGATTTTATAGTCATGATATATATGCATTCAATGCAAGATTATGTCAAATCAAAAGAAATTTTTTTCTTTTTTTAATACTCGGTCAAATCAAGAATTAATTTTCCGCTGATTTTGTTTTCCATTTTTTTAAAATACAAGAAAAATATTGTTAAATTGTCTAATTTAACTTATTTTTATGTGTGATGCAGGGCGGATCCAACCTATCAAATGGGAGACAAAATATTCTCCATTTTTTTAAAAAAAAAAATTATATTTTCGAGATTTTGTGTTGTCTAAAATTTAATTTTATTTATTTTGAGAAGTTGAAAGTCGAAATATATTTATTTTACGTATAAACGGATAATACAGTAGCTTTTTATTTATTTATTTATTTATGATTATTATATAGGAAATGAAAAATTTGCTACTAATATGGTGGAGTAGTATACCTTTCTCATTTTCTAAATTTAATTTTTATATAATAATTTTCAGATATATTTTCGAAGAAATTTATTGAATACTTAATTTGCAGTAGGTGTACCATAAGATGTTTATTTTTGTTTAATATCTAAGTATAAAAAAAATTTAATATAAAATATCCCCCATTTCGATAATTCTGGATCTGCCCCTGTGTCCATGCCATATACTTTCAATCAAAACTTGGCATCCATAGATTTAATTTTTTTTTTTAATTTTCATATAAAATGAAATAATATTATATATAATAAATGGCATAAAATATATTAAATTTAATTTTTTAAAAAAACAACAGGTCTTCTATTTTATTAATATTCAATTTTTATATATTTCATAGAGTTAAAAGTTGGTCCATGAAATTTATTAAATCTTCTGTAAATTTAAATTATTTTATATTTTATATTGAAACTAATAGAATAGTAATATCAATTATCATATTGATTATTGTCAAATTTATAAAAATAAAAAAATATATATTAATATGAGTTATATTTATCGAAATCGGTATTGTTATAGTAATTATTAGAAAATCAGAATTGTGGGGTGAAATTAAATGAATATAATTAACGAATGGTATTAAGGTAATGATATTTAAATAGGAAACATAATTATTAATATAATAAAAGGTAATTAATTGATATGCATAATATTTAAAATAGACTCCTCTTCAAATTTTGGTAAATCGTTTTCGTGTATATATTGATATCAATAAACACGTTTTGTTAATAAAAACAAACAGGTCCCACTCGTTTGTCTCCATTATTATCATTACAATTCCTATGAATATACTACAAAGTTGACAATAAGTGAATTGAGTCAGAGAATAATAATCCATTTTTTGCCTTTTATGAAATGTTGCCACGTCAACCACGTCACTCGACTTTGTCTAGAATTCATAGTTTGGACTAAAATTTTCAATTATCTACAGTAGATGGTCTTGGATAGCTGGGTATATATGGTGAGTAAATAGTTTTTTAAAAAATTAAAAAAAAAAGAAAAGTGATATTGGCTTCACAACTAGACAAACTTTTAGTTTCTGCTATAAATAAATATATGTTGTAAAAATAAAATAGAATGGGGTAGAAAAAGGCAGTTCAATATTAACCGAAAATGAACTGGGATCAGAAAATATCTGGTAATCTTGAACTCTTGAATCTTGAATATTATAAAATTGTAATATCAATGAAAGAAGAAATAAAATGTGAAAGAAAAGGACAGGAGAGAAGATGAAATGGAAACACAAAGCAGCATGTGTTTTTCTGTTGTTATGTCGATCTCCAAAGCCATATACACATGTACATATATATACTATGAAACATTGACCAGGTGTCAAATATATATAGCAAATGAACATGCAAACATACACGTGGCTCGTTAGTGGAATCCACCTACCATGTTCACAACACTCCCCCTTGGATTCCACCTATTAACTGCCTCGTTAAAACCTTGTCAGAAAAATCCAGTGGAATAAAAACTGGACGAAGGAAAAAGAGTACAGTTGGTGAAATCCAATTACAAAAACTCCCCCTGATGATTACACCCATAATTTAATCTACTAATCTGGAGAGCTTTCGCATTTCGATTTCGTAAACGAGCTTTTCGAACGTTGATGTTGGTAACGATTTCGTTAGTAGATCGGCTAGATTATTGCTGGATCTGATTTGCTTCACGTCGATTTGACCCGTATTCTGAAGCTCGTGGGTGTAGAAGAATTTTGGGGAAATGTGCTTGGTTCGATCTCCTTTGATGTAACCTCCCCGAACTTGGGCGATGCATGCAATATTATCTTCAAAAATGACAGTTGGCCCATTCGTAGTTTCAGAGATACCACATGAATTCTGGATATATTGGATCATCGATCTCAACCAAATACACTCTCGACTGGTTTCGTGTAATGCCAAAATTTCAGCATGATTCGAGGACGTGGCTACTAAAGTTTGTTTCGTAGATCTCCAAGAGATTGCAGTACCATTATACGTGAAAATATAGCCAGTTTGAGAACGTCCTTTATGCGGATCCGAAAGGTATCCAGCATCGGCATAACCAGTCAAACCCAAAAATTTATCAGAATTCGTATAAAATAATCCCAAATCTTTTGTACCCTTCAGGTAACGCAAAATATGTTTGATTCCATTCCAATGACGACGGGTTGGCGCAGAACTATATCTCGCTAATAAATTTACAGCAAACGAGATATCTGGTCTCGTACATTGAGCCAAATATAACAACGCACCAATCGCACTCAGATATGGTACTTCAGGACCAAGTAATTGTTCGTCATCATCTTTCGGTCGGTCGGAATGAATCCTTTTTGGGATCAAGTGTTCTTACAACCATGGGTGTACTCAATGGATGGGCATTATCCATATTAAACCTTTTTAGGACTTTTTCAATGTATGCTGATTGATAAACCAATATCCCATTTGGTTTATGTTCAATTTCCAGACCAAGACAATATTTCATTTTTCCCAAATCTTTCATTTCAAACTCCTTTTTCAGATATTCAACAGTTTGTTGGATCTCTTCTGGAGTCCCAATGATATTCATATCATCCACATAAACTGCTATAATTGCAAACCCAGACCCTGATTTCTTAATGAAGATACACGGACATATTGTATTATTCTGGTATCCTTCCTTAACCAAATACTCACTCAGGCGGTTATACACATTCTCCCAGATTGTTTCAATCCATACAGGGATTTTTGTAACTTTATGGAATACAAGTTTCGAGATTTTGATCGATGAGATTCAGGTAATTTCAGTCCTTCTGGGAGCTTCATGTAAATATCAGAATCAAGTGATCCATAAAAATACGCAGTAACTACATCCATTAAACACATTTCCAGTTTTTCAGCAACTGTAAGACTTAACAGAAATCGAAATGTGATTGTATCCATGACTGGGGAATACGTTTCATCGTAATCAATTCCAGGTCTTTGTGAGAAACATTGAGCAACCAAACGTGCTTTGTATCTCACAATTTCATTTCTTTCGTTTCGTTTCCGAACGAATACCCATTTGTAACCAACTGGTTGAACATCTTCAGGTGTTCGAACTATGGGTCCAAAAACTTTTCGTTTATTCAACGAATTTAATTCTGCCTGGATTGCTTCTTCCCATTTTTTTCCAGTCATGCCTATTTTTACATTCTTGGATATCATGTGGCTCATAATCATCATATGAAATACTAACTGCCACTGAATATGAAAACAAATCATCAACAATTGTTTCATTTCGATTCCACGTCTCTTGGATGAAGTCTATGGAAATTTCTTCATTTTTTGATTCTGGTATTTCCGCATTATTTTCTCCTTCTGGGAGGCTATTTTCAGGAATCTCATCTACTTTTGGGATTTCATTTGATGTGGTTTTAGGATCCAGATCATTTTTATTTCTTTTCCTTGGAACTATATCTTTTGAACCAGGGGGTCTACCACGCTTCTGGCGAGGGATAGGAGTTTCATTTGCTATTGTCTTTTGAGATTGTCCTTCTGGGACAATTACCCTTGCTGGTACATTAGCAGCTTCAATATAAGACTTGGTTATTTTTGAAGTATCATTGAATGCATCAGGCATTCGATTAGCTATCATTTGTAAATGTAGGATCCTTTGAACTTCGAGTTCACATTTTGGGGTACGTGGATCCATATGCGCCAAAGTTGGAACCTTCCAGGTTAATTCAGATTTCTCTTGTGGAGAATTATTTCCTTTTCCAAGCAATGGAAAATTACTTTCATCAAAATGACAGTCAGCGAATCTAGCTGTAAATAAATCTCCTGTCATTGGTTCCAAATATCTGATAATTGATGGGGAATCAAAACCCACATAAATTCCTAAACGTCTTTGGGGCCCCATTTTCGTTCTTTTAGTTGGGGTAATGGGTACATATACAGCACACCCAAATGTTCTCAAATGTGAGACGTTAGGAATATTCCCAGATACCAATTGTAATGGGGAATATTGGTTATAAGCAGTTGGACGGATACGAATCAAAACGGCAGCATGCAATATAGCATGTCCCCAAACAGAAACAGGTAATTTCGAGCGCATTAACAATGTTCGCGCAATTAATTGAAGGCGCTTAATTA
The DNA here is from genome assembly GCA_031304145.1 of Cardiospermum halicacabum. Classification (NCBI taxonomy): domain Eukaryota; kingdom Viridiplantae; phylum Streptophyta; class Magnoliopsida; order Sapindales; family Sapindaceae; genus Cardiospermum; species Cardiospermum halicacabum. The sequence goes on along the minus strand of CM062389.1, from coordinate 33,333,935 downwards.
ATGATTCAGCTAATCCATTTTGGGTATGAACATGCGGCACTGGATGTTCAATATCAATCCCAGATACTTGACAATATTCATCAAATGCTTTCGATGTAAATTCCCCAGCATTATCAAGTCTTATACTCTTAATAGGGTAATCTAGAAAATGAGCTCGTAATCGAGTAATCTGTGCCAACAATTTAGCAAAAGCAACATTACGAGTGGATAACAAGCATACATGGGACCATCTTGCAGATGCGTCTATCAAAACCATAAAGTAGCGAAATGGTCCACTAAGTGGATGAATGGGTCCACATATATCTCCTTGAATTCTCTGTAAAAACGATGGAGATTCAAAACCTACTTTCGTAAACGATGGTTTCGTTATCAATTTTCCTTGGGAACATGGGATACATAGGTCCCTATCATTCAGTAGGATTTTATGATTTCTCAGTGGATGCCCTTCTGAATTCGCTATTACTTTTCGCATCATTGTGGATCCCGGATGCCCAAATCTATCATGCCAAAGCTGGAATATTCTGGGATCAGAGAACTTCTGGTTCTCAAAAACATGTGTTTCAACATGCCTGATGGTTGTATAATATAATCCAAATGATGAAATGGGTAATTTTTCAACTACAAGCTTCTGGCCTGATTTTCTTGAAACAATACATAGGTATTCAATACCATTTTCATCAACTGTTTCGATGTGATAATCATTCATTCGTATATCCTTGAAACTGAGTAAATTTCTTCTGGATTTGCGAGAGTATAATGCATTTTCGATTTCCAATTCAGTGTCATTTGGTAACACAATTGAAGCTCTTCCGGAGCCTTCGATCAGATCTGCAGGACCTGATACAGTATTCACTTTCATTTGAATTGGAATCAGTTCCAGAAAATATTTTCTATCTCTCAAAATTGTATGGGTTGTAGCAATATCGGCTAAACAGACATCCCCATGTGAAGCCATTTCTTGATTTGAATTCATAACTTCAATCAAATAACACACAAAATTAGTTGAATGGAAATGTAATATCTTTCATTAATATTTACAACCAAAATCAAAATTACATTCCACTCTCTATACATTCCAAAATAAGAAAAACACATTCACTTGTAATTAACAGTCCCATCACCAATCAGGTGATCTATCTTCCCATCAGGATCTTCAAAGAAATCAGCGGTTTCCAGATTTGATATATCGACAGGACCAGTATAACCATCGCCAAAAACATCAGCCATATTTGTTTCATTATTCTTTTCCTTTTCTTGTTCGCGCCTTAACTTCTGGTAAGCTTCAACTACATGCTTGGAAGTGCGACAAGTTCTCGAAAAACAAGTGGGGGAACCACATCTATAACAGGGACCACGATTGAACTTTGGTGGTTCTTGAATTTCTTTCCCTTTGCTAGAACTAGCATTATTATTCCACTTCTGGGGAGCATTTGGATTATGATATGGATATCCATAATCCCTATTACGACCACGTCCCTGACCATTTCCAGAACCTCTACCACCTCGACCATTACCACCACCATTTCCATAATTATTCCAACGTTCAGAATTACGGCCACGACCACGGCCACGACCACGACCACGGTAACCACGACCACGGCCTGGATTTTCATTATAATATGCATTCATTTCTGGGAATACTTGGGTGCTAACAGGGCGTCTTTCACTGTTTCTCAGCAACAGTTGGTTGTGTCTTTCAGAAAGATTTAATGAACCAATCAAGTCATCATATTTCACAAATTTCTTTTCACGATACTGCTGATGTAAAATAGTCTGAGAAGGATGGAAAGTGGTAAATGTCTTTTCCAACATATCATGGTCTGTTTTTGTTTCCCCACACATTTTCAATTTGTTCACAATCATGTACATGGCGGAGTTATACTCGCTTACACCTTTAAAATCTTGGAACCTTAAATTGGCCCACTCATCACGTGCTTCAGGTAACATGATTTCCTTTTGGCGATCATATCTGGATTTCAAAGCTACCCAAAGATCTGCCGGATCTTTTATATTCATATACTGATTTTTGAGATCCTTAACCAGATGTGTTTTAATTATATACATGGCTTTACATTTCTCAACCTCAGTTGTTTGCACCTCTTTATTGAGGGTCCCAAATAATTCTTTGGTTTTCAATATTAATTCACAATCATCACACCATTTCATATAATTTCTCCCAGAAACTTCCAGCTCGTCAAATTTCAGATTTTTCATTTTCTGCAAAATAAGAACACATTCTTTTAAATTTCCAGATTTCCAGAATTCAATTGCAAAAACTCAATTATTCAGCTCGGGTGAATAATATTATCATTTCAAACTTTCCAGATCCACCATTTATTCAACTCAGGTGAATAATGGTATTTTTTCAAAAATTTCCAAAATTTCCCAGATCACACAGAAGAAAGAAAACATCATCACCAAACACTTTCTGATCTGGAAGATCCGGCAAAGCGGCAACCAGAGAGCATACTCGTGCTGATAACGTGTTGTAAAAATAAAATAGAATGGGGGTAGAAGAAGACAGTTCAATATTAACCGGAAATGAATTGGGATCAGAAAATACCTGGTAATCTTGAACCCTTGGATCTTGAATATTATAAAATTGTAATATCAATGAAAGAAGAAATAAAATGTGAAAGAAAAGGACGGGAGAGAAGATGAAATGGAAACACAAAGCAGCATGTGTTTTTCTATTGTTATATCGATCTCCAAAGCCATATACACATGTACATATATAATCTATGAAACATTGACCAGGTGTCAAATATATATAGCAAATGAACATGCAAACATACACGTGGCTCGTTGGTGGAATCCACCTACCATGTTCACAACAATATACTATATTGTAGAGCACTCCTAATTTCTTATATGAACATGTGATTCTTAAAGTGGTAACTTTGATACTTATAAAGTAGTGTGAATGCATTGGTTAGTAAATAATATTTTTAATAAATAAAAAATTAATCAATTTTCAATAAATAATGGTAGTATATCTCATACCATGAGATTATACTTATATAGTATATTATTTACATCCTTACTGTAATTTTGTTTTATTTTTTATTGAAATAAAAAAAAATTATAACTAATAATTTATCGTCCTTTTGTTTATCATTTTAGCCAGTTTTCCACTAATGGAATATATGAATGTGGTATATGAATGCATTGATAATTAACTTTTAAATTAAAATCATTTATATACTAGACCATCAAAATTCTTTAAATTTATATTTATATGCTCTTATCTGCATGTAGAGTAAAATTCAATGTCTATGGACTATTATATAGTATTACTATTAATAATAAGTAGTGTATAATTTGAAATATTGTTTATGTACTCTACTAGTTTTTAAACCGCTTCAACAGTGGCTTCTTTTGCCATCCGTCACATATATCTATAGAAATCAAGACACTACCGTCAGAGACACCCTTTAGACTACGAAAATTAACAAAAACCACTTAATGTAATACCAATGCATTATAAGTAGTGAATATAATTGTAACTTAAAAACTCATTTTAATCAATTTTAAAGTTGTAGAATGGAAATAGCTTTTTAGCAATGGTTGCTTGAACTGTCACATCAACGCCATCAAAACTAAACGAATACATATTCTAAATTTCTATATTCCAGTGCTAAAAACTAAACAAAATTTTAAAAAAATATATACATCTAGTTGAGTATTATTTGTTATATAAACTAAATGTAAGTTGTTTATTATCGTTATATAAATTAAAGAGTTAATTATTTATTTTTAATTTGGTAGGATACCGTTAGAGCCGAACATAATACTATTTTTTTAAAAGATTTTTATTCTCTTATTTTTAAAATTTTAAAATAACGATATTTTTTATATTATTATATTTAAATTAAATATTTTTATTTTAAATTTAAAAATTTATTAAAAATAAAATTGTAAATAAATTAATGGGTACAATATGATGCGGTATTTATCGATACCTTTTATATATAAACCATCGTTATATTTTATTCATTAAAATAACAAATCATGATACACTTTAATAATCAAGCCGAAAACAATTTAAGTAATTTCAACAATATTTTAGTGATCCTTCTTATATTTTGGATCTTCTTGCTAAACAAATTGACCCCTTGTTCTTGAGGACCATAGTCGGATTTAATGGAACCGGAGAGAATTGATTCAACACAAAAATATTCTCCATCCTTTAAATATTTATAACCCTCCTTTGGAAAGCATATCCACATCATATAAGTATCAATATTTCTCTTCGCAATAATATTTTTTTCGTTTTGTTCAGCTTTTCTAAAAATGTAATCAACCTTTTACATTTCTTTCTAGCAGACTGTTAAAATATATATATATATATATTTATTTATTTATTTAATAAAGTGATCTAAGGAGAATTGCTAAAATTTGGTTGAAATTATCCCAATTATATTCAGTTGATTATTGAAATCAGCCATGATTTATATATTGGAAACATTAATGCTTTGTAGTTTATGTCCATGATCTCTAATGAATTTCTAACACAAATAGACCTACATTTGGTTTAAATGGTCATAGAAACTAGAATTAGACTAGCTTTGTAGTTATTGATTGTTTAAATCTATCTCTTGTTTGATCATGAATATGAAGTAGTAATGGGTTCTTTCCTTATTAAAAGCATGAAATCATCATCAATTTACAAAAATGGATTTGTATCTTAGTTTATTTCTTGTCAACTTTGTAGTATTATTTACCCCCCATTACATGTAATAGTGCATTTACATGTGCGAAATGTTTATTTTGGTTATTCTTACTGTAAGAGATCGTACTAATGTTTTTGATTGATTATAATAGTAATTGCCTCTTCTAACTCTTCAATGTCATCCATTAAATGACATGGTTTTAAAATAGTATATTTTAAAAATAGATTTAGAAACTAAAATTGACTAAATTAACATATTTTTAGTTAAAAACCAAAATTTTGTTATATTAATAATGTAATTTTAAAATAATTTTCTAATTTAAAAAAAAAATAGAATCTAAATTCTACCTTATAAACACCTGTATATATATATAAAAAAATATATTATCTTTTATACAATTTACTTAATTCGAAGATTAAAAATTATGGGAATTTATTCCTATCTTTCTTTTTCTTCGATTATTCTTTTTTCTTATTTTTTGATATTCTCAGGAGCAATTGAATCATTCGTCATTACCGATTCTTGTAATAAAACTGATGATATAGAGTTTTGTGTGTCACTATTCAAGAATGATTCGAGAAGCAATACTGTTAAAAATGTCAAATTGTTGTTTACAATTGGATTCGATATTTTAGCGAAGAAAGATCTCGAGGTAGCTTCACTATTTCGAAAAGCTGAAAAAAATGAAAAAAATATTATTGCGGAGAGAAATATCGATGCTTGTGTGATGTTGTTCGTTCACTCAGGATCTGCTATTCGATCGGAGGGTTATAAATATTTGAAGGATGGAGAATATTTTTGGGTTGAATCAATCCTCTCCAGTTCCATTGAATCTAGCAATGGTTGTCAAGAACAAGGGGTCAATTTGTTCAGTAAGGAGATCCAAAATATAAGGAGGATCACTCAAGTATTGTTGAAATTACTTGAATTGTTTTCGGCTTGATTATTAAAGTATATCATGATTTATTATTTTAATGAATAAAATATAGTGATGTTACCGAATCATACTGCATCCTATCACTTTATAATTTACACTTTTATTTTTTTAAATTAAAAATATATTTAATTTAAAATAAAAATATTTAATTTAAATATAATAATATAAAAAATTATTGTTATTTTAAAATTTTAAAAATAAAAGGATAGAAATTTATTTTTAAAAAAAAATATTATGTTCGGCTCTCACAGTGTACTACCCAATTAGATACATCTTTATATATAAACAACTTAAAAAATCTATTTCTAAATAAGCTTTCTTATTAAACTACGACAATAACACAACAAGTATTATTCAATAATATTCAAACGTGCAGCATCAATTAGAACTCCAAAACCAAGTCCATATAAAGTCTCTTCAAATCAAATAATTAACTCTTTAGTTTATATATCGATCAAACTCATATATAATATATTGAATTACTAATCAGTGGCGAATTCAGAATTTTGAAAATGGGTTTCTACTATACTTAAATTATTAAATAAAAATATAAAAAATTACCATGGATGAAATATAAAAAATATATATATAGAATAATCTTACAATAAATAAAAAAATCTCTTGTTACACTAGTAAATTTTTTCTATTACTAATTCTATAATTTATTTCAATGATAAGTATATCGTATTAGATTTAAAAGTTGAAAATTAATACTAGTAATTTTTTAATCACATAAACCAATAAATTGATGACTTTAATGTGAAAATAAGTATCATAAATTAAAAAATAATTATAATAATAATAATAATAATACTCTCTCACTATCTAATTTTTCTTTTCTCTTTCCTTCATATCTCTTCTTGAATTTATCACATGTATAAAACAGACATAATATTTTCAAATATTTTGAGAAAAATGGGGGACATTATGTCCCCATTTGATACATTACATCCGCCTCTGTTACTAATTATATAAAATTTAAATATAAATTATACTAGAACATTAATAAATTAAAATATTAACTAATTAAAAGGGATGATAAATATAAATTGAATTAAAATATTTTAAATTAAAATACTAATTGAAAATAAGGATAAATTTGGAAAATGTGTGGTATTAACTAAATTAGTGTACGCTATTTACCGCATTTATATATAAAATATTGTTGATGATTTTTTAGTGGTATTTATAAGAGTTTTTAGTGTGTTTTTTTAAATATAAATATTTATTTAGAATAAAGATTAATTTTTCCTTTTAATTAGATTAGTAAAGAAATAAATATTTTTAAAATAAATTTATCTTATTATTAGAATATTTCAAATTAAGTATAACATTCATGGAGAGATATACAAACATAATATTTAAAAATATAATACACTAATATAAGAACATGTTAATTAGAGAAATTTAAAAAGATATATATAATATCATCACTAATATACCATAATATACATTAATATGATGGTTTATGTATAGACATAAACCATGTTTAAGGTTAGGTTGATAACAAGTTCCACTAAGCATAGCCAATGAAACTGTTCATGCTTGTGGTTTACGTGCATGACCTCCGATAAATCTTTGCAAATTTAAGTTTAAATGGTGAAAGAAAAGTGCTAGAAACTAGAATTACTATTGCAAAGTAGAAATAGAATATTGATTGTTTTTTTAAAGGAAAAATTGTATTAAATGGATAAAATAATTAATTTTAAAAATAAATTATTTTAAAATTAATTTAATTAAAATTAGGTTTACATATCACATTTTCACCTTGAAGTTAATATTTCAAGTTTAAGATTGTTATTCCGAATTTTTTTTATATATCTTCACAAATTTTGAATCATCTTCATAAATTTTTAATCGTCTTTAAATACACATTAAAAATAAAATTTTTAAATAATTTTTTAATCACAAATTCTAATCATGAATCACAAATTTTTAATTATAAATTACAAATTTTGAAAATATTGATTTTTGAAAAACTTTCAACCAAAAATATAAGTATCAGTATAGTTTAAAGAGTGGAAACAAACTTTAACAAGAATTAATTTTATCAAATTTTCAGATTAACTTATTTTTATAATACAAACATTAAAAAATCTATTTATAAAAATTTTATTTTTTAATAAATGAATAATAAAATAGCTCTATTTTAAACACAGTTTAATAGAAGTAAGTCCATTATATAATTGAATTGCTTTTTTACCGGGTAGATTGAGATTTCTCTTGTTTCAAATTATAAAATTGGATAATAAATTAAAGAATAAATTTAAAAAATAACCACTTTTTCAAATTTTTTTTAATGATCCATTGGCTCTGCTAAATATATCTATTTTACTTTACTTCTTGTCAATTTTATAATATTATTTTTTCCATTACTTGTGATAATGCAGAAATTTACTATTAAGAGATCATGCCATTGCCAATGGAATCTACCATTCAATTAAAATAGCCATCAATTCCATACTCAGGTTGTTGGTTGCTCTCTTGACTCACGAGTGTCCATCTGACCTCTCTCCCTACCTCTTTGAAGTGTATTGAATTTGTTGATTTGTTAATTTACCAACTTTTATCTGCTAGAATAAATAGTGTCATTGTGTTTTTGATCAGATATGGTGAAAGCATATCGAATCATTGCGATAAAACCAAAATCAATTAACATAGAAATCTATCAGAAATAATTATTAGAAATCTAATTTAAAATAATTATTCAAAATTCAGATCCTAAACTCTATTTTTCTTTATTACCTTATCGAAACGAAAATAGTGTCAGAAAAAGTAATATCTCTGATTTCCGGAATCTTCAAATTGGTAAGAGTTTTGTTTTCTTCAATATATAAATAAAACTTGCCCCGAAGAGGTCCAGTATCCTGCAATAAGTACATAACTTTACCCTGACAAAATCTTCTCGAAATCAAAATAAGATCACCATTCTTCAATTGCAAGACAGGTTGCATAAGTCGATAAAAGAAAGTGTGATGACCTGGTCTGTAAACAGATAGATAATGGACACTAATAAATTTCAAAATGGTCATTATGTTGATCCATTGCATTTTCCCATCGAGTTCCCAAACACGACTTCGCCCAACCTGATTTCGCCTTAACGACTCATCGATGTATTCGGCAGCTACAAGCCTATCCTCACCCAATATCACCAATTCAAAATCACTACGACTTGACGACTTCGGTGGTCCTTCAATCACGTTAAAGCTACACGTCATCAAGTCAAAACAGAGAAATCCACGTCCATGTGGTATTACATTCCAATAGATGCATCCATTGAAAAATAATCCCGTCGCATAATATTGATCACTTTCCCATGATTTAGTATCCACTGGACTAGCTAGTGGACCCCAATTTTGAGCCCTGGATGAATATATAAATCCCTTGCCATCCACGCAACTGATTGTTACGATGACGTAATTGTTGTGGCTGTAACCGAATCCGTAAGCGTACGGCTCCAATGGATTCTGATGTGGTAGTTTTATCGAGTGACGCGTCAGCGTCAGTGGATTGAATGAAACCAATGCTCTGTTTTGGCGCTCGAGGTAGAGAACTAAGCCGTTAGCATAACCCAAGTAGAAGATGTCTTCGACCGGAACCGGAAATTGAAGAAGCGTGACCGCCTTGATTTCCGGCTCGTTGAAATCGATAGATTGAATTGAAGATTCGGTGATTAGAAGAATCTTCTGTTCGTTGCTGTTGCGTTTGGTGATTTGTTCCAGAACCGTAGATCGCCACTTCTTGCTGACGAATTGGAATCTCGTGAGAGATTTTGGTGGAAGCCATTGCTGTATCTCGCTTACTACATCATCGGGTATCATCCGCTTCGGCTTGCTATCCGCCATACGCCTTCCTTCCTGTCAATTAGGGTTTTGTTTTGATTTTATTTATAGCTTTTTGTAAATACTAGGACTTTGATGGGCCCTACCAGTCTTCAGTAGTTGATTAATGTGAAGCTGGCGTGGCATATTTTATTATTCACACCGTGAACTCCAACTGCTATTTGTGGAGGGTCGAATTCACATCCAACTCATCTAAATAAATATTATTATATTATTTTATTAAAATAATCTTATCATCTCCCTTTTTATATGGTGGAGATTTAATTTAATTAAAATTCTAATAATTATAAAAATAAAAAAATGTATATTAGACGATGACTACTGCGTCACTATTTTAAATAGACACCTTCTATTTCTAAACATTCAGCCACGTCATGATTCACGTTCTCTATTTTTCACGGCCACATCATCTCACGCCCACATTCTATTGGAGATGCTCTTAGTATTAGTTTTATTTTTATCTTTTTTTTTTTTTAATATTTAGTGTGTATTTGGAAAAACTTCTCCATTAACGTTTTAGATAGTGTTTAGATTATATATTAACTTTTAAAAAAAATATGTGTATTGTAATACCGTTTCAATTAACGTTTAGCGTTTTAAATAGTGTTTAAAAAAACTACAAAGATAGTTTTCAATCCAAACGCTAATTGTGATTTACATTATTAACCTTTATCTTATAATTAATTATATCATTATGTTCTTAATTATATTTATATTTGTAACAAATTTTAGTAATTTTATGTGTAACAGCTAATTTAAAAATTAAAATTAATATCACACGTTTGATCCAACAGCTAACTTTACATTTAATTTAAAATCTAATCTAGCAACTAACTGCTAACATTATCTAAAACATTAATCTAACAGCTAATTAAAAATCTAGTGCCAAACATACACTGTTGAAGTAGTGATTAGCTGTTAAATTAGATGTCGAAGTAGCGATTTGGCATGAGTGTTTGGTAATAACAATTAGATGTTGAAGTAGCTGTTAGATGTAAAATTACGTAAACAATACAATATATTATTTTTATCTTACAATATAATTTATTAGTGTTAGTATTCATTTTTAAACAATTTTTTCTTTCAAGATTTTTAATTTAAAACCAATCATCCTTTAGTTATCAACTAATTAAAAAATAAATAAAATATAGAATAACTAAAAAAGTTATTTAAATTTTTTTATTTATATTTAATAAATAAAAACTATTAAAATTAACTAATTTAGTACAAATAGAAGCTTTTAATATTATTAAGGGTAATTTAGTAATACTTATAAATTGATAAGGGTAAAATGGGAGCTTTATGATTAGCGATTCGTGGACAGCTACTTGAAGTAGCGTTCTGGAAGTCACTAATTAAAAATCTAATCGATGATCAAAAAGTTTCTCCCAAACGGTTAAATTGTCAAATCGCTAATGAAAAATCTAATCGCTACTTAAAAATCTACCTACCAAAGTGTGTGTTTGGGAAAGCTTTTCGATTAGCTTTTAGATAGCGTTTAGAATATATATTAGCTTTTTAAAAAAATATGTGTTTAGTAATAGTGTTTCAATTAGCGTTTAAGATAGCGTTTAAAAAAGCTATCTTTGATAGCTTTCAACCTAAACGCTAATAGTGATTTACTTTATTAACATTTATCTTATAATCAATTATATTTATATCTGTAATAAATTTTAGTAATTTTATATATAACAGCTAATTTAAAAACTAAAATTAATATCAAACGTTCAATCCAACAGCTAACTTTACAGCTAATTTAAAATTCAATCTAACAACTAACTGCTAACGTTATCTGAAATGCGGATCTAGCAACTAATTAAAAATCTGATGCCAAACATACACGTACTTGTATTACATTTTTTTTGTTGTTGTTAAATCAAAAAATCTATTTACATGCAAATTTTATTCACAAAATAAATATATATTTATAATTAAAATATAAAATAATCAATTATAAAATTATTAGTATTTTGTAATTAATTTATAATTAGTGTTGAATTTTATTAAAATAAAAAAATTGATAAATCACTGAATTTATTTTTCTAAAAAGATTTAATATTTTTTAAATCTTTTTATAGTATTTTTTTAAAGGAAATATATTTCTGTATGACCGTAAAAATTCTCATCACTTTATTCAATCTAATAAAAATTATTATTTAAAATTAATCTTATACATATTTATTAATTATTATTTAATTAAAATTATATTTTAACAAATAAACTATAAGTAGTAATAAATAATCTATATAATAATAAAAATAATAATTTATTTAGAATGTATTGGATTTGGATAATTTCTAATATCAAATCTAATATTATTTGTATAAAGTGATACAATTTTGTTATTATCGTATCAATTTTAATAGAAAAAAATTGTAACATTTGTAACGAATTTTTAAGGGCATTGAAATTCGTAACATTTTTTACGGATTTGTGAGAGTTTTAAGAATTGCTAAATTTATGACTGATTTGTGATGATATATTTGTGACGAATAAATCATTGTGTCCCAAATCCGTCACTAATATTACTCAAAATGTATAAGACACAAATCTAACACTATCATGCTAAATATGCACTATAATATTTCTGTCAAAAATCCTTCACAAATCCGTCACAGAAATTTTCCGTCACAAAACTTCCGTCACTGAAGCCTTGAAGCCTTGTTTTCTTGTAGTGAATAGTATCAATTTAAGTTATTCTAACTTTTCTTTAAGATCATCGATTTATCAACTAAATGCCATATAATTAGCTTTGACCTTCACTCTAAATATGTGAAAGGGGCAACCCCCCTCTATTTTTTTTTTTTTAAGTATTTGTTGTTTACAAACACATCCTATTAATTAAATTTCTAATCGTTTTTTTAATTACTTTGAATCCTAAGTTACTATAAAAAAAATTATAATCTCAATTGATGAAATTAACTATGAAATTATAATCTTATCATACCTCGAATGTCTCCACGCTGAACATTGAAGCCTCCCCACATGTAGCTGACAATCCATATTTATCGTCCATGAAGAGTGCAATGCAAGGGACAACTTCATCCAGATTAACACCATCGACATCATTAGTCATGGTAAGAAAGCTATTTGGCATGACACTAGCTGTGGCCTATAAGCAGCAGAATAGTAACTCATTAGTGCAACTATTGCTCAAAAGTAAAATAAAATAAAATAAATACCTTTCCGTCAGGATTTTGCTCATTGTATGGCCGTTTCCACAGTATTTGGATACCATTTGAGCCGAGAATCAAAATACTATCACCAGATTTTGAGTACAGCAGCGTAACAACCTGAAATTAACCGTAAAAATTATAACATAAAATAGTATGTAGAGAAGATTTTCAGAATATTATACCTTGCTAGGTGAGTCTGTGCTACGTAAAATATATAGAGTAAGTAGTCGACACTCGTGGCTTTAAGTCATTTCAGTTAATTGGTCTGGTTGTTCCGCCGCGAGAGTCTAGTTTTTCCTCCGAGCTTGTGCCTTTCGGAGTGTCTTTCGAGAAATTAAAAGATTTGAAATCCTCAAAGTCAGTATTCTGATACTGATCTAGTTGGGAATCATCGACAATTGACAGATAAGCTCCGATGCAAACTACCTTAATGTGCACCGAATCGTCTTGAGGATAGAGGAATACATCTTTGCAGTGGTCTATTGGAATAACATCTTCAGCCTGCAAAATTTTCAGAGGAGTGGAACCAAAATCTAAATAAAATGAAGAGTATTTCTCCCAAATAACTAAATAAAATCACACACAACCAAACACAGATGTAAGAATAAATGTTCCACCATTATAAAATATCCGACACTTAAGTTAAGACTTAAACGAGTTCTTTTCATCCCACGCATATATAGAATTCTCTCGCGGTCCGCCATTTTCAATTAGAAATATGTCCTCAAATCACATTTTCAATTAGAACAGTGGTAGTATATTTAGTAGACACATTTTATAATTGGTATTAAATTAGGTTAGTTACAAATAAATATTTTAAAATTTCAAATGTAGCATAAAAAAAAAAAGTGTAGATACAAGAAAAACAGGATGGCAAAATCACTACTCAATATGTATTTTCATTTAATTTGGTCCAAAAATATCTATCTAGGGTCTTTAGCCATATTATTTCCTAATATATTTTGATGAATTCCATTTATATAATTATGAAAAGCAATATTTTCATATTAATTACTTGAAATAATTTCAAAATTTGTATGGAATCAAAATTTAAATTTATTTATAGTATGAAATCAACACTCACTTAAAATGTTTAACTAAATTAAAGTACTTTAAATTTGTATTCATATTAAAAAATCAAAATTTTGTTATTAATAACGTAATCAGAAAATACATTTTCTAATTATAAAAATTTGAATTAAAATTTTACCTCAGAGACATATATATATATATTATATAGATTATGTTTCACATAATTAACATCATTCGAATATTAAAAATTATGGAAATTTATTCATGTCTTTCTTTATCAATGATTTTTCTCTTTTCTCTTTTTGTGGTGCTGTCCGGAGGGGTTGAATCATCTCTCATTACTGATTCTTCAGTAGAACTGACGATCCAGAATTTTGCGTATCACTATTCAAAACAGATCCGAGGAGTAATGCCACTAAAGATGTCAAATCTTTATTTACAGTTGGGTTTGATATATTATCAAAGAAAGATCTTGAAATAGCTTCACTATTTCGAAAAGTTGAACAAATTGAAAAGAATATTATTGCAAAAAGAAATATCGATGCTTGTGTGAGGTTGTTTCAACAGTCAGGATCTGATATTCCATTCTATGGTTTTAAAGGTTTGAAGAATGGAAATTATTATTTAGTAAAATCACTTCTTTATGATTCTCTTCTCATGGGTAATAATTGTCAAGAGCAAGGGTCAATTTATTTACGAAGGAGATTATATAAAGATAATTGCTAATGTATTGTTGAAATTATTTAAATTATTTGCAACTTATCGAAAAATGTAATGATTTATTATTTAAATGAATAAAATATGATGATTTATTTAAGAATATTTTAAATTTTTAGAAAATATTTATGATGATTCATAATAGAATAAATAGAACTTTTTTATAGTTTTAGTAATATAAAAATATAAATATATTTTTTTAGATATACAAAGAGTTCGCATTTAAATAAATTAATTTATAAAATTAATTTAAAATCAAAGCTCTGATTTATTTAAGCTCTATTCTGTTTAGTAACCACCTTGATACAGGCCGTTGAAATCGATAGATTGAATTGAAGATTCGGTTAATCAGAACAACCTTCTGTTCCTTGCTGTTGCGTTCGGTGATTTTTTCCAGAACCGTAGATCACCACTTCTTGCTCACGTATTGGAATCTCGCCAAAGATTTTGAAGGAAGCCATTGCTGTATCTCGCTTACTAAATCATCGGGTATCATCCGCTTCGGCTTGCTACCCACCATAAGCCTTAGGGTTTTGTTTTGATTCCATATTTATAGGATAAATATATATATATATATACATATTTGCTAATCGGTTTCTTTACGTGTTTTTACATTTATTATGTATATTCTCCTATCCTCATGCTCGACCCATTCCAAACTAATTTTGGTAAGTATTTATTCCATTTATTATTAATTAATTTATATTTAAATATATCAAAGTCTTTTTATTTTGTTATTAAGTTATAGATTGGTTGATACTTCTTCTAATGAACATCAAACTACAACATGGAAGATGAATATCGTTGAATTTAGATGGTGCTAAATATGGTTCAGAATTATAATATATGTTGACGTATATTCATATTAAGGAAGGCACCTATTAAACCATTTTTATAATAGATCGAGTTTTAACAAATGAGCTTGAATATGGATTCTTAATAAATGTATCCAGCCCATATTCAGGCCAAAGAAGTGTCAACTTTACATTATTCACATACCAGAAGACACGTTTAACATTAACTAGAATAAAATTGGTCCCACACCACATTGTCAATCTCTTTCATTTCATTATTACTACAAAGATGGCTACAAACTATACCATTTTTTATATCTCTCCCATGTATCAGGGTGGTCGAATATAATATAGACCCTAGACCCTTGACTTTATACAAATATTTTTCTTTAATTATCTAGTATAATAATATTTTTCTTATCAATAAACAATAATGAAACGGTCCCACACCAAACGTCAATGTCTGCATTATTCCAATTCATGGACAAAATTTCAAATTTTGCACTACTTACTGTGAAATCCCACATTGTTTAACTAAAGGGCTAATAGCTTCTATATAATGATTGAGGCAATCTTCACCCCTTGAGGGCTCTTTTGGGGGTGAGTTATGCCTTCTTAACATGGTATCAGAGCTGGCCTAAGCGTGTGTGGATGAATGAGCCTTATTATGGGCTGCCCTGAGAATAATCCGTTGACTCCACGCCCGTTAGCTAAAGCGCTAATAGCTTCTATATAATGATTGAGGCAATCCTCACCCCTTGAGGACTCTTTTGGGAGAATTTTACTCTACATGATACAAATTCAAAGAATTTTGATGGTCCAACATTAAAACGATTTTAATTTAAGTTAATTATCAATACATTCATATACTACATTAGTGTAGTTGATAATTTTCAAATCAAACTTGCTAAAATAATAAAGAACTAAGCATTATAAGTTATTAGATATAAAAGATTTTTTTTTTCTGTAAAAAATAAAAATACAATAAAGATGTAACATAATATACTACATAATTATAATAACATTCATTATTTTTTTAATAAAAATATTATTTACCACAAAATATTAATTTTATGAATAAATCACAGCATTTATACTATTCCATAAATATCAAATCAAACTTACCACAATAATGTAAACATTAGTTAAAAGTTGGTGAACATAACCAATACCATTTTTCATTTTTTAAGAATGATTTACTCACTATATATACCTAGGTATCTCCCATACCTTCTATAGTTAATTGAAAATATGAATTGTTGTATTGGTATTTGGTTTTGACTAATGGTGGTGAGCTGTTCAGCCGAAACAAATACGATTTCAGGTAATGAAATATTCAATAATTTATTTTTCATTAAATCGACTAATAATAAGATACATTTACAAGTGAATTCCGATCGGAGCAAATAGTACACCAAACAACTGTTTTATTGAACGGAATCGGCCAATTCCAGTAATTAAATTTTATAATATATATATTAATTATATCATGTTACTAACTTTAGTCACTTATTTGGTTTTTTAGACGTTGAAAGTTCAAACTCTCTAGTGAAGGATATAAATATAATGAATTCAGCCGGTCCAGGCGGACACCAGACGGTGGCACTCAGATTCTCCGGCCAAAACCTCGCATGTCACTGGTGTTCAATACAAGGATACCAAGACATTTTATTCATGGAACGTGGCACACTTTATGGGATTAATATTATATTAGTATAGTAGATAATTAAAGAAAGAATGTTGTGAACTGAATTTTACTGTCATAGTGTACTTATTGTTTGCGTTATGAAATTAATAAAATAAACTAAGTTTTCTTAATAGTAAGTCAAGTGTTTCTCTCTATGATAAGCATAAAGTCAAGAGTTTAGGGTCTACATGAAAGAGAGATTTGTTGCCAACTTTATAGTAATGATATATGAGATTGAGGTGTGGCGTGGGACCCATTTTGTATGGTTAATGTTAAACGCCTTTTTACTATACATGTATATCTATGTTAAGTAAGCAAACTTCAAGATACCTAAACATATTCTACATGGATTTTATATAAAATAATAAATATATTAAAAACCTGCGAAAATCGAAGTTACGAGAAAATCCTCGCGTGACAAGCACGTGACAACGTATTCTGCCAAATTGTCGTCGTTTTTCATTCATTTCATATATGGCAAATGCATGTTCATTAAATTAATGGGCCAAGATCGTGTTTGATTTGAAATTTTGGACATAGCGCAAGATTGTAAGAAGTCGAACAAACAAATAACAACAGAAGTTCCTCAGTATGGTTAGACAAGTTGCAATTTTTCTGTTTTCGTCATACAGGTCATATTCATATTAATTAGCTATTGAATTCATACTATTTTCTGAGTCTTCCTAAACATTCCATGCTGATAAAGCTACACATTCTATAAGCAATTACAACATATTGAGTGCCTGTTTGGTTTGAATGGCTTTTGACTTATTTCGTATCAGTTTCATGTAAATGATTTCTACTTCTTCTCACAATCCCAAACACATCTTCTAAAAACATTGATCATCAATCACTACTTTACATTTACTGCTGATAAAAATAACTACATAATAATAGAAAGCAAACCATTGGAAAGGTGAAAGATTCAAACATATAACCATCAGAAGGGGAAATAATCTCCACGTCAAATTCAAACAAGTGTAGAATTGATAAGGACTTATAGCAAACCCCAACTGTTTATTGTCAATAGTCATATTAGTACCAGAGACTCCGTCAAATCACTTAACAACCACCATATCCCAAAAACCCCAACCTTAACCCTAATGCATAATAAACCCATAACAAATACATAATCAAAGTAATTACACTATTCGATAAATATCACATCAGACTCCCGAATCAGGTCAGCAAAATGTAGTCACGGCACAAGGAAAGTCTATAAGCAACTCGAAAACCGGAATCGTTATACATAACTGTTCTATAGTCCCGACACCGGAGCTCGGAAAAAGAAACGACGTTAAAACGTATCTCGGACGGCCGTGGAAAAGATATTCACAGACGATAGTAATCGGAAGTTATATGGATGGTTTTATTGACCGTGAAGGGTGGTTGAAGTTCAACGAGAAGTCTGATTTGCGATCATTGTATTACGTGGAGTGTGATAATCGTGGTCCAGGGGCTTTGACTGTATTACGTGGAGTGTGATAATCGGGGTCCAGGGGCTTTGACTTTTGGGAGAGTCAAATGGCCTGGTTATCATATTATTAAAAATCGAAATGATATTCGTCAATTTACGTTTAACAATTTTATTCAGGGCAGTACTTGGCTTCCCAAGCTTGGAGTTCCCTTCAATGGTGGTTTCTAGTGTATGGGATAAATGTAAATTGAAGGTTATTGTCACGGTTTAGGTTATGAAATTAATAAAGTAAAATTAGTTTTGTTTATACTTTATAGTAAGAGTTTCTCTGCATTGTAAATATAAAGTCAAGGGTCTACATGTGAGAGAGAACGAAAATGGTATACGTTTGTTGCCACCTTTGTAGTAATAATGAGAGACTGACGTGTCGTATGGGACCCTTTTGTATTGTTAATGTGAAACGCGTTATTACTATACCGTATATCTATGTTCAACTATTGTTAATGTGAAACGCGTTATTACTATACTGTATATCTATGTTCAACTACCTATGTTACTATCCATGAAGTTGACTCTTCTTGAAAATCAACGAGTCTATAAATCTACGTGGGATTGGGCCTCAACATGGGCTAGATACATAGTTTAGGATCCATATTCAAGTCCATTGAACCAAGCCTATTAGTCAAAATTCAATCTAGAAGATTGCAACCATGATCTTAATATTCTTTTAGTCTGTTTGGATAGACCGGCTTTTAACTTTTGATTTATAAAAACTATTTTATATGGTATTTGAATAATTGGTAGAAGTGCTTCTGTCCTCTCAAAAACTATTTTGGATGAAGTAAAAAAATATTAACTTTTTAAAAATGGTTTCTGTTTCTTTTCTTCTACAAACAGAAGTTAAAAGTAGAAGCAATCTCAAACAGACTTTTTATACATAGTGATAGTGATCTAGTTCATGATATGACAGTGGATATTTAACCATTTTGATTATTATAATAAGGGGTAGTATTCCCACCCAAAAAAATATATTTGTACACCTATTCAATACTATACATATTAATATTTTTATTTTTTTTCTATAATTATTCAAAAGAATTTTTTTTTATATTACCATAATTTTTTTTTCATATTTTAACTAGAAATTAATTATTAAAATATTTTTAATACTATTATTTTCTTATAAGTTAATTATATTATCTTTGTTTCAAATAATTTTGTATTTGCTGTAAAAAAAAATACATTTACGATTTATACTTTTATTTATAAAATATAAAATAATCAATGAATTAAAATAAATATAAATTATTGATAAAAATTTAAAAACAAAAATTAATTAAATCTATATATGTTCTATCTATTCAATTCTTAAATAAATTTACTATAAACTGTATTAATAAAATTAAAAATAAAATAATATATTAATTTAAATTAATTGTGTATTCTTTTCAGAATTGAAACAAAATAATCTCTTAAACGGTGTGTTTTGGTTATTATCAAAATCTTCAAATAAATAATAAAGTTGGGATATGTATACGGATTTTGTGATAGTAGTATCACAACTCTATTATATTCAGCTAAAATGATTATTTTAGTTCTGCATTCATTTAAAATTTAGTATCAAAATATATCACAGTTTAATATAATAGTAAACACAATATATTAGAATAAACATTCAAATATTTTAATTA
Organism: Cardiospermum halicacabum; assembly: GCA_031304145.1. Lineage (NCBI taxonomy): Eukaryota > Viridiplantae > Streptophyta > Magnoliopsida > Sapindales > Sapindaceae > Cardiospermum > Cardiospermum halicacabum. The sequence goes on along the minus strand of CM062389.1, from coordinate 33,313,969 downwards.
AATAGAGTTTGTTCATTAAAATTAAGCATTACCTGAACTATCAAATTTAAAGTATATCCATAAACTTCATCAACACACCCCTTGTTCTACTCAAGTCTTGATTTGATTTGAAAATAGATTTACTTCATTTTCTTGACAATAAACACCCGATTGGACAAAACCATAAATATATTATTTGGCCGATTCATAATTTTCTCTATTAAATTCACCGATACCTGATTCTCTAACATCAGTTTCCGAACGTTGAAATAGTTCTATGCAAGTTTTGATCTCTATTTTCATATGTGCATCCTTTTCAACTTTCTCCACTTTCTCAAAGAGTGAAATTATTTCCATTTAATTTATCGATTCCAATTCGAGTTAAAGATTTTAAATCTTTTTCCCTTTACTCCTTCCATCTCTTTCAAAGAGTGTTATACAGAACTCACGATCGTCTGTTACATTGCAAGCCTGAGTAATAAAAGATTTTAGTGTTATTGTTGGATTGAGAAATAAAATTTGAGAAAAAAATAAAGTTGTGAACAAAGAAAAATAAGAATAATTCTTCATAGTTGTATAAAACTTCTAAAATAATGTCTACTCAATCACATTCAGCCATTTTATATTGGAATGTTTAATTTAACATTAGGTAATAAATATATAGATTAATAATATATAATATTTGAGATTCAGTTTCCTATCGAAATTTCGTTATATTTATGTTAATTATTAATTATATTCCTTCAAATTCATCCTTTATATCCTTGATTTTCTATTAATTTCTATTATTCACACAACTTATAATAGCAATGACAATTATAATTTCAAAAAAAGTTTGACCAAAATAAATATAGTTATTAATGTCCTTATTTTATTATACAATAATTTACAATCATTTTAATTTATAAATATTTAAATAAATTTTATAGATCAATTTTCAGTTTAATAGTATAGGCAAAAATCGAATATTAATAAAATAAATATTTTCAAATTTTTATTTGTATATAATTTAACGTATTAATTATGCTATTAATTATTATAATATTATTTAATATAAAAATTTGAAAAAATCAAATAAATCTATAAATGGTAACTAAAATTATAATGAATTTATAAACATGTTTAGAATTTTTTCTATTTTTAACTTTTCCCGTAGAATTGAGAAGTAGTAATTATTTTATTTTAAAGCAACAGTTACCCAATCAACAAGCCAAGAGCCAATCAAACCAAACCAAAGACACATGCTAAGGAGACATAAAAATAACGGAGTATTGGTGTAACAGTTGTCTTTGTAAGATAATTTATTCTGTTGCTGTAACTTTTTATTATTTTTTATTTTATTTTATATAAAGAACATTGCTGTACAAACAATTGTCCTGTTACATATTCAAAAATGAGAGCTTCTTCTACTTCTCCATCAATTTCTCAATCTCTTTTGATGGTCTTGACCATTCTTCTTTTTTTACATATCAATAAAATCACAGCAGATGAATCACTCATATCAAAAGCTTGTAAAGCAACTGTTGAGCCTCCAACGTGTACGTCAATTTTAAATGGCGATAGAAGAACCAAATCCGCCAACAATTTGAAGTCACTCGCCAGGTCTGGAATCGACATATTGGACGAAAAACAAAACCAATTAGCTTCACTCTTCGACAAATCAGCCAAAAACACAAGCAATGGAAGATCGAAGCAGGACATGGAGAGCTGTGCAGAGTATTTCAAGACGACTAGTTATCAAATTGGAAGTGATGGAGTTGAATATTTTAATAAAGGTGATTATCAGAATGCAAAAGAAATTATTAGTTATTGTTCTACTGTTGTTAGTGATTGTCAAGATTATGGTCTTCATTTGTATGAAGATCAGATGAGTATTTTGGTCAAGTTTCTGCTTGATGTTCCATCCATATTAATAAAATTAAATATTATATAATATTTTTCGTTTTTATTTATAATTAACTCTTTATGTGGAATATTATTTTTTCAAATGATGAAATATAATATCATTCCATATATATTATTAAGATTTTCAAGAAAATAAATTTTCAATATATACTTTTTTCTTTTCTAATATGTGTATATGTATATAATTTATTATTAAAAAAATAATAACTAAAAAGCTTAAATAAAATTTGACCAAATAAATTAGAAGAAATTTTAGAAAGAAAAAAAAGTTAATTAAGTATATCTTTTTATAAACAAATTAGATTCTTTTTTAAATTAAGATAATCATAAAGAAAATAATATAAAAATATAGTATTAATTTTATAAATACGATTAGCAACTTTAATAGTTATCAATTAATTTCATAAAATTTCGAATGTTACATAAAAGGAAAAAAATAATTTAATACTAGGATAAAACTATCTTAACATATAATAAAATTTTATTTATCTTTTTGTTTTTATTATTTTAATATTCAATTTTTTTATTGAAATATAAAATTAAATACATTTTCAAATGAAGTTATAAATTAATCATTCTTTAAAATTAAATACCATAGAAATTTACCTACTTTAATTTCATAAACATCATCACACTAAATTCAATATATTATATATTAAAAATCATATATATTCAATATTTATATTAAAATAAATATTTGATGATAAATCTATTCAATGTCACCGTAGTGGCCTTATAAAGTCGAACAGTTCATGCAGCTAAAAATATCAAAATATAAAAGGATATATTTGATGGTATTAAGAATTGGTTTTTGGTGTCCATTTGATGATATCTGTGATGGGCTGAAATTGGTATGTTGCGAAGTAAATTCTATTAACAAAAAACTTTTTTTGGATTTTAATTTTGTTTAGTTTTTAGTACTGGAATATAGAAATTTAGGATATGTATTTGTTTGGTTTTTGGCGTTGATGTTACGGTTCAAGCAATCTGTTAGACCCTCACTACGTGACTAAGTGAAATTAGGCCACAAATGGCTTGGTTGGGTGGTCTCAAGCCAGACCATGGCATGTTAGGTGGCATGCTAAGAGCTATGTTGGGCGGCATGGCTTGATGTTGGGAAAGATGATATGAGTTGGCTATTGGGGTCAGGCATGAGCACACATGCTTGTAGGAGGGCGCTCAATGAGCTGGGCAATTGGCGCAGTTGGCCTAAGCAACGCGCGCATTTGGGAAACATGGGCGCGCGCCTCTGGTTAGGGCAAACATGCGCATCAGGTTGGCTTGTTGGCTTGGAGGATTGGCGCCTGCTGCACGCTGTGATGGGCGCGCATGACTTGGAAGATTGGCGCATCATGCAGGCTGTGATGAGTGCGCATGACTTGGAAGATTGGCGTATTGTGCAGGCTGTGAGGGGCGCGCATGGCTTGGCAGATTGACGCATCATGCAGGCAGTGATGGGCGCACACTGGCTGGATGAATGTGGCACATGGCTTAGTGGATTGGCGCATTCTATTGGTACAGATGCACACATATGGGTCTAGACAGGCACGCACATGGGCGAGACAAACGCGCGCATTTTGGTTGGCTGCTTGGCTCAAGGATTGGCGCAGATTGGCTAAACCATGCGAGAGGGAACAAGCGCAGTTGACAGGCACCATCGTGGGCTGTTGGTTGTGCATGGGTTATCTTGAATTGGGGCGGCTACAAGGAATACAATGCGTGGGTTCTTGTGTGATGCGCATGGTTTGGAAACCATGCGACCTATTTGTTGAACAATGCGGGCAAATGTGGAAACCATGCGGGCTGTATCCTGAACCATGCGGGAAGATCGAAGAACAATGCGAGCAAGGCTGGAACCATGTGAGCATTGGAGGGTTACCTGGCAGTTACTTAAGCTTGTTTGCGGCCGTCCGCGTGGCTTCATCTAGGTCTTCTTCTACTCTAATCACTTGGATAGGTGGACCTATTCAAGGACTGCTGACTAGGCAGCGGTTGATGTCAACTTATGTATTAGTGGGGTGGTTTTGATGTAATGGGGGGCGGTTATTGGGGGATAACCGCCTAGAAACTGCCCTTGCTCTTATAAAAGGGCTTGTTTGAATTGTAAAAGACAGAGTGTGTGGGCTGTCTATTGTAATCTTGTAAGCTTTTCCTGATTTAATAGAGTTGAATTGGGTTGGGGGCGGACCCCTGTATATTGTATTGTGTTCTCTTGCTGGTTTACTTGGTATTGCTTACTTGTGGCTTGCTTGGTGCTATTGTACTAGGACTTGAAAGGCTGAGTGGGCAGAGTGGGCTAGATTGAGAGAAAACTCAGTGAGCATACAAGAACGTTGACAGTATAATACTCGGGCTTTCACATTATTTTAGTGTGGGGAAAAAAGGGCTGACTAGAAAGGGATTTCTAGTGCCAACACTCCTGTTTTCGTATAGCAAAAAGTTAGGGGGTGTAACACAACCTTTGATAGAAAACTCTTTCCATTCTACAGCGTTGAAATTGATTAAAATGCAGACTTTTAAGTTACAATTATATTCACTACTTGTAATGCATTGGTATTACCAGGCCCGACTCTATGGGTGGCCGGAGGGACGACTGCCGGGGGCCCCGCTTGGAGGGGCCCTCAGAGCCGGAAGTAAGTTAAAATTTTAAATAGAAAAAATATAATTTGGTGTTATTTTTTAAAAATAAAAATAAAATTAATTACTGAAATTGAATTAATTTGATGTAACCGAACTAGTTTTATATTACTGCTATTTTAGTTTGTAGTATCAAATTTGTTTATCTCGTGGATCGCCATGTTAAGTTATAATATTGAACACTAGTATTCATGTTTACTTTATTTATGGTCATGTTAAAAACTAAAATAAAATAACTTGAAGGGACCATTATATGACATTTGCCAGGGGCCTCCCAAAATATAAAGACGTTACTGGGTATTACATTCAGTGGTTTTTGTTAATTTTTCGTAGTCTAAAGGGTGTCTTTGACGGTTGAGTGTCTTGATTTCTGTAGATATATGTGATGGAGTAGGATTGCAAAAGAAGTCACTACTGAAGCGGTTTAAAAACTAATAGAGTACTTAAATTAGGAAACATTTTAAATTCTTTTATATCGATAAAAGATAGTGAAAAGATCCCACACTAGACGTTATTTCAAATTTACGGATAAAATTTCAAATTATACACTACTAATTATTAATTAATAGTAACATTATACAATAATTTATAGGCATTGAATTTTACTCTACATGCTCTATATAAGAGTATATAGATATAAATTCAAAAAATTTTGATGGCCCAACATTGAAACGATTTTAATTTAAAAGTTAATTATCAATATATTCAAATACTACACTAGCTTAGTTGATAATTTGCAAATCAAACTTGTTAAAAATAATAAAGAACTCAATCCAATAAAATACGATAAATTATTAGTTATAAAATGTATTTTTTTTTATGTGAAAAAAAAGAAGAAAAACACAATTACAGTAAAAATGTAACATAATATACTACATAGGTATAATTTCAGGCATGAGATATACTCCAATTATTTAGTGAAAATTGATTAATTTTTTATTAACTAAAAGTATTATTTATTAACCAATGCATTCACACTACTCTATAAGTATGAATCAAACTTACTATAATAATGGAAATTTTAACTTTAAGAATCACATGTTCATATCAGAAATTAGAAGTGCTCTACAATATAGTATATTTATTTATAGCCCAAGCTAAAAGTTTGAGTAGTTGTGAAACCAATATCAGTTTTCATTTTTTAAATTTTTTAAAAATTATTTATTCACTATATATACCCAGCTATCCAAGACCATCTACTGTAGATAATTAAAATATTTAGTCCAAACTATGAATTCTTACATTGGAATTTGGTTCTGGCTAATCATGATGAGTTGTTCAGCCACCATTGCAGGTAATGAAATATTCTACAATATATTTGTTTTCTTAGATAATAATGTTTATTGGACTAATAACAATGTACACTTACAGGTCAAATCGGACAAAAGGAAATAGTTCATCAACTCACTGTTTCATTGGATGGAACCGGCCAGTTCCGGTCCATTCAAAAAGCGGTTGAATTCGCCGGAAATGACGTTAATACCCTTTGGATTATTAATGTCAAACCCGGTCTATATAACGAAAACGTCTTCATCGGAAGCAATAAACGGAATATAATCCTGGCCGGAGCCGGAGCCGACAAGACCATCATCACTTCCGATAAGAGTAACAAGGGAGGTTGGGGCATCAAGAAATCAGCCACTTTAAGTAAGATGTATACTTCATTAGTGTAATTAACTTCCGTTTTTATTTTACTGATTTTAGCATTGTTTCCAGACGTGGAATGCTTCAATTTCCTAGCTAAGGACATCGGAATCGTAAATTCCGCCGGACCGGAAGGAGAGCAAGCGGTGGCGGTCAGATTCGCCGGAAAGAATCTAAGTTGCTATAGATGTTCAATTTGGGGTTACCAAGACACATTATTTATGGACGTGGGCAAACACTTTTTCCGTTCATGTCACATCTACGGTACCATTGACTTCTTATTTGGTGTAATTAACTTCCAATTCCAGGTCAGCAAAATGTAATCACAGCTCAGGGAAGATCTGATGGCGACGCTAATACAGGTATAGTGATCCACAACTGCTCGATAATTCCTACACGTGAACTTGCTTTGAGAAAAGATGTTAAAACGTATCTCGGACGTCCGTGGAAGAAATTTTCACGTACGGTTATCGTCGGTTCGTATATGGATGGCTTTATTGATCATGAAGGTTGGTTGAAGTTCAATGAGAGGTCTGATTTGAGATCGTTGTATTACGTGGAGTGTGATAATCATGGTCCAGGTGGTTCGACGTTTGGGAGAGTCAAGTGGCCTGGTTATCATGTTGTTAAAAACTTGAACGAGATTGGTCAATTTAGTGTTAACAATTTTATTCAGGGCAATGTTTGGCTTCCCAAGCTTGGTGTGCCTTTCAATGGTGGCTTTTAAGAATTACTATCAATAAATATAATGTGTATAGAAATTGAAATTATTAAGTTTGTTTCTACTAGTACTTGTGAGTGTGTTTGTTTCTTCGAATGGTACTACTACTAACAAAGTCGAGTCACGTGGTTGACGTGGCAATATTTCATAAAAGGCAAAAAATGGATTATTATTCTCTGACTCGATTCACTTATTGTCAACTTTGTAGTATATTCTTAGGAATTGTAATGATAATAATGGAGACAAACGTGTGGGACCTGTTTGTTTTTATTAACAAAACGTGTTTATTGATATCAATATATACATGAAAACGATTTACCAAAATGTGAAGAGGAGTCTATATTTAGATGGGCTGGATATTAATTGGAGCCCGATAACCCAAGCCCAAAAAATAATGATAATGAAAAAATATATATTATGCCATATCAATTAATTACCTTTTATTATATTAATAATTCTGTTTCCTATTTAAATATCATTCCCTTAATACCATTCGTTAATTATATTCATTCAATTTCACCCCATAATTTTGATTTTCTAATAATTACTATAACAATTCCAATTCCGATAAATATAACTCATATTAGTAATTTTTATTTTTTATTTTTATAAATTTGACAATAATAAATATGATAATTGATATTACTATTCTATTAGTTTCAACATAAAATATAAAATATAAAATAATTTAAATTACAAACATTTTATTCATAGCCCACTTTTAACTTTCTCTAATATATGAAAATTGGATATTAATAAAATAAAAGATCTGTTGTTTTTTTAAAAAATTAAATTTAATATATTTTATGCCATTTATTATATATAATATTATTTTATTTTATATGAAAAATTAAAAAAAAAATTAAATCTATGGATACCAAGTTTTGATTGAAAGTATATGGCATGGACACATAAAAATAGGTTTAAATTAGACAATTTAACAATATTTTTCTTGTATTTTAAAAAAAAAATGGAAAACAAAATCAGCGGAAAATTAATTCTTGATTGGACCGAGTATTAAAAAAAGAAAAAAAATTGTTTTGATTTGACATAATCTTGCATTGAATGCATATATATCATATTCGTCATGACTATAAAATCTCTGAAAACCCTAGCAAGAATTTATACACAAAAATGAGAGCTTCTTCTTCTTCATCATCATGTATTTCTCTATCGATGGTCTTGACCATTCTTCTTTTTTTACATATCAATAAAATCACAGCAGATGAATCACTCATATCAAAAGCTTGTAAAGCAACAGTCGAGCCTCCAACGTGTACGTCAATTTTAAATGGCGATAGAAGAACCAAATCCGCCAACAATTTGAAGTCACTCGCCAGGTCTGGAATCGACATATTGGACGAAAAACAAAACCAATTAGCTTCACTCTTCGACAAATCAGCCAAAAACACAAGAGAAATTGGAAGCCATGGAGTTGATTATTTTAATAAAGGTGATTATCAGAATGCAAGAGAAATTATTAGTTATTGTTCTACTGTTGTTAGTGATTGTCAGGATTATGGTCTTCATTTGTATGAAGATCATATGAGTATTTTGGTCAAGTTTACTGATGTTCTTTTAAATTTCATGGATCAACTTTCTGCTTGATGTTATCCATCCATATTAATAAAATTAAATATTATATGATGTATTTCATTTTTATGTATAATTAAATCTTTTATGTTCGCTTGGTATAGAATTTGTTGTACATCTTTTATATGCATCAACCTCCAAGAGACTGTGTTTGTGCATCAACCTCCAGAGCAAACCCCACGTGCTTTGTATAAACGGTTTGCATCTCGGCTAGATTATAAGAGTGATAGTTTTCTTTTTACTTATCATCATGGGTCTTAAACTGTTTACCTAATTCTTCATGTGGTTGACAATCTTCTAGTTACTTCTTCTAATACTCTTCGTGGTCGTCTGATAGACTTTTTATGTATGATTTGGAACCCTTAGTTATTTTTTGAGCATTAGTGTCACTCATACCCCATCTCTCATGATGTTATCTTAGAAACAACATGCTATCTCCATATTAGACCGTGCTGGTATGTCCAATTGTAAGCCAAGTTTCCACTTTCATTAACACGCATTCTAAATTTAGTGATAGTTCAGGCCTATCTGTATCTGATACTACATTATATTGCAGTTTAGCAGGTGCACTTTAGTATCTGACTATCAGTAGGCCTGATATTGGTTAATCAAATATGTCTCCTCATGCATACCCTCGCACCACTCACTTTGATGTATTAAAGCGAATATATTCAGGGTACTCTTAATTATGGCTTACATCTTTATCCTTCTGCTTCTAATAAATTAACCATTTATACTTATGCGGATTGGGGTGGATGTCCTGACACTCGTCGATCTACATCTGGCTACTCCTACTTCTTAGGAGACAATCTTATCTATTGGTCTTCTAACTGACAATCGACAGTGTCCCGGTCTAGTGCGGAGGGGCATAGCTAATGTTGTGTCTGAGCTTGTTGGTTGCGTAATGTGCTTCTTGAACTTAATTGTCCTCTTCGCAAGCTACTATTCTCTACTATGACAATATCGGTGGTATATACCTCTCTGCCAATCCAGTACAATTTCAGCATATTAAACACAGTGAAATTGACATTCATTTTGTTCGTGAGAAGGTAGCCATTGGTGAGGTACGCGTCTTTAGGTCACGAATATTTTCACTAAAAGACTATCCAAAAACTTATTCTCATACTTTCAAGTCCAGTCTCAGCGTCCGCGCTCCTCCCCGTGTGTTGCGAGGTGTGATAACGAGAATAATGTCAATTATTCAATCATTATATTTAGGATATAATTTATACTTTCTAGGTAATTATAATTTTATATATATATATATATATATATTATATTTTTGGTATATCTCGAAATTTGACGCAACCTTCATTGTATTAGGATTTGTCATGTCTGCTTCTTCTTGGGTAAGGAAAAAGTCTCGAGATCCAGAAGTTTTGAATATTCTATCACCTACCAATATATGGAACACCCGTGAATCAAGCCATTTACCACCCTGGATAAACCTATTGACCGTAAAATGTTTCAAAGCTAGAAAACTGCTAACCTTATGATATCCCGGCCAGTTTACTCTTCTAGAGTGGAAGATCCACCTCCGAAATTACCAAATTCGACATAGTAAACTGATCGGAGATCGAAATTGCTGGTGAATACCATCCAACCTAGAGGATCAATAAACTTGTCCATGTAGGATTGCGTTATGATGGACTGTGAGTACTTTTTCCAAAGTCGCCCTAGATATGTCTTTACTTCAATTTGGTTGGTCAGATCAGAGGTGGGAACAACGGAAGAGTTATGGAGTACTATTGTCCATGAGCTGTTATGACGTTGTATTGTCCTGGCAATGGAAGTCTAACTTGGATTAGAGAGTTTTGAATTACAATGACTGCATCTCCCAATAATATATTAACCTTCTTTAAATATATTAATTTTATTTATACAGTCACATACAGTTTATAAATTTTTATATTATTTTAATTCGTATCTGTCCATATCCGCACGTATCTATATTTTAAATATATATTTTTTATACAGTTACCTATCGGCTATAAATTTTTACATTATTTTTATTTGTATCCGTGCATGTATTTATACTTTCAAATATATTAATTTTATTTATATACTCACTACGAATATATTCGTCCATATTCGCACGTATCTCTATTTTTATGATTATCAATATAGCGATTATATTTTTATTTAGTATAATGACCGTATTTGTATGGTTACGGGCTTTTTTTTTTACACCACTTATTACAGTGATGGTTTTTTGAGATAATGAAATTAGAGACGTTGAGTAATTAAGAAAATATAGGAGAAAGAATAGAGTTGTTGAACTCATTGTCTAATAGAAATCAAATGCACTGTACACATTTAAATAGTGAGAATAAGTGAGTGAGTCGTGAGTGTTAAGAGTAGTGTCATTAATCACATGGGCTAATTCAAAAATGAATTAGTTTTGAACATTTTACTTTTTATTTTTTCCGTCAACTTTGTAGTAATAGCTGGTTACTGACATTTTGCCCATTAGTTGTAATAATGTAGAGATTGAGTTTAATTTTGTTCTTGTTATTGTTAAGATACCATATACAAGCTATACCACTGCTCATGCTAATAATTTAGAGCATATCCAGTGGTATGTCTGTTTACAATTTCTCCACGGCCACGTAAGCAATGTGGACAATATTTTAAAAAATAGAGCTCCAATGGTACCGTCTATTTTGAATGTTCAGCTGACGTGGTAAATTTTAAAATAGACATCGTCCATCAGACCTTCTATTTTAGACGGTTAAATAGACATGCTGACTCAGCTTTTTTATATTATTTAATTAGATTTTAAATGTGTTTCAAATTCTTTCTGTTATAACAAAAGAGTTTAATTTTAATTAAAATTCTATTAAAATTAAAAAGAAAGAGTAATAGACGGTGACCACTGGATCACTATTTTTAAACTACACGGTCTATCAATAAAATTTTTGCCACATAATCATTCACGACTTCTATTTTACACGGCCACATCATCTGACGCTCACGTTCCATTGGAGATGCTCTTATATAGCACGTCAAAATTCGTCCGTGATTTGAGGCTAGTCATTAGCGTCAATTTTATTTTTTTAAATTTCGGTATTAATAAAGGGAAATTGTGATTTTTAAAATTATATTTAGAAATAATTTTGATTTTATCGGTATAACTGTGTACAGCTTGCGAATATTTATAAAATAAAAATATAATATATAAAATACTATTTATTGATATTTATATAAAATATTATATATATATAGTATATAAAAATATATAAATGGTATATATATATAATATAATATATATTAATAATATATTTATATAACATATCATTTATAAAAATATTTTAAAAAAAAAGTATGTCCGTGATTGTCTACAGATTTGTATATATGAATACGGATTAAGCGGTATGTCGGTAGATTTATCCATAAAAATTTGTGGGTATTGACGGGCGGATCTAGGCAGGGGCTTTTATACTTGATAAGTCTCTAACTTATATGAATTTTCTCCTTTAATTTCTAAGTTTTTGTGATGAATCCAGACCATTATTATGTTATTTAATGAATTTGGTGAGATGTTTCAGGTAATTGAGCTGTATAGGTAAAGAACGATAATCAAGGTCATATGGATAAAGAGTTGAAGGTCGGAGAAACGAAGTCGAACGAGGAAGGAAGCAGAAGAACACGTCCCTGTAGCTTCTGGCGACATAGCTCTTATGTCGCCAGCTATATCGCCGGCAAACGACTCAGAGCTTTCAAATGGGTACAGCATTGTAGCTGCTGGCGATATAGCTCTTATGTCGCCAGCTATGTTGCCAGCAAACGTATCAAGCTATTCCAAAACCAAGGCTTGATAGTGTCTGGCGACATAGGCCTTATGTCGTCCAGCTTGTCTCCAGAGATCGATTAGGGCGAATTCCACCTGCTGTTCAAAGGTGTTTTGTTCATTTCTCGAAGTTACTTCATTATTTGAGAAAGCTGAACAAAATGAAAAAAATATTATCGTAAAGAGAAATATTGGTGCTCGCGCAAGTATGTTTAGGGTTTAGGGTTGAAAAAGCTGAACAAAATGAGAAAAATATTATTATAAAGAGAAATATTGGTGCTCGTGCAAGCATGTTTGCCCAATCAGCCACTGAAATTAAATCAGAAGGTTTTCAAGGTTTGAAGGATGGAGAATATTTTTTTTAGATCAATTCTGTATAGTTCAGCTCAATCAGGTGGTGATCGACAAGTACAGGAAGTAAATTTATTTACCACGGAAATTCAAAATATAACTAGGAGTACTAATGTTCTTGAAATTGTTTTGAGATTTAGATTATTAAATACGGCATGATTTGCTATTTGGGATGAATAAAATGATAATGTTATGTAAGAATATTCTGTTTGATTATTGAAAGTAAAATGATGATTGTACCTAATAAAATTAAGTGTATTTTTTTAATAGAAATATAAATATTTATTATAAAATATATAATGAAAAATTAGTAAACAAAAATATATTCTTAATATTGGAGAAGGAAATCAGCCCGTAAATGTGGCTGTGAGAAACACGTAATTTTACAAATATTAATAGAATAATCTTATTGATATGATTTATAAATTTTATATTAATCTAATTTACATCTAAAAAATTATGTAATTTCATAATTATTAATACATTAACCAGTACAATGAGGACCAAAGAAAAACTCAAAAATACATATATAACAATGGTGAATCCAACATAAAAACATGTTCAAGGTTGAATTCATAACAATAAATAACAAGTTCCTCCAAGTATAGCCAATGCATTGAAACCACTAAGGCTTTGTAGTTTATGTCCATGGCCTCCGAAGAATCTTTGCAAAGCAAAGAGACCTACAACACATGTTGGTTTAAAATTAAATGCTCAAACAAAAGTGTTAAAAACCAGAATTACAAGGCAAATTAGAAAGCAGTACCTCTTTGGCAACCAATGTTGATTGTGTTTCTCAAATCTACAACTCTAGCTTGATTGATGAATAAGAAGTCTTTAAAAGCTTTATCAACACAATCCAACACAAGATGAGTTTCTGATAAGCAAGGTCCATTGCAGAATAACTTAATGGCGTCATAAGGTACATTGAGGTTTCCACTCTCATTCAGTCTGAATTCTTCTTCACAGGTATTGTAAATCTGTAAATACATGTCTCATTAAATACCAAAAGGAACATGATGAAGGATTTGTTGTGTAACTCACCAGTCCATTGTTGAAACACAAGAGGGCTTTTGCAAGCATTTGGGCAGGATTGGTGTCTTCATCATTGTATTCTTGTGAAGAAGAAGAGGTGAGTGGGATGATAGAAAGTAAAGTGAAGAAGATGGAATAAGATGTTATTGAGGTTGCCATTGGGGTGTGAGATGGTAGAATATGTTGGTGGTGTTTAAGAGAGTTGAGAAAAGTATAAAAGTTGGGAATTTGGAGAGAAAATGAGAGAGTTGGTGGTGGACTAGTCACCAACTTTAGTAACATAAATTGACTTGTGATTTGGGAAAAAAATTAGGGTTTGGAGATGCGGGGTATCGATCCCCGTACCTCTCGCATGCTAAGCGAGCGCTCTACCATCTGAGCTACACCCCCATTGTTAAACCAAACACTTACACCCAAATACCAATCCCAATTCAAACACTTGCAAAAAGTCCCTATAGAGTATGTCTTACATATAAGCACCCTTTAAATCCTGAACTCAAAAGCAGATTTTATCCAGAAGTACTTTAAAGCAGCTAAAATTTATAAATTATTTTTGGTACTCTATTAGGCATAAGCTATCTAATACAAGTCCAACATTTTGTTTGTAAGAAATAAAGCTGAAAAGGGTTTATATGAGTTCACAATTGGGTGAGACTTTTAAGCACAAAAATTATAATATGTTAACCATAAAGCATCACACAACTTGCTTGAATGCAAAATATACCCAAATGAGGCTCGAAATTGAGCCATAAAATCTGGGAAACAGCAGTGGCATCAAACGCAGTTGTATGACAAACATAGATCTCATAGTTATGTATGAGACATAGATTTCAACAAATTTCAGACAAATCCTCACCCATCTTATTGATCTTGACTAGATAGATATATAAAAAAGGCTATTATCAGCATTCCCATCACATTTCCAACATAAATTAATATGGAGTCTTAATGAAGCAGCATATGAAGGGTGCATATGTATGTCATTTCACAAGGAAAAGAAGGGGGGCCAACAAAATAAGTATTATCTCCAACTCATAAAGAAAATGCATCACCTCAATTCAGTGTGAAACAACATTTAACAGAAAAGAGAGACCATATGAAACCTAGTTGTTCTACTTCTACTTGATGTACTGAGAGACCCACTTGAAACCATCGCCATACCCCATTTTGCGGACAATGCTGCACATGAATACCTCAAGAGGGCGAACGTTTGAGTCCCCTAGATTCACCTTGCCCTTGCCGGTGGTGAAATTGGTGAGGCCAAGGTGGTATCGCAACTCATCTTCTGAGGCAGCATAAGGGATATCAATCTTGTTGCCTAAGATGAGGAAGGGAACATTGGCTAATGCTTCATCGGAAAGAAGAGCGTCTAGTTCCCTCTTTGATTCGGCAAACCTCTCCTTGTCATATGCATCAACAAGATACACGACTGCATCCACCTTCAGAAAGAAGTAACATTTATCAGTTAAAATCACACCTACCAATCAAATCATACAAGCAAATATACCAAACATGAGAAGAACACACATCCAGGAATATGTAAAACAAGGATACAAGCATATACGATGAATCCAACGATGTTGTTTTCATTTCTTTCAAACCTCTCATAATCAGAACAATCACAAAATATATTTTAAGAAAAGAAGAGAGATAAAGAATAGGATCTAGTAATTCACAGTAAGGAAACTCTTCCATCTCTAAAAACACCACACAACATGAACTCAGCAGTCCTTCAAATTAAAACCAGACCACAATTTAGACAACTATATTCCACCATAAGGCAGATTTTCAGGAAACACTCAATAGTATACTACATGAGCTTCTCTAGCAAGTTACTAAACCATTTTGCATGGTTGTTTTCACCATTCTATTTAAGTAATTCTACACACAACTACCTCACTCTCAGTATCCATTATCAGTGTCAGTGTACTAACTACAAGCACCCCGAAACGAAAAACCACACCCCACTTAAAACTTTTAAGCAAGAACACATATCATCAACAATAATACAATATAATATAATATGCAAATCACTGATCCATGGATGCACAAAACCACATCTAAAACCTCTAAACCAAAAATCATCAAGTATCTTATATAATAAGAAAATCAATTGTAGCAGGAAAATAACCTTGGCGTAATAATCCTTCCAAACTCTTCTCGCAATCTGATGACCCCCCAAATCAAAAGCTTTGAACTTGATTTTCCCAATGCTCAATTCCTCCGAAGTAGGATACTGGGTCGGCTGATGTTGAACTAATCTCTGTCACAACAAAACAACAAAAAACCATCACAATCAAAAAAACAAAACAAAACCCTAATAAAAGTCATCAATTGAACCAAACAATTACCTCATCTTTCAACATATGAAGCAGAGTTGTTTTCCCAGCGTTATCGAGGCCAAGAAACAAGATCTTGGCTTCCTTTTGCCACAACCCAAGAGAGGCGAGGATTCCATAGAACCAATCAAACAAAAACATCGATTTCGATTTCGATTTCGATTTCTTCAATCGATCTTTTGACTTTGAAAAAGATCGATCAAACGGGTCAACAGCGATAACCCCAGATAGATTTGGATGTGAATTTGAATTACGAGAGAGAGATTGAGAGAATTGGGAATGATTTCGAGAGACACAAAACCCACCACATCCACCTACCCTAGAAAAAAAAAATTCCACGAATAGGAATGATATGGGGTTGGTTTATATATGCCGACACGTGGATGGGAGTGTGATTAACTGGCGTGATTTTATTGGTTAGAAGTGGGATTACGTGGTTGGACCAATCAGATTTGAATTAGTGGTAGTTGAGTGGGGTCTTTGGATTTTGAACCGTTGATTTTATTTTAAACGGCTGTGATTTGATTATTTTTTATTTTGGTTTTGTGTAGTTGGGAAGTGTGATTTATTGGCTGTATTTGTTGGCGCATTGTTTACGTGGCATATAAATAAGTAAATAAAAATAATATAGAGTAATTTTTTATTTCTATACATTATATGTGCATATATTTTTATATGAGTATTCTTTATAAATATATATATCTAGTTGTACTTTTATGTTATTCGAATTGATAATTTCGTGTGAAACACACTCATTATCTATACCAATTTGATTAATCAATTAAATATAGGTTTTTAGATAAAGTTTGGACCAATTGGGCCTTGAACTAGCTTAGAGATAGAGTTTGGTCCGAAACTTGGGCCTACAATGGATTGACCCAAACCAGCTATCTTTTAAACATAATCCACAGTATTAAAAACCAGCAAATCCAATCAAAAGACGAAAAGGCCCTTCCCAAGTCAACGTAATTACCAGATTTTACGTTCCAATACTACTAACTAAACAAACCA
Organism: Cardiospermum halicacabum; assembly: GCA_031304145.1. NCBI lineage: Eukaryota > Viridiplantae > Streptophyta > Magnoliopsida > Sapindales > Sapindaceae > Cardiospermum > Cardiospermum halicacabum. The sequence goes on along the minus strand of CM062389.1, from coordinate 33,296,964 downwards.
ACGGAAAACAGCCCACTGTCTTAAAAACCAACAACTGATCGAAAAGACCAAAAAGCCCTCACACAACTAACATATAAACAACACTCATCAACTTCTTCACTTGCACAATCACACAACAAAACTTCCTCATCGAATCAAGAATCTCAATCCAATCCAATGGCTGATATCGCTACAACAAATGCTCGAAGGATCATCGTAGCCGTCGATCAAAGCGAAGAGAGCATGTACGCTCTCGAATGGTGTCTTAAAAACGTCGTAGTTCAAAATTCCAACAGTACCCTTTTTCTCGTCTATGCAAAATCTCCCAGAGCCGTTTACACGACACTGGACGGCACAGGCTATTTGTTTTCTGCGGATATAATTGCAACCATGGATAAGCATAGCAATGACGTGGCGAATAGGGTGATTGAGAAGGCTAAGAAGGTGTGCAGAGAACACAGTGTTGAGGTGAGTGGATGTATTTGTTATTATGGTTTTGTATTGAGGGTGTTTTTGGTATTTTACAAGATTGTGTTTTGACCATTTTGTTATTATGTAGGTTAATGTGGAGGCGAGAATAGGAAATGGTGATGCAAGAGATGTGATTTGTGAGATGGTGGAGAAATTGAATGGTGATGTTTTGGTCATGGGTTGTCATGGTTATGGTTGGGTCAAGAGGTATACATATATATATATATATATAGATATATGTAGATATATACATATGCAACATTCTTATCAACATTTTGAATGGTGACTGATTTGAATGGAAATATTTGACACATTGCAGGGCTTTAATAGGAAGTGTAAGCAACCACTGTGCACAGAATGTGAAGTGTCCTGTCTTGATTGTGAAGAAGCCTCATGCAGCTAAATGAGACCAATCTTTTGTTTTTCAGTCTTGTAAATATATGCATCTTAGTATGTACAAGTTCAAGAACATTTTCATTTAACTATTTGAAAGAATCTATAAACTAAACCATGTTCTGCAAAATCACAACACTACAAAACCAGCAAACAAGCATCAATCTAGTGAAGAACAAACTAGTTTCGGTTTGATCTATATCGCGCTGTGTCCTGGAGATTTCTTAACACTATTTTCCGCCATTGAAACTCTAACCTTCTCAACATCATCCCATCTTTCCTCTTCTGCATAAATATTTGACAGCAGAATGTAGTTTCCAGAATTCCATGGTTCAAGCTTAATAAGTTCTTTAACAGAAACCTCTGCGAGTTTTGTATCACCGTGAGTGCGACAAGCGCTTAACAATGCGCCCCATAAAGCTGCATTTGGACTTACATTCATGCTTCTGATCAGCTCATAAGCTTCCTTCACCAGTCCGCTGCGTCCCAGTACATCAACCATGCAGCCATAATGCTCAAGTTTTGGTTCCATATGGTAGTTAACCATCATTAGATTGAACAATTCGCGCGCTTTTTCTACCAAACCGGCATGAACACAGCATGTTAATGCTGCTACAAATGTAGAATCATTAGGATTTATGCCTTTGCTCAACATCTTCTCGAACAACTCCAGTCCAGTTTCTCCTCTGCTGTTAATAGCCAAACCTGAAATCATAGCATTCCATGAAACCACATTTTTCGAACTCATGGCATTGAAGACCTTATTAGCAGTCTCTAAATCTCCACACTTGCAGTAAAAGGTGATCAATGCATTCCCTACCGAAACAAACTGTCGAAAGAGGGTAGTCGATAGAGCATACTCGTGTAACCACTTCCCTGTATCGACTGCGCCCAATCGCGCGCAAACAGGCAGCACAGACACCAGAGTAGCCTCATCTAATCGAACTCCTTGCTCACACATCTCATGAAACACTCCTAAAGCCTCATGGTCCCTCCCACTTCGTGCCAAGTACGAAACCATAGAATTCCAAGTAACAACACTTCTCTCATTCATTTGTCTAAAAAGAAACAACCCCATATTAACATCTCCCTTATTACAAAACCCTTTAATCATCAAATTCCAAACAACTACATCTCTCTTTGACAATTCATCGAACACCTTCAAAGCACTTTCCATATCACCAAAACCAGTATACAACTCCACAATCCCTATTCCTATCGACCCAAATCTAACAAACCCACATCTGATAACCTCTCCATGAACTGACTCTCCAACTCTAGTCTCACAAAAACCACAACATGCTTTCAACAATGGAGCGAAAGTGTACTCATCTGGGCTAATGCCTCGAAGTTTCATAGTAACAAACAAGTTTATTGAATTTTGGCGAAATGGGCTGTGGAGAGAGCAGGCTTTGATCATTGAATTGAAGACCAAAATGGAAGGGAAATCAGCTTGGTTGAAGATTTTAGCTGCATATGGAGCCTTGTTGAGAGAGCCACAGACGGAGATGAAGTGAGCGAGGAGCTGATTGGACTGGAGGAGGTTGTGGCGGAGGAGATGGCCGTGGATTTCGGTCAGTCGGGTTCGGGTTTTTTGGCCATGGAGAAGCTGCAGGAGCTTTCGCTCCATCTCCATTGAGTATCTGCGACTCATTTAGTTAAGACTAATGAAGGGAACAGAGTAACATATAAGTGTTAAAAAATTGATAATTATATAACTGAAATGAAAGGAAAACTACATTGATTCAATTAAATTAGTTCATAGACCTCCCTGTGTAAGTAAAGATCATGAGAAGTGTCAATTCATTTTCTTTTTGGGAGAAAATAACAGCCCACAATTGGCATGTATGTCAGTGAATCTACAAACTATATGATATAATGTTACATAATAAGCTCAGGATTGATCAATAGAAGAAGGGAACCAATATATCATTTTTTAGATGAGTGAAAGCTGCCGAATCCCATCATAGCTGCAATGTCCGGATCGATTTCAGTTTCAGCTTCTTCCTCTGCTAGTTTCTCTTTCTGAAACCAGAAGAGAACCATGTCAATCATGGCAAAGGTGATAATAGATCATGCAATACGATTCATAACCTATTGAAGGATGACTTGAAAAAGAAATACTGTATAAGCAGTCGTGTACTGACCTTCTTCTCCTTCTTCTTTTCTCGGCGTAGACGCTTTCGTTCCTCTTCTTCTTCTTGCTGCTTAATTATCCGCTCATCAAGATCTGGCATGCAGAAACAATAAACATTAGTGTTACATTAGGCCAACTCAACAGATTGGATTTTTTTCTGGGTTAATTATTTTCTCAAGAGATTTACCTTGCTCTGAAAATGTGCCAGGAACTTTTCGCTTCTTGAGTACATCAAATCGCTCTCTAACCTTCATTTAGAATACAAGAAAAGCAGTTAGCAAGTGCAGCACACCATTCTACAAAAATGAATAGTTTTGTCTGCAAATGATCTTAGTCAAGTTCTCATAAATTGGGGGTTACAACTACAAACATTCTGTTGGAGAGTCAAAAAAATAAAGGGTACTCCCTTTCCCACAAATTACATACACAAATTAAAAGACATGAAGACTATCCACTACTTACTGTCAAGTTATATTTCATACCATTGAATTTGAAAATTGTTATAAAAGCTATGACATATAAAGCTGAATTTAGTGACAAAGAATACTCCAAAAAGGTACCTGATCAAGAGACGCTCGTTCAACTCGCATGGACATTCCCAATGCTCTTTGATCTAGATAACACAACCAATTGAAAAGTTAGATGAGTAGCCATGTAAGATATAAATAAAGCAAGACTATGGGCAATCACTTACGTTTCTTCCCATTGATATGATCCAAGTAATTTGCAGAATCCTTAACGACACACTCACAAACAGAACAGTAGTATCCAGCCTGCAAAGAATAGATAAAATCACAAAATGGAAAGGTATTGAATAAAGAGGACATTTCAGCCTTGACTTATACATGATGTTAACTATCATTACGAAACTACTGAATGACTATATCTACAAAGGAAAATGACCCACATGAGATCATACCCATACAATTTAGCTCAATATAGAAAATGTAAATGTTCACCACAATGACTAGCTCCTATCATCTAGTGATTATAGTTAAAAAAAACTTTTTGATACACCAAACGCCAAGGAAATCAACATAAGAGATCAAATTATTTACGCTCCAAAATTTGTGTGCCAAAATCAACAGGATAGAACTAGTTTTTTGATCCACCAACAACCATCGAAATCAACATAAGAGATCAGATTATGATTAACCTGCAAAACTTCTATGGCAAAAACCAACCAAAGTTCATACTAACTATAAAACAAGGAAAAGAAAGAAATGCGAAAATCATGTTAGAGCATACCTGTTGGCTTAAAGGAGCTATTGGCGTAACAACCTGCAAAGAGCAAAACATGAAAAAGATAAGCAAGCCAAATCATTAAAAGAACATATAATGATAAACACAATAGTATCTCATGAGTGCATCGCCAATACTCTCAACCACATCCCATCTTATTATATGCTTTGATTTCAAAATCAAGCAAATCAAAATAATTGCCGCAAGACAAATACAAAAAGCAGTGAGCAAAATACATCCTACACCTCCTAAAGTGACAAAACTGAATTTCAACAATCCCTATTAAACCAGATACACAACCCTCATCTCAAATAACTTCATTTCTCATTAGCTACCAAGTCCAATACAAAAGAGTATTACACATTTACATAACATCTAAAACTTTCACATTTAATCAAATGAATCCTTTCAAGAACTTAACAAGCTAAACAAATCACAAATAGTGAAAAAGGAAGATAGAAGAACTCACTTGAGTCTTGCCCAAACGAGATTCAAGGTCCACAACATAGTCTCTATGCTTCAATGGTTTCCTCTGCACAGGAGGACCTTTCGCTGCAAATCAATCAACAATGCTACTTATCACTCACTCTATTAAACTAACGAAACAATGCAAAATTAACTTACACTTCGATTTAAACCGGTCTTCCTCCTCCTACATAACACAAAACTCATAATCATCCACCAAAAATAATTAAAAATAAACAAAATATTCAAAAATAAAAACTAAATTAAATTTGAAACCTGTTTTTCACGCTCGCGAGCTCGTTCTAAGTACTCTTCGCGGTCGAATTTTCTTCTAAAAGTGTTATCGACGCCACCACCAGAAGCAGCCTAAAAAATCAATAATCATAACAATTAACAAGAAATACTGATCGAGCTTGAATTCGAAATATTATGGAAAACTTAAAGTAAAAAGGAGTGAAGTGGATGGATTGGATACATACGTGGTTACCAGTAGACATTGTGTTAGGGTTTTGGTTGATCAAAATCGAAGCTCTTCAAAGAGAGATATGAAAATATGAATTTACGCAAGGAAACTCTAAAAACCGGAGCTTTGTGTTGTTTGTAGTCTCGGATTCGGCGACGGAGATGTAATGATAGATTTAGTGTTGTCGCCGTGAAATTGGATGATTAGTGATGGGAACTTTGCATTGGGTGTTTGGTCTAGTGGTATGATTCTCGCTTCGGGTGCGAGAGGTCGCGAGTTCGATTCTCGCAACACCCCTTCTAAAATTTTTATTGGTCTTTTGGACTTCAACATCACAGTAATTTTGGGCCAATGTTGACTTTTTTGGGCTTTAATATCAAATTGGTCCAAATGAAAATAAATTTTATAAAATTTATTTATCATTAAATTAAATCAAGATATTTAAAAAATATTAAATAAATAATTCAATTTTAATTGTTTTTTTTAATATAGTAATTTTTAAACTATCGAATTGAAACAAATCATAAAACGAGATTTATATATAGATATATTAAAAATATTTAGACAGAACAAAAGATTTTAAAATAACAATAAATAATAATAAAATTGATATCAACTTTTAACTTTTGGCTTTATTATAAAATTCTTCAATTAATCATTTAAGTATCTAAAATAAATTTATTTTAAAAAATACCCACTTCAAAAATACGGTAATAGTTTAATAATCATGAATACATAATCTTTATTGTTCTTCATTGATGTGTTAACGTAGGAAGTGAATGAAAACCATAACAAAAGAAAAATAAAACAACTATGCATTGATAAAATCTCACATTGTAATATGTGTAAATATATAATATAATATTGAAAATTTATTTTATTGAATTATTTTGGTGGTATAGTATAGTGTGATAGGTCCCCAATGTCAGAAAATTGGTCTCCCTAGTATTTATTTCATGCCTGTGGACAATAAAGCTGAAAAATTTTGTACTATTTTACATACCACTTTCTTCAGATCTATTTACACTTTGTAGAGGAAAAGAATCTAACCCACTGTACATATACATCACACTACTTTTTACCAACCTATATTTACTAATATATATTTTTTAAATATATTAAGAAAATAATCTCTCTTGTTCTAAATATGTACCTCTCTCTCAATATATATATATATATATATATAAATAAGTTAGTGATAATTAACCATGTTATATAACATACATAGTGTATAGACAAGACAATACACTAAACATTATGAAGAATAATTTAGTGAAGAAAATGACTGACAAGTCTACTGTAAAAAGCTCATATACACACATGCAATGTAGTGACCAGTCAATGCATTGTGAAATGAAAAACTATATGTGAAGTGAGTATGGGTGTGACTGACAGTGCTCTCTACATCAATCTAATCTCACCAGCTAGATTCTTGGACTTTATATTATATTATTTTGCATACATTTATGTTATTATTATTATTATGTTGTGTTTTGTTTCTATACAATGTGTGATTTAATTTCAATGTAATGGTATAGATATTGTGGTGGTGGTGGTATTAAATGGAATGAGCTACTTTTCTTCGTTCAAAATTATGCATGGGTTCGTCTAGGTGGTCATAAATTCTGAGGAAGGAGTATATTAAGGTTATCTTCCCCGACTACCGGTTAATATTAATGGTTAAACTAGCGGTTAAAATAATGGTAAGAATAACGGTTATATTATTTTTTAATAACGATTGTAGTAATTTAAAGTAGTAATTATGGATAAAATTATATAAAGATGGTGAAATATTTTACCTTGTATTTTTTAATATTTAATATAAAAGTATTTTGATAATTTTAAAATAACAGTTTGATTAGTGGTTTGAAAAAAACTATGAACCTGTTTGGAGTTTGATTAGAGGTTGGAAGAAAACTATGAACCTGTTTGAAATTGGTCCTACTTTTAATTTCTAAATGAATAAAAAGATAAGTGGAAGCTATTTTCAAGAAATCAATATTTTTTACTTTATTTTGGAAGAACTTTTGGGAGGGTAGAAACACTTCTGCCAATTATCCAAATAAGTTTTCAGAAGTCAAAAGTCAAAAGACAGTTAATCCAAAAAGGTCCTATCTTAAATAGTGTTTATCGAACCACCCTTTAAACTGCAAACTATTATTTTTAACCACTGTTGTCGAACATCTACTTTTTCAGAATGCTATTCCAACTACTATCCAGATCGGAACCAGTTATTTTCAAATACTACAACCGTCTTTTTTTTTTTTTTTTTTAACATTACTCAAACTCTAACCACTACTTTAAGCTTGCTAACATTATTTTAAGTAATGTAACGGAATTTTTTAATTTTTTTTCCTTCAAAATACCAGCCGCTATTTAATCCAACCCATTTTTAACTATTATAGCTTAATGCTTACATTTTGATTATATTTTAAGAATGCTACTATAATCCACCAAATGCCACTTCAATTGTTTAAAAAGAAATTATAAAGTTGGTTTGATAATATATATATATATATATATATGAAAAGATTGAAAAATTGGACTTGTAGTTAGTTGTGAGTGAGTAAATGTGGATGGTATAATTTTGAAATGGAAAATAAATGAAGTAAGAGTTGGAGCCAAGGTACATTCAATGCATTATTTGATTTTCTCACATTTAAATCTCTTCTCCAACTTGGGACCTCTTCTCTTCTCATTTACTTCTCTACTCTATCATGTTGGAATCTAGGGTGAACATAACCCAATTTCATTACACCAACATCATTTATTTATCTCAATAATTTATATCTCAAAAAACCACAACTAAAATAATAATAACATCAAATTGTCAAAAGTAAATTGATACAAAATTGAAAGATGAAGCCTATAAATCCAAAAATTCCACAACCCTATCCCATAATTGAAAACAAACCAAGATCTTTAGCATAAAATTATCGGTGATTATAAATCATAACAACCCAAGAAAATGAAAATTAATGTAAGGTGTGGCCAAGAATAAAAATCCAAAAATTGAAGAAATTTGGTGGGTCAATGAGGAAGCATCTTCATGTGATTGTGAATTACAATGGCCCCTCCACCAACTACCATAAGTTAATTACATAATCTAATAATAATTAAGAGATAAAATAAATAAACTACTTGTAACCATCAAATCTAGCCAAACAAACCTCCAAATAGAAAAAACCAATCTAGTTAAAACATCATTACTTTATCCACATGTCATTATCTATCAACTATACTTCACTTCCAATATTGTCCAATTAACAAAATACATTTTTATTTATTTATTTATTTTTTCTTAGAATGATTCAAACTATATTAAAATCCAAAGTATTTTAACTTTCAATTTAGGAATATATTTTCATCCATCTATACAAAATGGAAGAAGATTCTATTTACAAGCTTTAACCTTTTTTTCAAATTTTGATTTGTCTAAATTAAAATCTTTAAAATATGTCAAAACGTGAGTAAGAAAATTTTATATTTTTATTTTTAACTCTATTAAAAAAAATAGAAATCATTTGATTTTTTTATAATTTTTTTATTGATAAAAAACTTCTAAAATAATTATAACAAAATCGTAGAAAAATCCACCACTAAAAATTAATTTATTTAAATTACATAAATTTTTATATTATTATAGTCAAATATTTATTTTTATTATTGATTTCTTTTTTTCCTTCTACTCTTATATGTAATGAGGATCAAAATTATTTTTACCTTTAATATGTACTACTAAAATTTAAATTTATGTTGAAAATTTTGTTTGAATTTTTTATATATAATTACTCAAATTAAAAATTAACCTATTTAAATCGATATTAAAATATTATTAAATAAACTACTGCAACAAGAATAATATTGCAAATAATATAAGAATCTAATTTTCCTAACTATCTAAAATCATACAACAAATAATATAACCACCTAAATATTTATAAAAAAATAAAATAAAATAAAAATAACACAAATCTTCTATACAAATTTGTTTTGCAAGCCCATTACATTACACATTTTTTAATTAATGTATTTTTAAAATTAAAAAAATAAAAAGAAAAAGAAACTCATCACCTAGAAGAAACAGGATTCAAAGCTCTAGCAAAGCCACTCATGGCACCATACCCTTTGGAACTAAACCCTATACACCCCAACAAACCTTGCTTGTAAGGCAAGAAAGTCCTTTTCTTCATTTCCTCTGCTTGTGCTCTGTTTGCTGTGTAATGCAACTCATGTGCTGATATTGGCACTCTCCTCTTCTTCTCTCTCACTCCTCCTATTCCATTCACTGGCTTTTGAGAAGCTGAAGCTGGAGGAAAAGCACTTATGTTCTTCTTTTCCTTGTTTGGCAACCAAAAGTACTTAATACTACTCCTCCCTTCACTTTTGCTTCTCAAAAAGTCCTTCAAAAACACCCATCTTCTAGACCCACTGCTTCTCAACCCATGATCTCCATCTCCAGTAGAATCTCCTTTTGACTTCTGCTTATCAGATTTGGCGGTGGAACATGAAGATTTGCTGTTGTGGTTGTTATTGTTGTTTTCACTCACATCTTCTTGAAAAGCGCTTTTGGAAAAGCCAGAGCTTCTGAGAGGAGATAAAGATCTGGTTCTTCTATTCCCTCGCACGGACTTATCACGTGACAGATCTCTACCTCTAATAACAAACACCTCTTCGTTTTCCTCTTCTTCTTCTAGATCCAACAGCGGAGTTAAAACTTGCGGTTTTTCCAAATGGGTGGATAGTTTCATGGGCCGGATCTTACCGTTTAGAAAAAGCTCGTCTGCCGAGCGGATGTTGTTAGATCCGGACGAGTCCGACCCGGACCCGAGCGACCCGAACTCGAAGTCGATCCCGGATGTGGTGTTGGAGGTGTAGGAGGTGTTGGTGGTTGTCAGAGCGAAATGCATCGGGCTGGCGGGTGCGCTGTAGTAGAATCCGGAGGCGATGGGTATGGGTGTGGATCCGGATCCGCGACCCGGACTTGATGGAGCGGAGACGTAGGGAGTGGAGCATGTGCTGTCGAAGTCGTCGAAGAAGGAGTGGGTTGGGTTGGTTTCGGGTTTTGGGTATGGGTATGGGTCGTCGGTGGTGGTTGTGGTGTTGGGTGGTTGTCGGAGCTCCATTTTGTTTGTTGAGATTGAGAGAGTGGTGGTGGTGGTGGTGTGTATGAGAGAAGTGGAAGAAGAGTGAGTAACATGTAATGTAAATGTGTAATGTTGGTGTTTGCGTTTTGAGCGTTGAGTATTTATATGGGTTTGTCGTTTTGGTGTAATGTGTTGAGTATTTAATGGTGGTGGAATTATTATATTATTATTATTATTATTATTATTATTATTATTATTATTATTATTATTATTATGTGAAAAGAAAAATAAAGTTGAATATTATTTATGTTAAATATTTTCAATTAAATTTAGGACTATACAAATATATTGTTAATATTAAATTAAACTTTTTATATAATTTTACGATTCAAATATTTTAAATAATTAATTTTAAAAATTAAAAATTTAAAAACATTCAATTTTAAATGATATTTTAAAAAATAATATATTCATTAATTATATTATTATTTCAAACTGTATTTAATATTAAGGATTAATATAATTAAAACGATTTATAATATATGAGTAATTATTAAAATAATAGTTATGATAATTGTCCCGCAATTAATTGTAAGTTGCATATTAAAATAACAGTTGAAGTTGTAAAATAAAATATTTAAGTGGAAGAGAAAGGTTTTTAAAAATATTTGAATGAAAATTTTTAATTTTTTTTTAAAAGTAAAATTCGGTGGTTAAAAATAGTTTAATTTAATAAAATAATAATAATATTATTGTTGTTACTATATTATTGTTATTATTTAGTTGATGATTAATGTTAAAGGAAGTTGATCAACATTCAACTTTGAATAACAAAAAATATTCAACTCCAATGAAATAAATCTCCTAGAATGAACTCCAACTCCAATTTGCAACATAATTAAAAGTTGAAAGTCAAATTAGAATTATGAGGACATAAGTGTAATCACAATGCTTCAACTTGTAACATAATATAACTTTGACAAATCTTGTAATTCTAAAAAAAAAAACAATTAAGAGATTTTGTGAGTAGGGATCTTGATGGGAAAAGGGTAAAAGGGTATGAACATAAAAGTTAATTAAATAATTAATTAGTGATTAGCATGTTATTCTTTTATGCTTTGTCTGCCATACCATTCTCTAGTTCCCATGTAATGTCTATATCTCTAAACAAAACTTAGTTTAGAAGATTAATTTTATTCATAATATTTGTAAGCTTAACTTCAATTATTTTGCTGATATTTAGAATATTAAATAAATAGCTTATTATTTAAATTATCTAAATTGAATAAAATATAATTGGATTTTATTAATTTGAAATATGATTAGAATGATATTAAGTGAAAATAAATATTTTTTATTATATTTTATATATAATATTTAATACTTTAAATAATAGTTTAATAAATATTATTTTTTAAAAATATAATTTAAATAACTATTTTCAAAAGATATTATCAAATACTAATTAAATAATTATATTAGGAATTTTTATAATTTTATATTTAATGGATATTCGAATCTATACCGATTCGATTTATATAAAGTATTTTATTATAATAATTATTTCGATTTATATTTTAATATTACTCCAAACCAATATAATTATAGATACATAAACAATTAATTTTAACTATTTATTAATATTTTTTATGGTTACTCTAATAACTATTTTATAACAGTAACTAAATTATATGAATTATTATACAAATATTTAATTTTGACTCATAATATTAAACATAACACTAATAACTAATCATATATATATATATATATATATATTATTCTCAGAAAAAAAAAACAAAAAAACACCTATTCTAAATTCTTATGCAAACTAATCTTATTCCACATAACATCAATGTTCCAAACCCTAAAATGAACCAAACAAACCACCAATCAAAACCCAATCTAACTTAGATTTAGAACAATGAAATAGTACATTTCAATAGAGAAAGGTACATCCTAAAAAGAAAGAACAATGTCACACCCCTATTTATAGAACCATAACTCATATCACCACCTACTTCACTACTAGGGTTCTTACACTAATAAATATTTAATCATTGCAAAAATTTTATATTATAAAAGCAAAAGTTTTGATTAATTTAGAATTTAGATAACATGGAAAATAGTAAAATAAAGAATATAAAAGGAGAGTAACATGGTGGTCTCAGTTTTCTTTTCAGATGGTTCAGAATCCAAGAAAGAAGAATATTGGCTACTTTTATTTTTATGTTTATTTATATAAATATTGTTTGTATGTATGTATATAATAGAGTTTATGTGATTGTGAATGGATTCATGTGTATTAGAAGTGGACATTGAAGTCAACTTGTGAAATGCAATACGAATTTGACAAATGTGAATTTAAAAATATGTTTTGATATATTAAAATACATTAAAATGGAGATTATTTTATTTTATAATAATTCTAAAAATTCATTATTTTTCGTAAAATATTATTATTTTTCCAATTTGGAAGAAAAATATTAATATTAGTTTGACATAATTTTAAAATATTTAAAATTTTAATATTTATAAAAATATAATTTTAACGATAGTAATTATTTATAGGGATAATCGAATTATGTAAAATTAAAATTTTTATAAAAAAATCAGAATAATCCAACTCCAAAATAGTTTTTATTAAACGGAATTTTTGGTAGAACATAAGAGATTACATTATTAAATTCAAAAATTACTCTTTATTAATTTTTTAAATAAGTTTTACTATCAATCATCAATATCAATATCTTTTTATAGTGATTTTATTTTATTTGTTAATTTTAAAATAATATTTTAAAATTTTATACATTAATCTAATACAACGTAGGACATTATTATCAATTAATATAGTATTTGAAAATGGAGGTTTGAACTTTTAATTAGCAAAGTGGACGTGACGAACTGCCCAAGAATAATAGAATATGGTCACTTATTTTGATATTATATCTTGAGACAAAATAACTTATTTATTCTAAGATTTAGCCTATAAATAAAATATTTACATCACTATGGTTGTGGCTAGTTTATATAATTAAATATAAACATTCAAATCGAAGTATAATTTGAATAAGAATAAGAGTAATTATTTGTTTTGTGTTATAGTGGTAGTATAGTAATAGTAGTGGTAATAGTATTTTGACATGGTCCAATACCAACGTGAAGAATTCTGATGAAAATTGGAAGTTTGTGATTATTGTGTTTACTCTATTATTGTTTAAAATGTACAATACAATGACTTTCAATCAAAATGGTATCATTTTATGTTATCCTCACTTGCAGGACTACCCAATTGCCATTGCTATATCTCATCATGTCATTGGGAATTCATGGCCTTTTCCTTTGTTTTTATCTACTGCTCATTTGGTAAAACAAGTCAATGAGCTATTTGGAATTACTTCTACTTCTAACTTTTGCTACAGAAAAGAAATAAAAGTCATTTTGAGAAAGTTAAAAGTCCATTGGATAGACTGTCTTTTGGCTTCTGTCTTTGAAAACTGTTTCAGATTCAGATGGTATTTGAATAACTGACTTTGAAAATTGTTTCAGATGGTATTTGAATAATTGACAGAAGTATTTCGACTCTTCCAGAAACTCTTCCAAATGAATTTCCAAAAAATGGCTTCTGGTTTTCTTCATTTATACTCAAAAGTTGAAAGTAGACACAATTCCAAACTGACCCTAAAAGTCATTTCAGAAAGATAATCCTGATTTCGGAACATATAGAAAACGAAAGCTGCAACACCTAAACTCGCATTTAACCTCATGTGATTAGTGTTCACACTAGTGATTAGTGTGTGTACATATACATATAACAAATAAGTTACAATCGCAATGGTTTCAAAAGTGAAAACATGAATTCTGTTATATGATGAAGAACTTACACAGTGCTCTTCAAACCATCAAAAAAGATCAGAAACCAATTCATCAATCAAACAAGTTAATATACTACTCTCAATCTCTACGCCTTCTTCGAAAGCTTCGACGTCAAACTCAACCCATTTACCATAACCAGAGCTCATATCTTTATCTACAACTTCATCAACCAAGAAATCTCCCATGTTTTTCCAGCTCACAATCTCCCTATACAACTCTTCTGCTAACAAACTCTTCTTCAGAAACAATGCTGATGATTTCGGCGATGCTTTGCATCCTAGGATTACATGGTGCTTGCATCGAAGGGTCAAGCATTCACAGACTGAATCAAACAATGCCTTACGCGCAAGCTTGAAGTAGTCTTGGTCTTGATCTTGGTGTTGCTCATGTTGGTGCTGATTCTCTAAATGGTTGAAGAGACTTGGTGTTATGACATTTTCGGTCTCTCCCAATGCAAATTTGTGTAACATGATGTCTGCATTGCTGAGTATGTCTCTAACATATGCAAGTTCGTGATTGCAAAACTGATTAATGTCTGTAGTAGTATGAGTTTCGTGTTTCTCATATGTTTTCGCCTCAGTTTGATGTGCATTTGTAGGACACCAAGTGATCTCTACTTCGTTTTGTGCAAACCAGAACTGCCTGCTGTCTGAAACGACAAGAGTATCAGCATTTTAATGAAACTTGTATCACTAGTAATAGCAGAATATCAACGAGAATGTAAGGAGGGTGGCGTACCAGCAGTGCTGTGTTCGTTATCTGAGTAATAATATGCGCTTGTAGAAGATGGTTCAAGACTGGAAACTGGACTAGAATGTTGCGAATCAAGTCCTGTCCCAGGTTCATTTCTATGGCTGCCGCAGCTGTTGTTTTCCATTTCTTCTGATTGCTGAAACTGTTCAAAAAGAGTAGTTTGTATTTCAAAAGAGAATGTACATATCAGGATAAAATAAAAACAGAAAAAAGTGTGCTTAGAACTAGGACATCCATAAACGTCACAAGGAAAAGGAAATAGATCAAAAGATTGTTTCTATTATTAATAGGTTGTATTAGTATAATACTTTGTATTTGGTTCCATAAATGTTGCATAGGTTATTGAAAAGTCTAGAATGTGGACGGGCACGTGAGTCTTTAAATAGATGGCAAACATTTAGATGGTGGAGGTTTTTGGAGAGTAAAAACAAAGAGAGTCATTTGGGGCATAGGGCCGTGGTTTCACGTTCATTCCCATATACTTGTTTATCTATATATTATATATAAAATTGTTTCTTATTTTATCTATAAGAGTGAGATCTATCACATTGCTCATCAGCATGCCAACTGCTTAACAGGCCACCCCATCAAATGTTTGAGAGCCATATTAAGAGGCTTCGGGGTTCAACATGAGCCGTTAATCACAGTCAGCTTAAGCTTTGAAAGCTATCCATAAGTTCCATTTCTATCATTTAAGCAAAGTAAACAATAATTGATAGGACTATAAAGCAATGGACTGAAGCTGAATGACAATATAATTGACAAGACAAACCTGCCAGTTGTGCTCGATTTTAAGCTCTGGACTATCAGTTGAGGTGCAACAGGAGTTCTCTTGGCTATCAGATATGTCTTGACAATTTGCGAACCTCTGACCTTGTTCAGTTGAATTCATGCTTAGCTCATCAAATGTTACTTCACTGTTACTCACTTCTCTGATTACATTACAGTTGGAAAACTCAATCTTACTTGCTATCTCCTTCATTTTCTGATCCAAAATGTCGGTCAATGCACTATTATCTAGCACATTACATCCCAGAGAAGAAAATGAGAGATTTTTCAAGTACCGCCTTGAGGTATTGTCACTAAGAGAATCCATGTTAGAGCTGTTAGTATCTTCCATGATTTGGCTGGAGGATCGTATGGGAGAAGAGAATGTAAACGAAACAATTTCCATTCCTTTCTTTCTATTATCTCCACTCCAGTTCACAGTTCCATCAACAGCAACATTACATTTTATAGACCTTGCATCTTTCTTGTTCAATGCATGATTGGTATTGTTCCCTTCAGAAGAGGAATCTTCCTTCAACAGTTTCTTTTGAGTTAAACTCTTTCCTCTAGAAGATGATTGCTCCTTCACAGCATTGTTTTTGGTTGAGCCCGTCTTTCTTAACCCATTTTCCAACTTGGTTATAACCTTATTTGGGGTCCCAATAGCCCCATTAGAACCAGCATTGGACTTGGTTTTTCTGTTCTGCAGATTGTTAACCAAAGTCTTTGAAGCTGCACTATCTTTATCTGGTATAGAATTCTGCTTCAATTTGTTCTGCCTAAGCGCATTGTTAGTCCTATTTGCAAGTGTGCCATTGTTAGTCCTGTTCACCAAAGTTCGCTTTTGCATATCAAGCTGCATCTTGGAAAGTTCGTTCGCTTTGACATCGTATTTTTCCTTCTTTTTTATAGAACTTCGACTACTACTGGTCGAGGCTGATCCCTCTCTTCCCTGAATATCAACCATGGAATGTTCTCTTACTGATTTTCCTTTCCTTGTCATGTTGTCAGAACTTCTCTTATCCAAATTCATAGAGCCCTTAACTACTGCTGCACTCTTTTGATCATTATTTCTTCTGCCATTGTTGAGCCCTCTGTTGGTACGCTTCACAACCGCAGCTTCATTACTCTTACGAGGTCTGGATTCTAGTAGCGTTGCATCCATTTTGTCTCTCAAATCCCAAACTCTCAACGGAACAGAAGAAACAACCGAAGGCCTTCTAGTTTTCACAATTGATTGAGGACCTGCTTGAATCATCTTAGAAGCTGCCTCCATTATATAAGCAGTATTCTTGGTTGGGACAAACCCAGGATTCTTAACAGGAGACAACAGCTTATGGTGAGTGATTGGGATTGATTTTGCCGACTTTGGTGGCAGTATTTCAGTTTGAAATCTCTCAATAGGCCTTTTTTGCACCTTGTGTGGCCTAGATTCAGTAGCATTGCGGTAAGAAACATATTCTCTACTAGAAACATTATGGCAGTCTGGTTCTTCAGTCCACAAATGACGATCACTTCTATTGTACTGAGATGATCGAAACGAATGCAAGTTACGATAAGGCTCAGAACAAGCCTCAGAAATGTTCGAAGTAGGTAATGAATCCAAACCCATAAGTCTAGCAACCACCCCAGGACCTCTAGCTCCACATGCTTCATCACTAGTAACAGATGAACTACAATTGAACTCACTACTTCCTTTGTTGCTTGAACTTCCTCTACTCTCATCTTTTTCTATCTGCAATTGTGACATAAGGCAAATGTTACAACAATCAATCCCCAAATAAACTGTAAGATTAATGTAATGATCAACAGTAAACACACAAGCAGTCACTACCACATGAAGCAGAGACTTTCCCATTTTCGTGACATTTTCTTTTCCTCTCTTTGGTCCCTCTGCAGTAAAATCAACAAGAAACAACGGCATTTAGAAATTACAGTAGACAAACGATGGAAAAATGTTTGGAAATCGAAGAGGTCTATTTTAAATCAATGTACCATCCAATTCAAGATTGTTTGTGAAGAGCTTTTTCCGAGATTTTCCATTCCAATCAAACAAGTTCAGAAACCCGCCCTTCGGTCGCCTCTTCTCAACCTCCATTACTTCATAGAAACAAAAACACAATGAATACAAAAACCCATTCAAACACAGATTTGTAGATACATTCATAACCTAAAATGGCATCTAAAACAAGGCCACCTTTGATTGTACATACATTGTCAATTGACTATAAGCATTGGTTCACAAATGGAAATAATAAGCCACATTAAACCACATCTTCGATCTTGATAACTTCCTAAACTACCATACACATCCAACTCACATAAACAACCAACCAGTCAAAAGACCATACACAAACTAACTAAATGTTGAATCACATCAAGTAAAAAAACTTACCTAAAATCCTCCAAAACACAAAACCCCCACTTCAAGCTCCTTCCTTTTCATCAACAAATCTCCCCAACCACAATGTTAAGCATCGAACTTCAAAAGGGTAGCCTTAAAATTGATTAAAAAGACACAAACTTTAGACCCATCTCGGTTAATCCATCGAAACCCTTAAAAATCAAGCTTTAGGGTACCCCATTGAAGCAGAAAAGACAAGAAAGCAAATCTAAGTGACATTAGCAGTTTATATATATAAAATGAAAATGTAAGTAAAATGAAGAGAAGAAGAGAGAGATATTACTAGAACTAAATATTGGAGCAATAAATCTTGGAGCCGGTTCTGTATTTAAGGATTCAAGCTTGTTGTCTGTGAAGAACTTTTACTTTGTGTTTCGACTTTACTTTCACCAACTTCCACGTGGACACCTCCACACTGGTTGCTTTATTTGGGTCCAGCTATTGGTCCTCTCTCTCTCACTTCAATCCAGGCTATGAATAATATATACATATACATACACATATATACAACTTCTGCATTTTTAATTTGGACATTAAAATGTGAATCACTTGATTGAATCTGTATAATTGAAGGGAAGGTGTAAGTTGTTGAATAACATGAATTTTTGTGTAGAACAGTATCTTTAGAAAAAGTTGACTATACATGTAATAATTTGTCATTATGTTACCTACTTCGTTTGAATCACAATTAATTTAAACCAGTTTATACAGCTTATCAAATTTGGTTCTTCAAAATTCTTGATATAATTAGTCATTTGTACATCGATAAAATTCTTGATATATGTGATTCAATGCAATGTCTTGCCATCAATTCATTTTGCAATTTTAAGCCTAAAATGCTGTGTACAAGATATAAATGCATCCTGATGAGTTCCAATACCACTTATGGTTAGGTTAGATTTTCAATGGAAGATTTAGTAAACAGAGTTTGTTTTGCCATCTTCAAAAAGTCAAATACATTGGAAGTACTTTTTGTCTTTATAAGAAACACTTAAAATTAAATATTCTTAACAATAATAAAAGTAAAACCGAAGTAACAATGAACAATTAAATAAATTTTTTGACAGCAACAAGATAGGGTTTTGTCAAGGTGAGATCCATGAGGATATCTCCATATCAATTAACCTAAAATTGGGTGATGAAGGAAATTTTGGATTCAAGCAAAGTTGTATAAAAATATATGGTTATAGTTTTGCATGAGAGATTATTGTAGATTATCAATTTGTTGGTATGTCTGTCTTGTCAATTTTTATCACTTTAGAAAAAAATATATATAGACATAACATGGAAATTTCTTTGTAGATGCATGTGCTTTTGTCAATGTAAACATACCTCTATAGAAGTCTTCATGGGCATTGGTTGTAGATATGTAGATCTTGAATCTTATACTTGTTGCTGACTGATAGGTTGTAGTCAATGTGCAATGTGAGTTTCTTTAAAAAAGATGTGTAATGTCAGATAGTTGACAGAATTTGAAGCTGCCGATCCAATTAGATATGATTAAAATTGCAGAGTTAGTACTAACAAATCCAATTATAAAAGAATAATGCAGAGCTTAGAACCTAAATAATAGGACACGTTAGTAGTCAACATCTTAAAACCTACTATAAAAATACCATTTTAATTCACTTTTCACTAAACTAATTATTTATTTATTTATTTATCTATTTTTACAGTTTTAGAATCAAGAAGCAGATAAAATAGTGACTAACTTGAAGATTTAATCACACACACCATAGTACAGTAGAAATGAAGAATCCATGTAATGTTTTCAATAATTTGTAGCACTTTTACTCAAAAGCAACTCATAATCATACAAGAAGTACAATCAAAACTGAATTGACACCAGCACATGCTACACATGTCAAAAAATCAGAGAATGGAGAACAACTTCTCGTACAAAAGTTCCATTTTTATGCAAGTAGAAACCAAAAAGAGCTTTTCTTCTTTCAAAAATGCAAAAGCTGTACCAAATATTTGCCTTGAAAAACGACTATAGATAATGCTTCGAACTCATAAACTAAACATGCTATGTTACCAGTTGATTCCAATTTCAATGAAAGCACATGTTTTGGTCCATAACGAGAAGAAGTGGTCCAATAAACAGAAGCACGCAGACTACATGATACTTTTTGTGCATATACACATGCCTTTCACTCCAGAGGAAACAATGACATAAAACAAACAAGCAGATTTCAGTTTGAAATTGAAGCAGATTCAATCATTTCACTATTGATATGGAATAAGGCCAAAATATCAATTCATTAACTACAAGAGATCATAGAGAGGCTGGTTATATATATATATATATATATATATATATATATATATATAATGATATCAATATAAGTGTAAGAGAACTCACCTCTCAAGCATAAATTAAACAAAACTATATGTAGTCATTTGTTGGAATTCTTGAGGCAGTTATCACAAGGACTCGAGCCGTATTTGCAAGATTTCCGGTCAAAAGATTCTCCAAAGTGCTCAAGTAAGGTTTGTCTGCGACATTCATCCTAAAGAATTCACAGCAATCAAGGATGAGTTTACAAGCTCCTGTATATTATATAGTCAATGGACAACGCAAGGACGTAGTTGGTTTACTTTAAGTTCACAGTATTTTTGCATTTTCTGAGCTTGAGACATTGCAGTTTTGAACATTTCCCTCTTGAAACCTTTACCGCTACGTAGCATGCAAACGACCCGACTGAAATCCTTCTTCTGGTACAAGACAATGCATACAGATGGGAGGTTGTCTCTTCCAGCTCTTCCTGACTCTTGATAGTAGCTTTCGATAGCTTTTGACAGTGTGTTATGGATGACAAAGCGCTGAACAAAAAGAAAAAGATTAGAATTGTGGACATTCAAATGTTATGAATCACATGACCATAGAAATTTAGTCACAATCACTGGAATAGTAATGAAAGATGGAACCACTCTCACTGTAATAGTAAAGAATAAGCAACTGAACTGCTACGTGGCTATAGTAATAAATTAATCACCAGAAGAAACATCAGATTTTTCTCTATGTTTAACAAGAAAAAGCACATATCAAAAGACTGGAAAGTAATTAAAGTTAGAAGCAGAAATATGGAAGAGAGGTGAATAAATATATTAATCATACTTACCACATCTGGTTTGTCTATTCCCATTCCAAAAGCAATAGTGGCACATACAATCTGAACTTCTCCTGTGTGCCATTTCTTCTGAACAGTGACTCTTTGATGAGCTGCCAAACCAGCATGGTAATATGCTGTCTTAATCTTGCATTTATCATTCAAATAGTTTGAAACCTCAGCACATTCATTTTTGGAAAGGCAGTACACTATCCCACACTGATTGTTGAAACGATCCTTTATAAGTTGTCCAAGCTGCTTCAGTGATTCTTTCTTCTTTCCAATTACTTCATACTTCAAGTTGGGTCTATCAAAGCTTGTCTCAAAGACAAGAGCACGAGGAATCCTTAGAGCTTTTAGTATGTCCTGTAGAACCATTGATAGAATAAAAACATTATTTCCTAAAGATGGAGGAAAAGAGAATTTGTGACTGCAGTCCAGTTACCTCACGAACTAATGGGGTTGCTGTGGCTGTCAATGCCATCACCGGAACATCTCGGAAGTTCTTCTTGAGACATCCTAAACCCCTGTAATCTGGACGAAAATCATGCCCCCACTGACTGATAAACAAACAGAAGAAAAGACTTCAATTTATTGGTGTAAATTAAAAAATAAAATTCAAACATATTTATAGCATTCACGTGAAATAAATAAGCTTTGACATTTCTGAATAAGCACAAGATGTGAAGTTAATCACTTCAAACGATAATGCAAATGCCACCAGCTCATTACACCTATGCACAAAGCTTTCCCGATCTCAACCCCAAACACCAACACTTTATTCTATATGGCTCACATTGGCTTCCAACTTGAGAGAAATTAAGTTTCCTCAGCATAACATTCTGCCTTTTAAATGACTCCAATGTAAAGTATGGATGACAAAGTAAATACCTTACACAGTGTGCTTCATCAACAACAAAACCAGCCAGTTGTCCCTGCAATTGATGATGTTTACAAGTCATATTGCTGACAATTTTCACACTTTTTGATACATTACATTTTAAGAATTCAGGAATAGAACAGCCACCTTCAGATAAAGACATTTCAATGTCTCAAAAAATGATGCATTGCCAACAATTCTCTCTGGAGTTACATATAAGAGCTTACATGATGGTTTATCCTTCCTGATGTATGCCACACGGAATGTAGAAGTGAGAACAGATCATTTACTCAACTAAGATTATAAGGTGTAAACCAGATCTATTTTAACACTAATTTCAATACTCCTAAGAAACAGCTTTTTGAATATATTCAACAGGCAAAGTTCCCTGTGACTAAAATCAGGGAAGATAAAATGTTCCTACTATTGCTGGGAAATCGGAACCTTGCCTTAGTTCTTGTAGGACATCTGCAGCTTGAGAAGCAGTTTGTAGAGAATTCAAAAAGGTCGCAGCTATTCCAAACTTAAGATTCAGTGTTATAATCTGATCTTGAATGAGTGAAAGCAAGGGAGATATGACCACTGTTACACCAGGTTTCAGGGTGGCCGGAAGCTGTTGTAATCATATCAAAACAATGTAACCTATATTGACTTCAAGAACAGCTTCTACAAATACAGATAATGAGATGTTACCTGGTAACACAAACTTTTACCACCTCCAGTGGGCATGAGAACAAAACAGTCTTTCTTTGACATGGATGCTTTACAAGCCTGATGCTGCAACGGCCGGAATGCCTTATTACCAAATATGACGACATTTGCAAGTTCCATATCATCCAAGGCCTGTAGTTCCTCATAACTAAGAGTCCCAACATTGTCTTTATACATCTGCGAGCATGATTTCTTACTTGAAATTGAAGAAACTGGACCATCAGTTACAAAGCTCTTTGAATCCTTCAAAATAAACAAACTAATTCAGTATCCAACATCACTTTACACTATAGTTCTATACCAATTGTAACAAAGACCACTCTTCTATTCAATAGTACAACTAGAAATGATACAAAACCATTCTCTTCAAAAACACAAAAACAAAGATACTACAAAATACTTACTCCAGATTTAGCACACTGTTTTCCTGAGCTTTGAGTAAATGACCTGATGTCCCCATCACGAAAGCAGGGGTTTTTCCGACCACTCTTCGGCTTTGGAGTTGTGAAATCTAAATCTTCACCATCACTAGAAGAATCCAACTCCATATAAGTAGGCTGCTTCTTAGTCTTAGGTTCAGGTGAATCCACAATGTCAATATACTCCCTATCAACAACTTCCTTCTCAAATATATCATTCAACGCACCACAAGCTTCAGTTTCCACTTGCTGCAAATCATCCCAATCCTCAGTATCCTGCATACTTTCAGCCAAAGCAGCAAGAAAATCATCGCCACAATGCTCCACAGATATAAAATCCTTCCCATCCTCACCTTCACAAACAGCAAATTCACCAACACAACGTTATAATAAAATAATTAAATAAATAAATCAGTAAAACTAACAATCACAAATCCAGCTAGAAAAAACTGCTAAGTATTTCAACACCATTTCGTGAAACTGAAACCTTCAAAAATCGAATCTAACATCCAAAATTTTCAACTATCTAATAACTTTTAAACTATGAAAATAATGTATTTAAAAAAAATGCTTGTACAATATGCAATTGACAGGATATTAGGTTGATTGAAATCAATTGCATATACACTCATTCTGAAGTCAAATTATTCAACCAAAACACGAACAGAAAATAAATTGAAAACTGAAACAAAGATTTTTTTTTTTTTTACCGTAGAGAGAAATCAAACGGTTCAAGCCTTTGTTTGCAGATTCCTCATCGAATCCACAGTCAAGAGCTAAGCTGATCAAGCGAGCTTTCTCCAAGTCAAGGTCGTGATCGTTCATTTTCGTCTGATTGATCGAATCGACTGTGATTTTTCTTTTTGGCGGTAAATGGAAACCTAGAGCGAAGTTTTCTGTGAAGAAGATGATTAAGTGATTGATTTCCCGCCTTTAAATAATTTGACCCGAATGTTGACTTCACCCGAATATATGAATCGGGTCGGATTATATAAATTCCGTATCCATATAAAAGGATTCAAATATACATAAATTACACTCGCACAATGAGTTTATGTAAATTACAGATAAATAATTTTTTCGTAAACGTTCAAAATTATACCCTCTCGATTCATGTAAAACCTTGTCTTATGGTGGAAATTAGTTAAATTCAAATAAAATAAAATAAATTTTCATAAATATCTGTTTATGATATATTTTTTAAAATTAATTTCATTTACGTATTAATTTATTTTAAAATATAAATATAATCCGTAATATTTTTAATTCTTATTTAAAATATATTTAGTTGATAAATTTATTCCTTTTAATTTCCATATAAAAAATCATAATTATATAATTTTTTATTAATTAATGAAATAATTTGATAAATATATTAGGGGGGAATGGAAATAAAAATATACAATATAAAAATTAATTATTTTTGTATTTTGAAAGTTCATAGAGAGCATTTAGATATATGTCTAATGAAATTGATTTCCATTGCATCCTAATCTTTTTGAAACTAAAAGATCTCTCTTGAAAGAGAAATACTAGTATCATGTGATTAAACCAAACACCAATCAAGCAAAATCATCCAAGTTAACAACACACAAACAAACTCAACATTAGTTCTGTATGTATGTATGTATACACAACAATGACTGATCCAACTGCTGATGAGAATTGATATATCTACACACCATGAACAATTTTCGAACACTTCTTCTTCATCCAATTAACACTTTTTCTCAAAGAATCCTTAACCTTAGCTTCCATGGAATACAATTTATACTTAGCTACTCTTCTTCTTCGCTTCGTTTCAGGGTCATTCCACCATGAAGAAGTAGATTTTTTAGGCTCCTTTGACAGAACATTTGGTCTGTAATGTGGAGGAGATTCATCTCCTCTGGATTCAAAGCTGTGTCGTCGGTTCCGGCAATCACTGCCTCCTTCAATTGGTGTGAAGGAGGAGGGCCGGAACTGGTTCATGGTGAATGTTTCGTTAGATTTGGTTGGCAATGGAGGAAGAAGAAGACATTGGTGTTGGTATTTATGATATTGAAGGTAGGTACAAAATTAGTGTTTGATGGTGAGGAGAGGAGGGCTTTTCTGTTGAGTTTTGCTATATATGGATCTAATGGTTTGCTAAATTTGGTCATGTTTAGGTAAAGACATTGTTTGAACAATGTGACTTGAGAATTCATGAGATAGAAGGATAGTTTGATAATAGACTAGAAAGTTTGAAACCTTAACTTGCCATTTATAGACTCATACCATACGAAGCTTTTGGTTTCTGCTATTTGAAAGTCCAGATGTTTGTATCTATTGGGTACTGTCTTTTGGCTTTTACCTATAGAACTTGCTAGAAGTCATAAGCAAAAGTAAAACAGATGGGAAATCAAGATTTTAGCTAAACTCTAGCTTTCCTATCATTCAATAAAAGAAGAGCATAATATTCACAACCTAGCAACTTTTGGAAATGTAGTTCTTGATATTTACAGATGGAACTAAAGCGAATAAGACATGATAATGGTGATGATAAATAACTTTTTATCTGCATTGGCAATGAGTTGTGAGCTCTGATTATGTTGCTTTGCGATATCCAGATCCTCCCCTCTTGGACTTCATCGGATTATCCATATGCGAAACCTGCATATTGAACAACTATATGTGGTCTAGTCCTTGTTCCAGTTGCGTATATTTGAAGATAAGGTAAGGTAAACACAAGGATTGGTACTTACAATATGCGATTTCCATTCGATTTTGTCATGACCCTCAGGGAGATTTGCAGGGGAAGAATACTGGCCAATGTGATGGAATATGTGAACAAGTACCACAGCATCTAAGGCGGCGTATTCTAGCTGTGCATAAGCATAGCTTGAGTGTCATCTGCTACAAAAGATCATAGTCATAGATACTGAAATTGAAAGTACCTGATTTGGAGTAAGAGGCCGTTGCTCCCAGTTACTGTTTCTTCTTGTTTTGTTCAGTCCCGCTCCCAGTATTTTCTTTTGGTTAAATGAAAGCATGCAAGAGTCATGACAAGAGAAAAAGAGTATATAAACATGTGTTCAGAATGAAGAGATAGAAACTAACTTCCATAATTCAACTCACATTTGCAAGTCCAGAGAGACCACCGCGAGGTTCCCTGAATACATTTTGAATGTCTAGTAGCATTTCGTAGTGCTTGAAACACTCCAGCTCTCCGTAAGAATGAGCTAGTTGCTTGATATCGCATTGGAAATTGTAACCTACGAGGTGCCAATCAAATTGAAGATTACATATGCTTGAGAAGATAACACACTCGTAGCATTACTATGTTTGAAAGAGAAGTTCAGAAAAGGTGGAGTATATCCGAATTACTTAAGGTTAACTATAGGACAATACACTATTACAGTTTTAACTAGCTCAAATGATAAAGATGGTATTAGTACGGTTAGATATCTTATACCGAGTTTTAGGATAGGAGATTGTAGGATGCGAGTTAGACAATTGTCTAAAACTTTAGGACAATCTGCAAATAACTTAATCAAGTCCAAGATAAACGCCTTCTTATCAGAGGCAATCTGCATAATAGAGACCTGTAATGTTTGAAAGCAAAAAGTTTATTCAGCTACAAGATATGCATATAGAAATAGGAAGTTATAAAGATACCAACAAATTCATAATAAATCAAGTGAGAAGGGTTGTAATTTTGTTTTAAAATAAAAAAATCATCTTGTTCAAGTTGTGAAAGAGGTTATGCTTTTAGGACCTGCTCCTCAACAAATAAATCATGCTCTGAAAATAAAATTCTGCAGAGTGTAATAGAAGAGAACAACATGAAGGGACATTAACTTATAAAAGAATTTAGCAGTAAAAACCTTGTTTCGTGGGCTCCCTTTCACGTAATTTGGTTTCCATTCGGAATCAACACCCACGACCTTACAACCTTCAATGTAGCTTGTCGCATCACACAAACTATCAGCTTCATCTACCCAAATTATGTCTTCCACTGCTAATTCACCCAGATCCAAAAAGCGACTACGCAGAGAACCAGCTTCAGGTTCTGAGAAACATCAAATTTTAGTAGTGTGTCTGTGTAACTAAACCGACAATAGTTCATATATTAACCACACAAACATAAAGGCATTACAAATATCTTGAAAATGTGTACATTAACGTGAAAAAGACCGTGTAAAAGTTTATGTTGGACATAAGATTGTTACGTAGATAAATATTACATGCAATAATCCTCCTGCCCACCAGCAAAGAACAAATCGGCTAAAATATATAAAATATATAATATATAGTGGTGTGGTTAAAGGCCCACCAGAAGAGAATACGCCAGCAGGAATGTGGAACAGGAAGATTTCATCTTCAGTAAGGTGATGATACTTGCAATCAAACTTAGTCAAATGTCGTTGAATCAAAGCAAGATGTTCTAAATTGCATGCCCTTTATCTCAACCAATCAATGAATAAATTGACCCACACACAGACAAAACATCAGACATTTCCCTCCACATTCAAGATTTTTACCGAAGTGTAATGATATAACCCCTAGTAGACAATTTCTTAATTTGAGCATAAGCTACAAACACGTTTGTGATAACTATAAATTGTTTTTTCTTACCATCTTCCAAAAGTTACTATGAAACCCAAATCCCCATCAATTTTGAGGAATACATGTACATAAACACACATCTAACTGCATACCTATTGGTTTAAGAAAACCTTCAAGGGAGTATCGATCACACAGTTCGTCAACCTTCTCTGAGTAACCAGCTTCCATAGCCAGATAAACCTTAAAACAAAAAAAGTTATGCTTGAAAAGTACGTAATCTACATAGAAGTTAAAAAACATCCTCTAAATAGCGTCACTCTCACCAAGTACTGAAGTAACTGCTTATCACCATTTGTTTTTCTCTCTGCGACATCCCAGCAGGCTTTCTCTGCCAGTTTCTTTAGTGTGCTACACATTGATTTAAACATCAATATCAATTCTTGTTCACTTTTATGTATAAATGAATCAAATGCATCTTAGGCTAACATTAATCATTTTTTTATGAAGTCAAATCATGAATTATCAACAAGTACATTTCAATATTTTTACCTTTCTTTGCACTTCTGATAAACATCAGGGAACTCCTGTCTCAAATTGTTCTTCTCTATGGTATCATAGGCATGCTTCAACATATTGCTGTCTGCATATGCTTTAACTAGTATACGTAGCATTGGCTTTCCCATAAATGTTGCCCACTTCTCTGCTGCTTTGTACTGTTGATTATGTATCAGCTGCTGGAGAAAAGTATCTCCAGACTCACGAATAGAGAAGTGTTCTAATAAAGAGACTGCTGCAAAATATGACTCTGAGTTTAACAAGGCCATAATGTACTGCTCAATTAATATCTTTGCAGAACCAAACTTAAATCCATTCTCCATCTCTAATTGGTCTATTCCAGTCTCAATGTTTGCCAATGTGATACCAAAAACTTCAAGAACCTTTACAACTATCTTTTCATCATGCTGAACAACTCCCCGAATAATATCAAGAAATAACCGGGTAGCTTTCTCTCTGTCAGCACAAGAATCTGCTGAGTTCATTTCTGCTTTAAGGTGACGACGCAGAGCAGAAATAATTAGATGACTGAAACCATCAGAATAGAGTTCAAATATTGGTAGAACGCGGAGGCATTGAACAACAAAAATAGCAGGTCCAGGCTGTGGAGAATTGTTAAGGGCTTCAGAGACTTGCTGTTGGAGTGCTCGAAACTTTTTAGTAGCTCTACATGTGCCTAAAAAAGTATTTACATATTAATTATCAATCACCCTAAATATTTGTATCAAACAAAGTGAACATAAAAATAATAACTATGTCACAGCACAATCAAGTGCCCCACTAGGTTCAGGTTGAAGAATCAACTATAATCTAGAAGATTAAATACTTTAATCACCATGTTTCATAATGATCTCCACTATTATACCCTGGGCACTCATTTGAACATCAAAAATTAGGAGCAACAACTATATTTAACTACAGAATTAACAACTTATGCATAAAATCATGTTATCACCTGGATTGCAAGAAAACACATTGTGCCAAAATTTAAACCCCTAACTCCTTATCAACTAAAACAACTTAGATCTTTTAGATCTGAGTTTGCAAACACTGAAATAAGTAATGGAAACAGGAAATGGCTTACCATAGCAATAGCATTCTTTCAGAAGGTATAGGAACACGACAGGAGATGTGTGGGTTAAATCAGAGAAAGCATGTACAGATACGGTCCAGGTTTGATTGGTTTTGCCTCCATCAGCTAGTTGCGCCCCATCTAGCTCCTCTAAACCCATGTCGAAGACACGGTAAGAATTCTAGAAAAAGAAAAATGATTTAATCTTATATGCTTGTTTAAGAACCATAAGACCTATATATGTTACACATGTACATAGAAACTGAATATTGAATACAACCAAATATAGAATCCGATACAGATATCATTGATTGACCATATACAAATCTGTGGATGTTCATATACCAAAGATATCATTGATTGACCTGATACAAATAGGTAGATGTTCATATACAAATCCACGATGCATATGCAATTTTATTAAATACGATACTATAATCAGATATGTATTAATTTGATGCATAAAAGGGAGTTAAATTACATTCCAAGTGACAAATGAATTCAATTGGCAGTCGCATGTATCCTGATCATATGTGCAGCTGAAACCAAAATAAAGAGTCCCAAACAGATAAGTGTTTATGGAGTACAGTAACAACAGATCTACATATGCAAACAAGATAAATACTTGTTATTATCAGACACAGGATGATGGCTATGTGTGGCAATACTGCATTTTGTTCTTGAGGTTGTCCACCAACCAAACAAAACTGCTGATGCAAAACAGATATTGACTTTAAGGCAAATAAGTGTTTAATCACAGACAGTATAACAATAGCATGTGAGCAAATGCAAGTGTGTTTTTCCTTAGGTTTCCCACCAACCAAACCTCAGATAAATATTACAACAACAGTGACACATACTAAGTCTTCAGATTTAATTTCTTCTCTCTATTTAATGTCAATTTTACAGACCACCACATAGAATCAAATCAACATACCTGTCACTCTTAGTGTCACTTGAGAAACCATTCCCAGAAAAACAAAAAGCAGCATACATCAAAGTACAACAGTTAACAGCACTAGTTAACCAATGTCATCACCAAATAAGCACACAGTTTGATCAATGAGAAAACACATAACTGAAAACAAAAGGGAAAGACAGTCACACTCCAACAAGCAGTATATTCCATCAATCCCCTTTGCCTTCTAGACAAACAAATAAGGCCAAAAACACCATTGACTCAAGGTAACTCACATCCAAAATACAAGTATTTACATGAGATCACCAATAGATTTAACTACATTCAAAAATCAAAAAGCAAATACCAAACCAATAAATAACACACAACACAACTAAACTTCTCCTTCAACTTCTCATCAGCCAATCAACAAACACACAAAACTCACAAACACATTCACTCTCACCTTCAACTACCAGAATTACCTTCACTAACAAGCACAAATAAACTCATGCAACAAGCAAAATGCAAGCATCTACCACAAATTACTCCACACACACACACACTTACTTCTATTTCATCAGCCTTACACAAAAGAACATAAAACACAAACACTACATACAAACAACCACAATTGAAGAAAAACGCCACAATGCAAAACACTAAGCAGAGATTAACACAAGCACTAACTTCGTTTCGAGAAACAGCACCGAAAAATCAACCGAAACAACACAAACAACCACAATATGAACAAAATTTTCCTTCGTTTTCTCGGCAGCCAAACAGTAAATAGTCAAATAAATAAATAAATAAATAAAAGTAAACGAATCAGACACTTACTTGGCGAAAGCAACAACTCTGGTTTCTCTTTGGAGAACCAAATATGAAAAAGCTCTCTCAATTTCTATTTATATGCACAGATTTTCTGTATTTGAGCAAAAAAATTTAGTTCATTATTTATTTATTTTTATTAAATAAATAAAATATAAATTGATATTGATAAGTACATTGAAAATTATTTTATTTTTACTTTATTAAAATAAAAACAATATCATTAAATATTTACAAGGTTAGTGGTGTCCCACTTGATTTTTTCCAAAAAAGGAAATATTTTTTATGAAAAGTACACACACATTATTATTATTTTTTTTTAAATATGCATAGTTTTATATAAATTACACATATTAAACTAACAATAATAATAATAATACAAAACTATACAATATACTCTAATAATTTTGAATCTAATTTATATGTTGGATAAAATTTTATAGGTTGATTTATATTAATAAATTATTATTATTTGTGCTAAAAAGCATCACAAATTATTTATTTTCATAATCACTTCTACTTGCAAAATAATTATTGTATGAATTTTTTTATATAAATACCATTGAAAATTAATTCTATTTGTAATATACTATTATAAAGTCAAACATCAAAGCAATCTTATTTTATAGCAAATGAAGATAAGATTGTTGCTAAATCTATATAGATCACTAACAAAATACAAATAATGATGATAAACTTTCAAATGTGAAATAATTATTTTTTTTAATAATTATTTATTATAAAATTAGCATTCTTTTCAAATAAATAAAACAAGCAACATAAAACAATCTAGGAAATAATTAAATTTAAGACAACATAATTCAAGTGGGAGATGAGATGTCTCATCAATCACAATCATATCTTAAAAGTTACTATAATTTTTTTCAATAAACAAACAAATGTCCAATCTATCTTTTAGTAACTTTGTTTTTAAAAAACAATACCTTTTGGGTAACTTATGATTTTATCATGTTTTTTTCATTTATTCTTACAAAAATACTAGACAATTTGAGGTATATTTAATTTGGCTTTTTAGACTATAGTTTTTTCTTTGTTTATGTCAATTTTGAATGATGTAAGTTGGATTTGACTTGACAAGGTAAATAGTGGTTGACTTTGAAGATTATAGATATTATTTTATGGTAGGACAATTTTATTGATTTTTTTATATAAAATAAATGGTTATATTTGAATATAAATCACTAAAATGTATATAAATATTTAATTGTAATATTTTTATAAATACAAATTTAAATATAAAATAAATATATATATTAATTTTAATTTAATAAATAATATATAAATAATAATATTTTATTATAATTTTGACTCAAATTCAACGTCTACGTGAGTTTTTTTATTAAAATTTAATTTTTTTTTATAAATATTTATTATAAATTAAAGTATAAATTATTAGTGATTATATATAATGTAGATAAATTTTATTTTTAATAAGTATTATAAATATCGTAGATAGTAACTTGACGGTTATATGGGGTTGAAATTTTGACTCGAATTCAATTTAAATAATAACGTAAAATTTTATTAAATTTTATATTTTTGCAATAAATGTAAATAATTTCTTATAATATAAGAATTCTTATCTTATTATTTTGAATATTTATTTAAAAAAATTTTTAAAAAAAATCTATAAAACATAAATGATTCGAGTGTCGCACTTCATTATTTATATTTATTATTGTGTTGAAATTGACAATTTTCACAAGGTCAACTCCATCAATTTTAATGACCCACGTGAATAATTTATTACGTAATTTTTTTTATAAGCACAAAAATATAGAAATGATAAAAGTGTTATTAAAAAATCAACTAATGAGAAGTATATAAATTTATTTTTAAAAAAAAAAAAAAAATACGAATTTATTTTACAATTTAAATATTTCCTTTTACTAAATTCAAAGGAGGGAAAGAGTCCTCCTAATAAACAATATAAGGTGTCACGCACCATTTCATCCATATCAAGTAAGAGCATATTGAATGTGATAATAGACTGTGATTTTGTGATATAATAAAGTTGAACATGAATAACACTTACTTATGACATGTCATAATATAAGATTGTTTAAAAATTTTCATCTGTAGTATTGTTGTGGATAGAATAAAAAAAATTAAAAGTTAAATGAAAAATTAAATAAGAAGAGATAATTAGGATATAAAATTAAATAAGAAGATATAAATTATGATATATATATATATATATACACACGTTTGTACTTATTTGGATGTCTGAGAAAGTATATGAAATCTCATATTCAAGTCGACAATGTTGATTTTTTTTCTTGCCATCTCATCTTCACAATCAAATCCAATTGAAACATTTTGCTTAGATGAAAATCTAAAAATTCAATTAAAATACTACATTGGAGATGCTCTAGGGAATACAGTATTTTGCCTGTGGAGAGTTGAATAACTTAGACCAAATTATTCCCAAAAGCCTAATTGGCTAAGGCATCTGCTACCGAATTTGTTTTTTCGTTTTCCTGTATACTTGATATACTTGAACCATCCATTCTCGCCGCAGTAGTCGTCTACAAGTAGTCACAATGTTCTTAACTCTAATAACATCTACTATAATGTTCTTAACTCTAATAACATCTACGATCTCTTCTTCCAATAGCGAGACTACCATCATTGAACCACAAAATGTTTCTAACATCTACTTCAGACAATTCTAAAAGCATTAACAACACCCCATCATTCAACTTCAAGAGATCCATATATACTAATTTCACTAAAAAAAATCCAGAAATCAATTGTCATTCATACCCTGTGCGACTCCTGCACAATAAGCTTGCCCAAGATTCCTGCGTGAAGCTCCATTCGTGTTCAAAACAACCCAGTCAGACTTTGGAGGCTGTCAAGACACAAATTGCATCGAAGGTAATACTTTATTATTGGCCTCAACATGTTTATGCTAATTCTGAATTTGAGAAGCCTTGCCCGCTAAAAAAATTTAGTCTTGTGATGCAGGGATCACAATAGCTAATGCATTATCGTAGGCGATTTTATCAAAATATTTTGGAGGGTTATGAAATTGGGACCCGAAAACTAAAAAAGATTAATGTTTTAAATGCAATGAATTTTGCAATCTAAGCATAAAAATAAATGTAAACTCAAGTACAATTGCAAATTGTTTTAAATATGGTAAACTTAGGTTTTAAGATGATGAATCCTCGAAAAATCAATAACAGATGAATAATGATTGCTTTCAACAATTTTGCAATCTCAGTATAAAAATAAATGTCAAATCAAGTACAGTTGCAAATTGTTTTAAGCATGATAAATTTAGGTTGTTAGACGATGAATTCTCGAAAAATCAAGAACAAATGAATAATGATAGCTTACAACAATTTTGCAATCTCGGCATAAAAATAAATGTCACCTCAAGTACAGTTGCAAATTGTTTTAAACATGGTAAACTTAGGTTCTTAGATGATGAATCCTTGAAAAATCAAGAACAGATGAATAACGATGGCTTACAACAATTGCATAATCTAATCAATGGATTAAAGTATCGAAATATAATGAATGCTGAAGATGTTTTGAATTATCCGGAAGAAAATGATACGAATTTTGAGCTACCTACGAATGAATAAATAATTGAGAGTGTTATGGAAACAAATAAAGAAGCCGAAGTATAAAATGATACTATGGAATTAGAACAAATTTCACGCAAAGATGCTCTGAAAGCAATAATCACCTTACATCACTTCATTTTGCAATATGGGAAGACTACACCTGATATTCTTAATGCTTCATTTTGCAATATAAGACCAACTCCAACCATCAACTTCACTTGCATTTTGAAGTTGAAAACTTGCAAAAACAAGCTCCAACCCATCAACTTCATTTATAAAATCTATAAAATTTGAAGATTATATGGTATTTGCATATCAAGTTTTTTCTCAAATATGATGTTTGATTTTCCTTCTCCTTCATTTAACTTTTTGTACTTTTATAATATTAAACTTTCTACCTAACTTTTATAAATTATATTTTATATCAAACTAAGTATATATTTAATATTTTGTTAGTAATTAAAATTATATATTAAATAATAATATGAATTATATATTATTATTTGAACTATTAAAATAATAACTTAATTTAATTAAAAATATTTATTTTTTTTATAAATTTTTAATTTTTTTTAACAATATACAAAAGAATTAAAAATGGAGATGATTTTGTAAATTTAAATTTAACTTCTACAAATATTTGTGTCTACTATTATTCTATTAAATTGTCCCTTATTTTAATTTTTATCAAATTAAATGAAATTATTTAGTTGACATTTTATATAAAATAATTAAAAAATTTTTTAAAAAAATTGATTAATTAAATTTTATGTAATTATAATTTGACCCCACCTCAAAATGCAAATGAAGACGGGTTGGAGTTCAAAAATTTTTTGTTTAAGAATATTCATAAAAGATGTTTTATTTCTACTTCAAAATGCAAATGCAAATAGGGTGGGGTTGGAGTTGGTCTAAAAATACTACAACTAATATTTTTAATGTAATAAGAAGAGTTAGAGATAGAGATGATATTCAAGATAATATTGATTTTTTGAAGAAGAAACAGACTAATACTACATTCATAATTATAGAAATTTGTTTAGATTACTTATTTATTATGTATAAATATTTGGATAAAGATTAATTATTAATTTATATATTAAATGTAGCTATATGAATTATTTATTTATTTATTATATTATAAATTTAAGAAATTATTAATTAATTAATTTTTTATTCTTATAAATTTAACGAATTATTAATTATCACTTATTTCGATTTGGGTGTGGAAAAAATTATTATTTTAACCGAATTATTAATTTATCGAAGTGGAGAAAATTATTATTTTAACCGAATTATTAATTTATCGAAATTTTACCCTCAGTCCAAACTATTTGTCAAATTTAACCTAAGTATAATAATTAAATTGTCTACCATATCCAAGGAATCCAAAATTAGTATATCAAATTCTAGTATTTTAAAAAATATACAAATTTGAAAGGTTGAATATTACCCAAAATTCAAAGATATTAGATCAATTTGTTTTAATAAAAAAGAATCAATTTAATAACATTTTTATAAAAAAAAAAATATTCCAACGAAGATCAATTAAAAGGAAAAAAAAAAAGTGAGAATAATCATATGCTTTCACAAAATAAAAAAGCGAGAATTTTATCCTACGACACGTGGCATCTCGAGAAGTCAATCAAAGTAGCTGGGCATTCTTTGTATGGTCGACACGTCAATATACGATTCGATTTTTGTTTTTCTTTACAGAGCACCAGATGTGTACTACTTGGTCTGAGAACACAGAAAAGCAGAAAAATAATTGCTTCTTACATTAAACACTTTCACTTTTCAAATTACACTTTTGATTTTTACTTTCAATTTAGTTTTTAATTAGTTCATTGTACATTGCGTTCATGTCCTAGAAACAAAGAAAACACATACCAGAAGAGCTTAATCAAGTAAATTCTGCCCCATGCTTCACTACATGTTGAACAAGTTCATTCATGTTTTGAAAAGCTGTGTTCTCCTGATTTTGCTCAAGCAAATCCTGTAACACATTTTGAGAACCCTTTTTGGTTTATAATGGTCATGCAAAGAAATATCAAATGGAAATTGTGATGATAGGATTTGAAATTTACCTCTTTTGTCAGATAAATATATTTCACTATCTGCAAAATCGGCTTATAGAACAACCTTGTGGTTCTTTTCTTTTATCTCTCTGCTTATAGCTCATTACAAGCTAGCAATGGCACAGGCACTGGTGGTATCTGTTTTCGTCGAATGGCTTGATTCAACTACAATACTAAGTTCTTGCCTCAATACCTGAGGTAATGTTATGTATAAGATGGAGAATTTGGCTAGTGCGACACTTATACATTCATATGATATCTATAAAATATAATCGAAAAACATGAAGGGTAAGATGGACTTACTGATTTGAAGAAGTTTAGTTCCGGCTGTAAATTTTCATGTATATCATCTGGTGTGGGTTGAGGAGTTTCCGGCCTAAATATCCAGCCTTTCTTTTCCTCAATTACCTGTTCAAAAGTGTCTAGAAATCAATAATATGGATCCAAGGCAGTCTTATATTGGCACTGAGGTTTTGGGGACAAAACATACCAATTTAAAACCTTCATGAGAATGTGAAATGTCGATTTTTCGTAGGTTTAACCATTCATGTTGTTGTAGCTTAACCGATAGCCGAAAAATTGCACAAAGGATTCTGAATTTCTGTTTTGCAAGAGACAGAATGAAACATCAATAACTCATAGAAATGGATGATATTCACTTCATGTGTAAATGAGTAGCTATGTTTTAACAAAAGTGTAGATGGGATGCATACCTCTTCAGAGTACTCTTTCAATGAAAAATCGCCTTTCTTAGGTAATTTCTTTCTATGATGTCTTACCAGCAATGCGATTAACTGAAAACTTCAAAGAATGAGCTTATCTAGCATATTAAGGATAGATGAAAATCATAAACCGAAACCATACCTTGATCTCCTCATCACTATATCCATACAGATGATCACCATTCTGTGCAAAGAGGAGATCAACTTCATCAGCAAATTATAATGAAATGAAAACAAGTTATGTGACATTACTATCATGTTTCAAAAAGAATAGACTAAAATGGAAGAAAGATTAGAGAGCACACCATGATAATATGATAAGACTGCTTATGATATCCCTTCTTTTTACTGACAAAGACTCCAATGTTGTGAAGCATACAAGCAGCTTCAAGGTATTCGAGATCTTTGTCGTCCAAGGACGCTATATGTTCAACATGATCACTTCCACAATCATTGAAGTGTCTAATACCATCATAAATATCCTGTAACAATCAGTTATGTAGAGCTTATCATATCTATGTTTGATCACAAAAACACAATCTTAGCTAAAACCAATTTATTATCCCTATAGATTACTAAACCACCTAAAATCGAAATCCACTACAACATACATAACTTCACTAAATCAAAGGCTGAAATTCATAACTACCCTGGCAATGCTAGCACATTGATGAGCAGATTTGATCCGCTTCTTCCCATTGAACCTCAACGCAAGCCGTTCAACAGATCTCCATCTAGCATTAGCACTCAAATCATGTCCTTCAAGAACCTCACCTAATCTCTCAGCAATAACACCCTCACCCAACCCATAACCCGAAACCTCCATTTCATCAATCCCAATCAAACCGAAAATCTCCTCCAACAACACAGCACCAGCAACAATCGAATCCGACCTCCTTTTAAAATACTTCTCAGTCCTACACCTCTCAACCTCATCTCCACAACACAATCTCTCAACAACATTCTTCAAATCCTCCCTACTCAACCTCCAATCCCTTCTACACTCCACATTATTATCATCATCAACAAAACCCTCACAATACCCTTTAAACACCGCCTTCTCAATAGCCCTAATAGTCCCACAAGACCCAACCGCAACATCAAAACCAAACCTTTTCACTTCCTCAACCAACCCAGACCTTTCCACAACACTTCTCACAAACTCCCTCATCTCCCCAACCCCAACACCAAACCTTTCACTCAAACTAACATGCCCTAACTTCAACGACACACAATAAACAACCTTCCCCTCTCTCCCAATCACAAACTCAGTAGACCCACCTCCAATATCAACACAAAGCACAAATTTTTCCCAAATTGGGAGAAATTGAAGCACACCCAGATAAACAAACTTCGCTTCCTCCTCACCACTCAACACATTAACATCAAACCCAGTCGATTCATACACAGCTTTAATAAACTCCTTTTGATTCTCAGCTTGCCTAACGGCGTGCGTAGCGACGGTGAAAGTACGCTGAGGGTGGATTTCGTGAGAGGAGATTAGGGATTTGAAATGGATTAGAGATTGGAGGGATAGAGAGAGTGATTTGGTGGAGGAGCTGGAGATGAGAAGATGACGACTTGGGAGGGTTTGACGTGTCAAGGTGAGGAATTTTCCAGTTGGGTAAGCGCGGATGATGAGGAGCTTGAAGGAATTGGTTCCGATGTCGATGGAGGCGAAGAGGTTGTTGCTTGGAATGGTGGCGACGACGGCGGTTGGGACCGTGGACATGGCGGTTGATTGTTTATTGGTTTTTGTCTCCGGCGGTTAAAGCTTAACGATTTCTTATCTATAGTTAATTTTGGCGGGTCCACGTAGCTCATGTGATCTAATCTAATGAATCCGTCCGTGGTTTCGAATGGCCCGCTGAGTGACCCAATTGTTATGAGCGAAATGACCATTATACCCTCACATAGCTAGTTATAAAATTATATTTTGACGCTATCGATTGAAATAGTATTTAACCTTGAGAAGTTTTTAACGATCTGAATAGTGGTGAAAGTAGATTTTGAAAAGATAAATATACCATATCAACGGTTAAATAACATTAAACGAAATGATAAGTACTATTTAAATACATATTAATATTATTAATAAATTAAATAATTATATTATTTATATTTAGTTTAAATTTTAAATAATTATTATTTATAATTATTTCAAATATTATTTTAAAGACGGTTATTATTATTTAAACAGTTAAAATTTTATTTTTTTAATTTAAATTAAAAGGTATAAATTATATATATATTATTTATACAATCAACTTCGAAGAGAAGTAGTCGGAATATTATTTATTTTTCTCCATGTTACATCACTTTGACAAAGGCAAAATTCCGACCAAACTATTTAAATTTCCAATCTATGTACTTTTATTGTCGGGTGATGATTATCTTAATCTCACAAAACGGGTCCAAAAATCTCCAGATTAATAATAATACGGTATCTGTCTGTTTCTGTAGCAGTCATGAATAGTTTACAAATGAAAAGCATTCAAAAGAGTGACATGAATTCAGTTTTCAAGTCCTCCACACCCAACACAAGATTCTGAAGTTACACTCAAAATTAATAATATTTTATTGTATATACACAGTGACAGATCACCATCTCCAAACCAACACACTTCTACTATTTATATTCCAATGACTTTTCCTTCATAGGATTTTCCCAGAAAGTGTACCAATACATCGTAGTATGACTAGTTGGTGAAGATGAAGTTTGAATATTATGGCCTAATTCAAACTATAAACATTAAAATTACGTGTATAATGAGATTGATTGCATTATGCCACTCCGAATATACTTGGAGTATAAATTTGACGTTGTTTAAACCGAACAAGAACGGAATCAACCTGATCCAGGAATAAGAACATTTATTCTCAGAAACTGCATCAATCACCAAAATCTCACACTACATAGTACAACAACATCAAATGCATTGATTTCAACATCATCTGAGTCACCAGGCAATGACAGCGACAAACTATACTCACTGGAAGTATCCAAACTGTGCTCATCAGGCCGCGTTAATGGCGAAATTTGATCTCTTTATAATATTTAATATAATTAGCGTAAGTTTCTGTTACTTTTCTGATTCTATATGGTCTAGTCAGTCACGCGTCAGTTACACATTTGAATCTATTTCGATTCCATTTGAATTTTTTTAGCAAACGCGGTTTATTTAGTTATCGTCGTCACATGAAACAAAATTAATAATTTTTTGTCCGAGAAAATCTGGCTTTTGTGGTTTTTTTTTTTTGCACTTTGGAGTATCCAATTGGAAAAATGTGTTTTCTTTTTTGAGTTTTGATTCGAAAGATTCTCTTTTTAGAGTTTTGATTTGTTTGCTTTTTTGCTGACTTTTGGGGTATACGCGTGGATTGAAGTTTCTTGGTAGCTTCGTTTCTTCTAGGGTTTAAATGTCAATGTGTTTGTGTGTATATAAGTGGAGGGTAGTTCTAGTTGTGTGAAGTGCATTTGTTGTT
The DNA here is from genome assembly GCA_031304145.1 of Cardiospermum halicacabum. Taxonomy (NCBI): domain Eukaryota; kingdom Viridiplantae; phylum Streptophyta; class Magnoliopsida; order Sapindales; family Sapindaceae; genus Cardiospermum; species Cardiospermum halicacabum. The sequence continues at coordinate 33,256,035 of CM062389.1, read as the reverse complement.
GATTTTTGTGATGATGATGGGATTGAAGAGGGCTTTTGATTGTGATGGTGTTGTGATGGTTGAAGAACCCAAGTGGAAGTTTAGGAAGTAGGTTGCTTTTGTGTTGTTTGTTTGATTTTTTTGAGTGTTGAATTGAAGTTCGTTGTTTGTTTGGAGTGTTTGTGTGTTGAAGGTGTTTGTTTTTGTGCTTCTTTTGGTGATGAATTTGTGTGTTTTGTGTGGTTTCTGTATTGGATTTGAATGTTTTTGTGCTTTTGTGATTAGCATGTGTTAAAATTGTTTGTTTGTTTGTTGGAATTGGACATTTTGTTCTTTTTGTTCTCTTGTTTGAAAATGTTTGGTTTTGTTGTATTGTTTGTGTTTGTGCTGCTTAGTTTAGAAGTTTGTTTGTTTGTTTTCATACTTTCTTTTGTTGGTTGTCTAAACTGTATCTATGTGTGATTTTGCAGGGCTGTTATGGATGTCATGAAAGGGGTTTCTGCAGACGAGTTAGTAACAAGAATGGAACCAATGTTTCGAAGAGTGGTAAGACAATCTTCTCCAATGATTTTGTTTTTTGTTCTATTATGATGATTCGACATAGTTGAGGTTAAACTGTCATATCTAGTTTGGATTGAGTAGTTAAGAACTGTTGTTTGGCTACAGTTCAATTCATAGTTTAAGTTTGAACTTGTTTTTTCTTTTTATTTGTTGCTGCTTTTTCTTCCTGTGCTTCTCTTTGTGGATTGGCAAATGAGTTCTCTACTTCCGTGCTGTGAATCTTGTTCTTGATTCTCTTGTTTTAGATATTCATATTCATTTTGCACATATCTATGTTTGTTTAGGTGCGACAGGAGGTCGAACAAGTGATTCGAACCTATTTCAAGGACTTTAACATGGTTTCAAGGTTCGAGTTCTTAAGCAATTGACATGTTTTCAACGGTTTCACAGCTGAATTCATGTTCGTTATGGTTGATTTCTTAATGTTTGTTTCTGCAGGAACCCCGTTACTCAAGCTCAGACATCTCATGGAAGAATCCTAAGCCTGCGGTTTTCCAATAAACTCCCCAAGACTATCTTTACAGGAGGTAGAATTGTTGCTGAAGATGGTGCAGCAATCGAACTCATCTTGTTTGATCCTGTCAGCAACCGAAGAGTAACATCTGGTCCTTACTCTTCGTTAAAAGTTCAGATTCTTGCTCTTGATGGTGATCTAGGCTTCGAGGAGCAAGAATCTTGGACAGAGCAAGATTTCAATGCAAAAGTGATACGGGCAAGGGATGGCAGGAGGCCATTGGTGACTGGAGAACTGAACATCTTGTTAAGAGATGGCGTGGGAACTGTCAGTGATGTAAGCTTCTCTGACAATTCCAGCTGGATAAGGTGTCGCCGGTTTCGGCTTGCTGCAAAATGTCTGCAGACCTTCAATGGTCAAGTGAGGATCCAGGAAGCAATCAGCGCATCTTTTGTCGTCAAGGATCACCGTGGAGAATGTAAGTTCAACATTGAAACTCGTTTCTAGTTACGTTCATTTAATCAATTACAAATATTCTAAAGTTCTGCATCATCTTTGATTCGATGATTTAGTGTACAAAAAACATCATCCTCCTGCCTTGAACGATGAGGTGTGGCGCCTAGAGAAGATCGCCAAAGATGGTAAATACCATACAAGACTAGCAGATTGTAATATTCTATCTGTCATGGACTTCATGCGATTATACCTTTCTGATCCTCCCTCCCTAAAGAGGGTAAGTTTTTGATCCCTTTCATGTGGTCTTAACATGTTTGGCAATGTTAAGTCGATTAATCCATCTTGAATTCTCTACTACAGATACTTGGTTGCACAAATCGGATTTGGGAATCAATCACACAGCATGCATCAACATGTCTTGTAAACGATGAGACATATTATGCATACCCCAGTGAAGGGGTTTCCCTCATCTTCAATTCGATCTACAAGCTTGTAGCAGTAACTTTTGATGGGCGAAACTATCATCCAGTGGATGATCTTACCGCCCCTCATAGGTCTGCAATCGAATCTATACAGAAGCAGGCGTACCAAAACCTAGAGCAATTTGTTCAATTACCAAGGCCCTCAATCGGCCTGCAACCTGAACTACTACCTGGACCATATAACAGTCCAACCTCAGGTCTGCAGCATATTGAGGACCCACTGGCTCAGCAAGGTATACAAACCTTCTCATATATACATCATTTGCTCAAAAGATTTGTTCCTTTTAATCTCATCATTTGCTCTATGAATATCACAGGTTCTCCAGAAAGTCACTCAGGTTACAACGATCCATCTCCCTCCACATCTCAACAGTCACCATTTTCTGCAGCACAACCTGTGGAACCTTTCACTCCCTTGTCTAGAAACTACAGCTACAAATTGGCTGATATATTTTTTCCCTGCAACGACGATGGCGTTCCAGGTTTAGCTCCTGAGATCATGAGTCAGGCTCTTCCGCCAACCTGGTCTCCTGTGAATACTACTCTATGGACACACAACCACAATGGTTATTTTGATTCTGGAGTCTATACTCCAGTTCAGGATTTAGATGTACATTTTTCCAGGACCGGAAAGACAAAAGCAGCTTGGTGTAAGATTCGCGCTGTTGTCAAATGGAGGTCTGTGAGGCACTTGGCTGCAAAAAGAATGGCTAGGCCTTATTATGTAAGTAGCATGTAATGTAAGCATATACATGTTATTCTTTGAATCGAGTCTTGTAAATAGTCTGTTTTTTGATTCCTTGTAAAACAAGCAAGCTGGAAGATATAAAAGGTCTTCTGTAGGAAATGTAAGATTTGTTGCAAGTGTTTTTCTTTTTTGTGAAGCTATTTGGTTTCCACTTTCCATGATCAAAGAGGAAAGGAAGTTCAGTTTTGTATATATTTTCTGATCAATTCAATGAAATTGATTGTGTTTTTCAGTTTATACACAGTTTGTTGTACATGTAGATATTAGCCGTGAACAATTTCCAATCCCATTCCGTACCAAGATCGTAACCATCCTGTTCTGGGTTAACTCCAATTCCAATGGCAATTTTGTAATAAACATCAACCCGAGTGTCAAAATCATAACCCGAAATTGAAAATATCTCATCATCGTCTTCACAGAATTTCTGGAACCTTCGTTCTTTCATATCTCCTCTAGATATTTTCTCATCTCCCATTACACACCTTTTGATATTTTTTTCTCTCTCTGCCTCACAACCTAAAATAATAGAATTTTTTTTTTTTAATAATAACCATAATGTCAGAATTGTGATGGTCTTTGTTATCTCTACGTAATCTGTTCGTGAAACAACCAATTCGACGACGTCTCTTCAATGGATCGACAAGGCGGCGGAGTAGGTGGAGGAGCGGCAGCGGCAGCAGCTTCTAAAGCCGGATCTCCGTCGTCTTCGTATTATGCTATTCTCGGTATTCGCAAAGATGCTTCGTTCTCCGATGTCCGCTCTGCTTATCGGAAGCTCGCTATGGTAATTTGATTTGATCAGATGAATTTGAACAAATTGTGTTGATTATTCTTTGTTTTTTTGTGATCTTTGATCTGATTTGATTTGTGTGCGTGCGTTTTTTTCTTTAAAGAAATGGCATCCGGATAAGTTCGTGAAGAATCCGTCTGTCGCCGGAGAAGCTAAGCTTCGGTTTCAGCAGATTCAAGAAGCCTATTCCGGTAGTTTTGTTTTGTTAAGTTTTATTCATGTTTCAGTTCATCGTCTCCGTGAAATTAACGAGTTTAGTGTCGGCGATTTGTGACAGTGTTATCCGATGAAGGAAAGCGATCAATGTACGACGCCGGTCTATACGATCCGCTCGAAGAAGAAGATCAAGTACGAATTCTATAGATTCTTAACAAAATTCCAAACACTGTTTAATTGATTGATTTGATTAATAATTTCTTTTTCTGCTAAAACAGGACTTCTATGGCTTCATGCAAGAGATGATCTCGATGATGAACAATGTGAAAGACGAGGTTTGCCCTTACTCCATCGCTTTAGTTTTTCTCCAAGGACAATATCGTAATTTCATATTTATTCTTTCTGTTTTTTAATTTTCTATAGGGAGATAGTTTTGAGGACTTGCAAAGGATGTTTGTGGAGATGGTGGACGGAGCAGCCGACGGGTTTGATCATGACCGGATGGACAATAAGCGGCCACGTGGCAGTGGATCAAAGGGCAAGCGTAGTAATTCGTGCTATTGACCAAGGCAGTGGATCACAGATATGGATTCGTTCAACTTGCTCACAAATGTTTAATTTTAGTCTTAATTTATCATCAGTGGTCCGTTCAATTTATTATCAACCCCTAGAAGATTTCAAAATACTTAGGGTTCTTTAGCTTTTTCTTGTGTTTTATGATTTGGGGTTTAGGGATTTTTATAAAGATCGTTTCTGTACATGTTATATAATAAAAACTTGATTTCATTTTTCACTTTCGTGGGTTTGTTTTAGTGTTTTCAAGTTTGATTTATTTATCATGTTGCTTCAAGGATACTTTATTCTAGTAGTTGCCTAATTGTTTGATGCTGGTTTTCATCTAATATACAACCATTTAATTGGTTGATTGAAAAGATACTTAGCTACTAGGGTTAGTTTAATTGATTTCAGTCAATTAGTTGAAATAATGACCTCAACTTGGAATTATTCTTTTAGTACAAAGCATTTGGAATTTTTTACCTTATAGCAAGTACTAATTGAATTTTAGATTTTAGAATATCCTATACCTATAGGATAGGACACTAGTATTAAGCATTGGTTTAAAAAGTCATGCATTTTTATAGTGAGATATTGGAAGGTAATGTTAGGATGGAAAGCAAGTGCATAATTGATTGACTTGAACATTGGAACTCACCACTATGTTGTGGGTTTATGAAATTGAATTCCTTGTAGACAGATTTTAGAAACTTTTGAAGCTTAGATTTGCTTGATATAATGAAATGGAAGTTTGTTCTAATTTATGACTGTGGGTTGTAATAGTATATGCAATATCATACCAATTGTAAGAAATGGTAGATGTGTTTTTAAACATCAATTACTAGTGAGTGAGTTTTTTCATGTTGCAGCAAAATCCATGATTTGGATATGATTCTCCATTGAGAATGTAGCATAGAACATGTGTCTATTTATTTATACTGACAATACGTGTTGTGTTCTACGTCATAAGAGGGTTCTAGTTCCATCAACTTGTACATATTTATCTATATATATATTGAATGGATGTGTGAGAATATATAATTGCTTATTCTATTGAACAAATGATAAGGCATGCCATTTCTTATAAGGTTTTGCTTTTTTCGCTTTTGGTTTTCCTAAGGTCGGCAAAGTCGCTTTCTTCTTGGGTTTCTTTTGTATGAGAAAAGATTGGGCCAAAGTAGATTCTAAAAGTTGGTGGGCGTGGTCACATGTTTGTTTTCCTTGTGTGGGCCTTTGAGTTGGATAAGTAGAGGCTTTGTAATGTGATGGGCTTTGAGTGGGATAAGTAGAGGTTTTATTTTTTATTTTTTATATTCAAGACTAATTTTGATACACTTTGGGTACGTTTGGTACACGGGATAGGATTAGGGAGGATTGGACTATTTTTAAGAAATAGGATTGGATTGGACTGGATTGGATTATTTATAAAACTGTATCATGTTTGGTGTGTAAATGGGATTAATCAGGATTGGACTATTTTAAAAAATATAATATAATTATTTTTTTTAAAAAAATTATATAAATTATATATAATCATGAAAATAAATAAAAAAATATATTTCAAAATTCTATTTATAATTTTTATTTAATAAGATGTTAAATATAATTATTTATTTACTTGATTATTTTAAATAATTTTATAAAGTTTTATGTATAAAATAATTTTAATATAATAATTTATTTTTAATTATTTTAAATATTTTTTAAAATTTTATTTATAATTAGAAAGGTGAAGAAATGAAAGAAAGAGAGAAATGAAGAAGGGAAAAAATGAAATCCCACTCAATCCCATGAAATTCTTGGGATTCAATAGTGATGGGTTAGTGGGACTAAATTGTGAAGGGGATTATTTAGTCCCACTAGCATCACCAAACATGGGATTGGACTAATTTAGGACTAAAAATAGTCCTATCCTGTCCAATCCCATGCACCAAACATGCACTTTGATTCAAATCAATCATCAATTCGTTTCCATTTGGTAAGGTCTAAGTAATTTAGCAAATCCATGGATATATAAAAATTCAAATAATTATTTAAAACACCACTATATTAAATAAAAGTCCGAATTAAAATTCTATGCAAAAAGAATGTCCAATTTTATTTTTTAACTTTTCTAAATACTAATTTATAAAAATTGAAAAAAAAGGGTGATTGTTTATAATTTTTAAATATATATAAAATATATATAAATATTAAAAAATATAAATAGTACATATAAGGGTAGAGAGTTACCATATGCATTGAAAACTATATTACTATCAAAAATAATTTTAATAATTTTTTTTAATTGTTAAGTATTATTTTTTTCATCTATTTGTTGTGTATTAATTTGGATTAATATATTAAGAATAAATAAATAAAACAAGAATCACTCTTCTATTTTTTTTAAAAAATAATAAATTAAACTAAAATTTTCTTTTAATAATATAAATTTATTTAAATATTTTTTAAATTAACTCATTTAAAATATATACTTTGAAAAACTGATAAAAAAAATATTTTAAGTGATTTTAAATATAGATTTAAAGATGGTATGGTGTATATTGTAGCCACTATGAATCCTATGTTACCAAAATTTACACTAAAATAGGAAAGCCAAAATAGTCAAATATTTATTTTCATATATTAATATGAAAAATATTTTGTGGCATCACATTACATTTGTCATAAAACGTTGACGTCTTTCCACATGTTCAAAATTTAAACACAATGGCAAAACATGTAATAATACACCGATCCACGTCTATTTATAAAAGACTCCTTGCTCCACAAGGCTATATATAATACTCTGTCGTCTGTTTTCTCACTAAAACCCCAAATTCATCAACCTGCAATTGCAATCCCTGTGATTATCAAATTAGGGTTTTAATTAATTTAAAGAGTTTACGCTCCTAATCACTACGATGTCGCTGAGGCCTAGCGCAAGGACGGAGGTCCGTCGCAATCGTTACAAGGTGGCGGTGGACGCGGAGGAGGGCCGTCGGAGGCGAGAGGATAATATGGTGGAGATCCGTAAAAACAAGCGTGAGGAGAGTCTGCAAAAGAAGAGACGTGAAGGCCTCCAACAGCAGCAGCAACCACTGCCTGCTTCTGCTCACGCTTCTGCTATTGAGAAGAAGGTAATGCATGCATTTGATTAGGTTTGATTAGGTTTTTAATGGTAGATTTGATACTGTGAAGTTTGTTAGGACCTTTTGTTTTGTTGTTTTCTATGAATATTGATAGAATTAGGTTTTAATTTTTAGTTTTTGAGTATCGTAATTGTGTTGCTTTGATCTTGTGTTAGGGTTGGTTTGATGAATTGAATTTCGTATAATCTTATAATTTGATGTGATTCTAGTGCATAATTTTGAGTGATTGAGTCGAGTGTGGTCTTAATTTTAATATGTCATTGTGGTGATCGTTGGATGTGTGGCTGCAGCTCGAACATCTTCCATCTATGGTAGCTGGTGTTTGGAGTGATGATGGTCATCTGCAACTTGAGGCTACTACTCAATTCCGAAAGTTGCTATCAATTGGTAAGAATTACTTCGTCTTAAAGTAGACTTTAAGAAATTTCTTAATATTTGACTATATGTTCGTAATATTTGCCTTTGTGTTCATGTTATCAACAGAGCGGAGCCCTCCTATTGAGGAAGTTATACAAACTGGCGTTGTTCCTCGCTTTGTTGAGTTTCTTACCAGGGAGGATTTTCCACAACTTCAGGTTTGTCTTAAAAAATTGAGTTATGGCTGTTTATCTGGTATTTAGTTTCAGATTTTATTTTGGCACCAAATAGGTTGAATTAGTTATGTATTGATATTTTTTTATGAACTCGTGTTAATGTTTTACCCACAAATTCATAAAACCAATTTGGAGATTGAACTTATTGCTGAATTGGATAATTTTTGCAGTTTGAAGCAGCTTGGGCTCTTACCAATATTGCTTCAGGTACATCGGAGAACACTAAGGTTGTGATTGATCATGGGGCCGTTCCAATATTTGTGAAGCTCCTTGCTTCCCCAAGTGATGATGTTCGTGAGCAGGTATTTATCTAGAATTCATTTGTTTATGAGTTACTGTTTTTTCTTTTTTTATTTTTACTTGTTTGTTGCTATCCCTTTATTTGTTTATTTTTTAATAGTAGATGCTTGAATGTTAACTTTGTTACTTGCATGTGAGGATCAATATAAATCATTTATAATTTGCAGGCTGTGTGGGCATTGGGTAATGTTGCTGGTGATTCCCCCAGATGCCGTGACCTTGTACTTGCCAATGGAGCCTTACTACCATTGCTGGCACAACTGAATGAGCATGCCAAGCTTTCTATGCTGAGAAATGCTACCTGGACGCTCTCTAATTTCTGTCGGGGCAAGCCACAGCCACCTTTTGATCAGGTATATTTTTTATTGATCTAGTAATTAAATTGTTCTTTTCTAGGTGAGATGTAACTAATTAATTGTGTATTATTTCTTTGAGTAGGTTAGGCCTGCACTTCCAGCCCTTCAACAGCTTATCCATTCAAACGATGAAGAAGTATTGACAGATGCATGTTGGGCACTGTCATATCTTTCAGATGGTACAAATGATAAAATTCAAGCTGTCATGGAGGCAGGTGTATGCCCTCGGCTAGTTGAGTTTTTAATGTGAGTGCTTGTTTGAGAATATATTGCAATTTTGTTACTGCATGTGAAATTTTTGGCATATGTATATTTGACAATTCTCAACTGTTTGGCCATTTGTCAGGCATCCTTCTCCTTCTGTGCTTATACCTGCTCTGCGAACAGTTGGAAATATAGTAACCGGAGATGATATGCAGACTCAGGTATTTGTTCATATTTCACCTGTTTTTCAGTCTTAAGTTGATGTTTTTGTCTAAGTGATTGTGTCGATTCCCTAATTTTTACTTCTGAACCTTTGCTATTTCTGAATTCAAGCTGATTTTTATTTGTTTTGCTTCTGGAAAGATACTTCTGGTAGCATTAGAAAGGTTTTATCTTATGTTTCTGCAGAACACTATCTAGTGTCGTGAGTGAATATTTGATAGAAGAGAAAATACCGAATGGGAATTTGTGCTCGATCATGGAAATGCTTTGTCCTTGTTGGATATCTGATTGAGTTTTATTTTGTGTTATAGTGCATTATCGACCATCGTGCATTGCCTTGTCTTTTGAATCTGCTGACCAACAATCACAAAAAGAGCATCAAGAAGGAAGCCTGTTGGACTATCTCAAATATCACTGCTGGCAATAAGGAGCAGATTCAGGTGACCTATTTTTGCATATCTAAATTTGTTTATTTCTACATCAAAATATCCTTGTGCATATTATTTGATTGCTAAAACACGGTTATGAATTATATTCTGTAGGCCGTGATTGAAGCCAACTTAATTGGACCGCTTGTTCATCTACTTCAAAATGCTGAGTTTGACATTAAGAAAGAGGCTGCATGGGCTCTCTCAAATGCTACTTCTGGGGGTACCCATGAGCAAATCAAGTATGCATATATTATTTTCTCAATGCACTTCTTTTTTTATCTATTCTTTTGTTGGAAGTATGTGTTTCTTATATTTCATCCATCTTTTTTGGGCACAGGTATCTTGTTAACCAAGGATGTGTCAAGCCCTTGTGTGATCTCCTCATCTGTCCAGATCCTAGAATAGTCACAGTTTGTTTAGAAGGGCTTGAAAACATCTTGAAGGTGGGAGAAGCAGACAAGAATCAAGGGAACTCTGGAAATGTTAATCTGTATGCTCAAATGATCGATGATGCTGATGGTTTGGATAAAATTGAGAACTTACAATCTCATGATAACACTGAAATTTATGAGAAGGCAGTAAAGATTCTCGAGACTTATTGGTTGGATGAGGACGACACAATGCCACCAGGTGAAGCTTCCCAAACTGGTTTCCAATTCGGCGGCGAGGTTCCCACCGTTCCATCTGGGGGATTCAATTTCAGCTAAAGGTATGTGTGTCCCCTTCTGATTTAGTTTTAACTATGATGTTGCTTGATCCCATTAGTAAGGTTATGCTTATTCATTAAGAAGAAACCAATCTTCCCACAATTGATTTTCAGGAGTATTAGCTGGTCGGTCTATACAGTACAGAAGTTCTTGTGGAGTATGTATGATGGGGACTAGTTGGGTTCAGGTCTGGCATCAGTCGTCGTGTTTGGGTCGTCCCGTTAGGTCAGGTCCGGTCTCAGGTGTGGTGTCGAGTCTTGGAGGATCAAGTCAGTGGCCTGCATTTCAGCTGCAGTCATGTTAATATGGCTGCATGGGGAAAAATTACATGGGAATGTAGTAGTAGTGGTTGATAAAGAAGTAGCTACTGCAATAAAAAGTTACCAAAAGGCACAAGTGTATGTCGAGGAAGTCGTTACCAGTATGAGTGGTCGTGTCGTGAACAGAAGTGTTTATCGAGTCTTAATTCAGTTTGTTTAAAGAATTGTGTCAAGGTGGTATAGTTTGTTGCATCACCTTTGCAACGAAGAACATTCTTTCTTCTGCTGGCATAGCAAGTGCGTATCTTTTGTCCAAATATCATTATCTCTGTCTAAATGTGGGAGATACTACCTTAGTGTCATGTTTGAAAGTGGTTCAAAACTCCTTATATTAAATGGAAATATAGAGTTTACTATTGGTTTTCAAGCTTTTGTGTCTTTGATATTGTTGAATTGATTTCATATCATCGTCATATAGCATCTTATCATCATCTTTTGAAGATGAATTGAATAAAAGAATCATACCAAGCTGGATGTTTCTTTTGTAATGATGATTCTTGTATTCTGCAAATTTCTGGTTGTAGTTAAATAAGATTGTTTGAATTTTCTTGCATTGGTAATGATAACAGAGGAAGGCCCTAGTCTATGAAAAAGCCATTTTTTGACATGAATTCATGTTACCGAGGAAATACTACGCTTCAGCTTTTCTGTCTTACAAACACCTCAAGCAGCTCTTCTTTTCATGGCTATTGCATTATAATACACATTTATTTACAGAAGTGGATCCCAACCCAGTCCAATTAAAATACAATGTTCAATACTACTAAGTTTCAGAATTTAATTTATGGTTCATGCTTATCAATATTGTTGCTTGATTAATTGGAGAAAGTGCTTCTAACAGCATTCCCAATACCACTATTATCTTGTGTTGTGCTTTTCAGGTTCTTTCTGTTTTTATTCATGTTCAGAGATTGAAGGAATAAGAAAAAAGGAGTTGTTGGTGCTTTTCACCTTAGTCCATCTTGTTCAAATACAAATGAAGACTTTTATTTGCATCATAGTACTTGAACCATTTTTGTTTAATCATTTTTTTTCTTGTTTAATGCATAGTTCACTATTGCAATCAATATGGTAATTAATATAAATTGAGCAAATTCTCTGAACCTTATACAGGTCTTTTAAGAGAAATTGAAGCCACCCAACCAAGACCATTTTGGTCATTTCACAAATCTATTTTATTCGTGTATATCAATTTATCGCCACCTGAGCTGACACACATACACACACACCCCTCCCTCTCTCTCTCACATCACTGTTTCTCACTTTTGCTCTTTGCATGTCGGTTTGTTTTCGGTTTCAGTTGACATATACAATTAAAAAATAGTATCAAACATTTCTTAGAAAAAAACCTAGAAAACCTTCTCTTTCCTCTAGGTTTTTTCTCTGTTTTGAGTTGTCAAAAATGGAGGCTTTTCGTTGATTTTGTTCTCAAAACAGACTGCAGGTAAGTTCACTCTCTCAACTTTAGTATTTCGAAAAATCCCTTTAAAAAGTTTCGATTTTGATTGCAGGAACAATCAAAGATCATTTTTTTGAAACAACACAAATGATGATGGTACCAAACGACAATACCAAGTGCTGCGTTGATTGTAAGACCACCAAAACCCCTCTATGGAGAGGTGGACCAGCTGGACCAAAGGTGTGTCACTCAAATCACTATAGATCTTTTCATTTTCTGTTCAAAGATTGAAACTTTAGTCTTTTTAACCATGTGGGTTTGTGATTTTTCTTTTTTAAATGTTTACAGTCATTATGCAATGCTTGTGGGATAAGGTTGAGGAAGAAGAAGAGATTGATGGAGAATGGTATGTTTAACAGCAAAAAGAAAAACCCTTTATCATTCCCAGAGAAGAAACTAAAGAAGAAGAAAGAGAACAAAGCTGTTAAAAAAAGTGATTTCACTAGCAAAGTTGGAGACTGTGCTTCTTCTGGTTTGTCAATGGTGGTGGTGAGGAAACAGAGATGTCAGAGGAAGAAAAGAGAGTTGAAAGAGGTAGAACAAGCCGCTTTCTCTTTAATGGCTCTGTCTTGTGGTGTTGTTTTTGCTTAAAAATATATTAATTGCTAGATTTTAACACTAGGGTTTGTTGGTTTGTTTGTTTGTTTTTAGCTAGCACTAACTTTACCCTAACCAAATATGGTGATTTTTCATGTTATTGGGAGGGTTTTGAAGAGAGAAAAAAAAAAAGAAGAAAGATACAGTGGGGCACTAGAGAGAAAGTAGAGACTTTTGAAGAAAATCATGATCCATTTCAATCAATCATTTGTGAATAGTATTTTCAGAAAGTGAAATATATTGATGTTGTTATCTAATGATGTTTCTAGAAGATGTGATTCATACTATATTTGATATGTCTGGTATCTTTTGGATGTTATTTGTTTGTGTTTAGACTAATGAAAATGATATAATTTAGTTAGGTCCAAGTAAACTAATCTTATAATAAAATTTAAGTCCAAAATGTATTAAAGAATTGGAGGGTGTCACGTGAATGTCTAATTGAGTGACCTCATCAGCCTGTATCGCTGTCAAATCGAATAAACGTGTGTCAATTTTTTAAGCTTTGTTTGATGGTTATGGTTGTGTATACTATGTGAAATCATCTTGGATAATGTAGATTTGAAGTGGCCTTCAAATGGTCCAGAAACTCAACTTTACGGCCCAACTAAAAGCCCATGATAAGATATTGAGATGTGTAATATTACTCTTTTGGTATCTTTAGATTCTTCCATTGTATGTTATTTCTACATAAGAAAAGATGGTAATAATATGGGATTGTTTTTTATTTGAACCATTGATTTAATTTAATTTTAATTTTTAGAAGTTAAAAAATCCCTATATCGAAATCAAATCATTAGATTACAAATTAGAATAATTCAATGTAATCTAATTTGGCAAAAACCATTTCAATTCCAACCAAGTTAAGGGAAAAAAAAAGACAAAAGTGAAAGTGGGTCCCATCAGCGTTAGAAATGGATCGGGTATTTGAGATCCGCAAGATATGGATCATCTCATCCTCGAATACACAACTAGTGCTACTTTTCTTGCAATCTCTGTCTCTCTCATCTTATATGCTTGGTCATCCAACGACGTCGTTTCTCTCGTCCACGTGATCACCTCTCTCATTCGAGACATTGTTGTTTGGTGACTTGGTTAGTTGCTTCTCTACACAAATGCGCTTCTTCTTATTGCTACGCATCAAACTCCTTATTCAGGCATGTCTTTCTCTCATTAAATACCTGTCTGCTCTCAAAGTTTTTACCTTTTTCATTGTTTTGATTTGCAATCGTAAGGCTTCTATTTTTCGATTTTCCATAACCAAATTTGATTGCTTTGAATTGGGTTTTTGTAAAGATTTGATCTTTGATTGCTTTACATGTGATTCGAATGCTGATTCAGTGGTATTATGCTGTTTCTAGTTTTTGCTTCATTTCTTTTGTTATGTGATTGTTGGATTGTTTAGATCATGTTATTTCAATCTCCAATTATGGGGATCATGTTGTAATCTAAAGCATTGTTGTTTGTTTTATGTTTTAGGTTGAGTTCACTTGCTTGGCTGATGCAGAATAGTGTGTTGGTTGTTGAATCTTTCGTTGTTGTAGCTGTAAATCTGAGATGAGGGTAGCTCCCATGTGTTTTTCGATTTTGCAGAGTCCGAAATACTGTCTTCGTAACCTAGCTGGGTTTTTTAACAAACATGTTCATATACTAGATGGAAGTGGTGACAATAGACATGATTATAGGCTTCTTTGTACCAAAAGGTATGGGAGTGAGGGGGGATATAGTAGTAAGAGGTGGACTAGGAGAAACATAAGTACTAACACAGAAGAGCAAAACAGTGTTGGTCAGAGCCGTAAATCAGTTCCGGAAGCATGGACAAGGGAGCAATTAGTTTTGAGAAGGAAGAAGATTATTGAATATCAAAATGTTCCTTGTTGTGATATTCAGGAGTTAATTGCTCAGAACAAAGATATATCAACCCTTGTGACAACTATTGCTTTTGATATTGAAACTACTGGGTTTAGCAGAGAGAATGATTTTATAATTGAGATTGGATTTCAAGATATTTCAGGGGGTGAAAACAGCACATTTCATACTCTGGTGAACCCTGGTCGATATGTTCCAAACTCGCATATTCATGGCATTTCAACCAATATGGTCTGTAGACGTGAAGTTCCTAGGTGCGTTGCTCTTCTTTATTTTTATTTTTCTAATAGTTCGAGGATGTTGTGTGGTTTTGCTGTTTATGATGCTAAAGAAGAATGTCTTTTCCATGATGATGCTATATAACTATCGAAAATCTCTTTGAATCATCAGTCCTAAAATGTTATTCATTGTTAGAAATTAGACTTTTGTGATATAGGAATTGCTATTAGTGATAAATTTATGGCTTATTTGCTATAGTTTGAGCAACACCATTTCTTGAAACACCATTATTGTGGTTCTATATCAATGCATATTCGTTTTTCTTGTACTCCCATACTTTGGTCCTGTGTTATGCTTGTCTATATCAGTTTCCTATTATAAATCTTTGGTTGTTTTGTAAAAATCTGAGCTTGGGTCCTGAAATAGACCTCTAAAATCAATCCTGAAGCAACTTAGATGAAGCTGAGTCAATATTGTGTTTATATGAAACTCCTTATACTTATTATACCGCTGTTCTGAACTTCATTGTAGTATGGGGGACTTGATACCAGTTCTACTTCAGTTTGTAAGAAGTCGTCAGAAACCTGGAGGTTATGTAATGTTTGTAGCTCACAATGCAAGGTCTTTTGACGTCCCATTCCTCATCAAAGAATTTGCACGTCATTCATATGACATCCCCACATCATGGTTTTTTGTGGATACGCTCCCTATGGCTCGCGAAGTGATGAAATCCGAAGGTAAATACAAGTTAAATCATTCATCCTCTCTACCTCTCAATGTTACCATACCAGAAAACTTGACATTCTTTCACGTTTGATGTTGCTCACCAGGTTCTAGTCTTAGTTCAGGAACTAAGTTGGAAGATTTAAGAGAGTACTATAAGATTCCGTCGATGGGTACAGCTCATCGGGCCATGTCGGATGTGAACACACTGTCTTTGGTATTGCAGAGACTGACATTCGACTTGAAGTTGCCTATGTCTGGTTTAGTTTTAAGGTCTTTTACTGCTGGTGACATAAAGGATAAGAAGAAAAAGAAGTAGAAGCTGATGATGATGCTGGTGGTTAGTTATATACATACTTTGTACTGACAAACATTGATTTGTAATTTATGAAGCGATTGTTTACAATAAAATTATCAAAGCAATGTTGTTGCTGTTTATGCTTCTGCTACTTTTGAATGTTGACAAAAATTGCATAGAATAAACTTGAATAACTGTAGATCAATGAAAAAGTGGCAATTAAAATATTAAATTGCTTTCATTGAGAGTCGAACTCAAGACCTCCCGCTTACTAAACGGGTGCTCTAACCAACTGAGCTATGAAAGCTAGTTGAGGAACAGCAATTAAAATACCAATTTCTCAAAATGAATGCTTAGCAAACTGAGCTGTAAAAGTTGGACATGGAACAGTAAACAAAAATAAAAAGAAAACAACCATACAACAAAATCCGGAATTTTTCTCATTTTATTTCACAACAAAATTGCTACAAACAAATCAAAATGCCTCTCAAATCTATAAGTCCCGTGTAGTGTAAATAATACGAATCGGAAAAAATGTAAACAAAAAATACAATATAGGGGACTATACATTTTTTCTGGGGCAGTTCAAATTCACATTATCTATAAGGTCTCTTCTCTCTTCTCACCCCAAAAAGAATATATGAAACAATATGGAGAAAATATGAACGCAATCACTTGATCTCTATGTGGTGTATGTAAAAGGGGAAGCAATTCAAAACTTACGAAAGCTTCAGCTAGGAGGCCAACGTTATCTCAATAATGTCCGTAAAATGAGGCAGTGCTGGGTTCATGACTGTTCAGGGAATTGTGAAAAATGTCTCTATGTTTATCCATCAGAAGATTATTGTTTTGAGAATTAGGAGGATTAACATGACAAAGCACATGATGATTAGTACTGTTGCGCACATTACCATTCCGCCTTGTTTTTGATTTCTCTCTGCCTGTAAATTGAAAGAATAGCATTACAGGTTGAAGTTTGGTTTGGGAGAGTGATAAAGGGAGTTGAATAAGAGAAGAGAGGGCACCTTCTGTAGCTGTTTGAGGCCCTCTTCAACAGTAGTGGCGACAGTCTGAATATTGTAGTCTATCCGATCCACGATAGTGCCCTATAAAAATATATGGTGTATCATTATCATTGGATTATGTAAATGTTAGCGTAACTATGTTGGGGATGAAGAGCTTCTAACCTGGTCTATTACTAGTACTGAGAGATCCTTCATTATTTGAGCAAGTTCGTTTACTGATTCCACAACCTATGAATAATGAGGTAAACTCGTATCAGCTTCATAAGAAAACACAATGTTTTATTAAGATGATTGTAGGAGGAATAAACTAGTTTCACTTGCCTGCTGAATCTCTCTTTCCCTTTCTACAGTGACTGACTCATTTTTTTTCAACTTGGCCATCTGATGCTCGTTGAACACCTGATGGTTTGATGTATATTTAAGGAAACGATTCAGTCAAAGATAAGAATATGTCAAAAGCTCTATGAAATCAAAGTAAGTATATTCACATACCATGTCGTCCAAATCATCATCTGTTTTGGATCTATTTCCATTAAGATTCATCTCTAAATCTACTCCATCTTGACCCTACATCACAGAACAACATTTGGAGGAGCTTTGAGTATCACTTTTAAATACTGAGAAGACACAAAGTCTGAGAAATGATTGTTAATGACATGAAGGAGCGGTATGGGCAAACAATACTTGGAAATTGTATGCTAATTGGTTAAAATTGCAGCAGGTAGCACAAATACTATGTTGCTTAGTTAGAGTAATTGAATTTCTCCAAGCAAAATTCATAGTTATGAAAAGCGGCGTCTTTGGGTAGATTGGAACACAAAACCAAAATTGATTGCTAATCCTTTAAAGCAACAATTTCACTAACCTCCTTTTGCTGCCTGAGGCGCTTCAAATAAGTTGACTGATTCTTGCGGAGCTCCATGGAGAGATTCTGTAGGTCAGTGGCAAGAGATCGCTGCAATTGAAGAATCAGATATAAGCATGATTACCAGAACTCTAAAGGCACATCATATTAACCCTCCACTATAACATGAAACTTGAGGAAACAAAAGTGAGCAGAAAGAAAATCATATGGAAAATGTATCTTATAAAACAATTGTTAGTACATGAGCATGAGAGTATAAGAAAGCAATGGAACCTTAACATGTGATATCGATTATGCTATACAAGCAATGAGAATCAAACATATCACAAGATGCACTCGGTCAGAAGGATTGAAAAACTTACTTGGACATTCTTTCTAACATTTGAATCTTCAGAGCGCCCACCACCTGCTGCAAGTTGCTGTAACCTTTTCTCCGATTTTTTCAAAAGATTAGTTATCTCGTGGGTAAGGGACTCAATCACCCGTTGATGCTCTTTACCATCTCCAAACGAAGGCATAAGAGCCTTGGCGTGAGCCTTTGATAACTCTCCCATCTTTGTGCGGGCACGCTGAATATTTGCTGCTATTTCTTCAGAAACATCGACCCAAACTGGCGGCAGACCAACTGTAGCTGCATTTTTACTGCAACAGAAAAAGAATCCAATGATTCCCTCTCCACAGAACTCCCAGCAAGTATACAATTTCAAACAAGCAATAACGCAACTTTACAAAAATACAAATCTAGACAAACAAATAGACACAACCACTTTAAGAATGAACTCAATCTTCATACATTTTCTCAAGATATCCGATGAAATTAAAGAAAATGTATCAACTAGTTAAATAAACACTCTTCTAGCCACATAAAACTCTAACCATCTGTATGTTAAACAACTAAACAATAACCTAGTCCTCCATCAATCCTACAGTATTTTTCAAGTTCCCCCAGATGTAGAATGTTAAGAAGCATGCATTTTTCACAATAAAACAGCCAATTATACCAAAATGTCAATTCACAGACAAATTCATCCAACAATTTCAAGTACCACATTCTCCAAAAATCACACACTCTCTATAACAGATCCTCAACACAAATTACTAAAACCATTTTTTCCCTATAGCTAACCAAGTCCACCTATAATAATAACATCACATTTCCCTCCTCTCAAATAACCAGAAGCTCAATTCTCCACAAGCAAAATCACACTAGATTAGTCACAATACATAACCAAACACCTTTCACTGACCTCCTCCATAACTACTAAACCTAAATCACATCGCTAACAAAAAGAAAGAAAAAAAATCCACCAATTTCAAACAAATAACTACTTCTACAGAACCACAAACAAACCAACATTAAAATTCAACACAAAACTTCGAATCACCAAATCTAAACTAATGAAACCGAAATCTAGTACTCCATACCTCGAATTACCAGGATCATCACTGCTAAGAGGAGTGTAACGCCGTTTATTCTGCAAAAGCGAGGAGCCAACTAGCTCGATCACCGGTCCAGTACCAGAACCTGATCCTGAAGAAGATGAGACAGACGAGATCGTCGGAATCCGAACCGTCTTCAACGCATCTCTATACCGTTTGAACACCAAAGTCCGATTCCTCGCCGCCATTTCGATTCAAGTGTACCAATCAGAACCGTTTTCAATTCACAGATCTAAGAAGCAGAGGATGATGGTGGTGGACGGAGAAGGAGGTTTCGACGTCGAGGTCACGTGACCTGTACCGGGAAGTCACGTGCCGTCGCGGCAAACGATAACCGGTAAATTCAATTTTTGGTTCTTTTTTATTATTTTTTAAAGAACAATTAATAAATATAATTAAAATTCGCGCAAAATAACAGAGACACGCAGACACTATAGACCAGACAACAACACTGTCTAACAGAGAGACTTTTTATTTGTTATTATTTCGTTGGGTCGGGCATCTGATTTCGGGTCGGATCTATCTAACTATAATTTTTAGATTTATTTATTGCAAGTAGTACATTTTTATTGAGAAAAATAAATAATTAAAAATAATTAAATGATGTAATTAAACAGCACAACAACAGCTTATAAAATCATTTCTTCTATTTGGTTTTGTGTTCTCGAAAAACCGAAACCTACCCATCGTCGAGCTGGTTCTGCCCCGCCTCTCTGCATCTCTCCATCGTCTGATTCTTTGAAGGGTTTTGTTAAAAAGTTGTCTTCAATTCAAAGATCGAAGCTTTTATAACAAGACCTGGAAGACTGATCAATCGTTGTCTTCGAAGATTTTTCAAAAGGGTTGCTTTGCTAGAGTTTTGTATCTGTGTGTATTGATTTCAGCAAGAGGAAGATACCATGGATGCTGATTCGTGGAGTGCTCGTCTATCTTCTGCTTCAAAACGTTATCAATCTGCTCTGCAATCGCGATCAGGTTAGCTTTGATGTGTTTTTGGTTGATTTTGGTTGTTGATGTTTTTCTCGTGATTGCGTTTAGTTTTAGTGGAATTTTGATTGATTAATGGAAGGATGTGAATTCTGATCTGGGGAGGTGTAAGTCTTGATTTTCTGGTGTTAATTAATTAATTTACAAGAGTCATTTGGGTTTATTGTGTTTGATAATCTGTTTTTAGCTGATTTTTTTGTATTCTATTTACTATTGGTTGGACTGCAGAAGTTTGAAATGTCTTTGGCTTGAGTTATTGCTGTTTGATTATATAGTATGTGTGTTTTGTGGGAATGATGATTCTGTTTGGTTGCTGAGAAAACTATGGCAATTGAATAAAGAGTAAAAAATTTTTGGTTGGCTGTGCTGTGCTTGAGCTGTCTACAACATTTCGAAGTTGGAAGACTAAATCTTCATCATGAAATTGTTGGAAGTCATTGGCTATCTGTACAATAAGAGAATAGAAAAAGAATAAAGTTCGTGATTTGGAGGGTCATTCATGGCTGTAGTAAATGAAAGGAAATTTAAACATGTTGCTTTTTATGATTACTAGCAGTGTGTATTAAATAATATTCCTTTCCATCTTAGTTTTGGGTGGTAGAGTGGAGGTTTAGGGAATGATTACTAGCAGAAAAGATGAGAAGTTCGGTGTTCCTGTCCTTTCAATGTTTTATTTAGGACCTCCATATGGTTGTAAGATAATTTTTTTTATTGTGAATTTTTTTGTTTGTGTAGGCACTTTGAAGTTAGTGGATGAGAAAAGTTATTATTGGTTTTGTTCTAATTGGGATATGATGTCTAATGCAGATATGTACATGGGGTTTGAAGATTTCGATGGAGATGATGATATAAGGGAGGAATTTCCATGCCCGTTCTGCTCAGAGTACTATGATATTGTTGGCTTGTGCTGTCACATTGATGACGAGCATCCTATGGAGGCAAAGAATGGGGTATGTTAGAAATCATGTTTCTTATGAGTTATATTAGAGAATCATTATACTTCTTGATGCTTAGAACTGTTGCCAATGATGCATGAGAAAGTAATATTTAGCTGGATTTGTCTCTTCTTGTTAAAAAGGAAAAACAAAATCTATTTATTGAAGCCTCGAGCTTGATCAGTCAAATTGTTCTCTATGTGGTAGAGAGACGTTGTGCGTTGATTCCAGACTTGTGTTTGAGTTAGTGTAGCCTGAACTTCTTTTCTCAACTCTTGTTAGGAAACACTTGAGTCTATGGTGTTAAAATTCAGTTTACAATGGTTAAAGATGAGATGTGATTCTTCAGGTTTTGTATTCATTTCCTTTATTCCCTGAGGGGAAATTTCTTATATAGGAGTCTGAAAACTGGTGATATCAAATTCATACCCCAAATCACACCTTATCTCAGTTCATGGAAAAGCTTTTATTTTATAAATGAGAATATTCATCCTTGCATGAGAGTACTTTGCTTGCATATGGATGTATTGTTTGGTCTAGTAGGAGAAGCTGGATTCACTAGGATTTAATCAGTTCATAGTGATTTCATTTATTAGACTGAATCTGGTCATGACTCAACCTAGCAAGGCCAAAGGTTAATGCTTCCTTGTGCTACAGTTTCAGTTCATCAGATTCTGAAATGTTCGCCTTTTCAGTTAGGATCCATGTTTTACAATGAGCATATGTGTCAATGAAGAAGGTGAATTTGAATATGCTTGTCATTTACTAATGATAGATGTATTTTATCTGCAGGTTTGTCCAGTTTGTGCAGTGAGAGTGGGTTTTGATATGGTTGCACATATTACCCTACAACATGGGAACATCTTTAAGATATCCTTTTTACCTTATGTTACCATTTGTATCAATGGTTTTTGTTTCCTGTACTCTTATGTGCTTGATAATATGCATTGTGTGCTTTGGAAACTTACATATTATAGTATGACGTTCATTGAAGTGGACTATTTTGAAGCATTTGGATCATCCATTTTGGGAAGGCTGACCTGTTCATCTTGGTTTTCATTTGGAAAACCATACCCAATTCGGGCAACATGTTTCCTTTCCATATTAGATATTAAAATCATATAGTTATTAAAATTCCTTGTTGAAATTTGAGTAATTCAGATTTGACATCACATCTTGGATTCCTTAACTGGCGATTACATGCAGCGCAAGAGGAAATCCCGTAAAGGTGGATCACATTCAACTCTTTCCATGTTGAGAAGAGAACTGAGGGATGGAAATCTGCATTCCCTTTTCAGTGGTTCGTCTTGTATTGTTTCCTCTTCCAATGCAGCACCTGATCCATTATTGTCATCATTCATTGTGCCCATGTCTGATGATTCTATTGGCAATCAAGTTCACTCTTCAGCCACCACAAGCACTGCAGTGAAGAAAAGCTCATTAGAGAAGATGACAGAACGGTATGCATTTAATGCTCATTACTATACATTTCCACCCACGTATTATCTTATTTGTGCACTAAACCTTACCATCCATTGCTTAACAGTAACAATATAAGTAAAGGTTGTGTGTTAGTGCTCATTAGTATACATTTCTGCCCTCATATGGTTTGTAGAAGTGCATGTGGAGTTATGTCTATAGTAATTACTAACTACATCAGTCGTGATAGCTAATCAACTATTTTTGTATTGGGAATTACAGAAGAATTAAGCTTTTCTTCTTGTATTGGGAATTACAGAAGAATTAAGCTTTTCTTCTGTTCTTTACGCTGATGATGTGATTTAACATTGAGTAAGTTGATGCATTGTGGATTTCCACACTTCCCCATTGTTGAGAAGAATAGGTAGTTCTGAGGGAAATGCCGATCATCAGCTGTGATCCTGATTCCAGGTTGATATGATTAATATGTAACTTTGTTTTTCATACAGAAAAGTTCTGTCATCACCAGTTTCGCTTAAAGACCAGGAAGAGAAGGCAAAAAGATCCGAGTTTGTACAAGGACTGTTATTGTCCACAATACTTGATGATATTTTATGAAGAGTGTATCCATGGTGCTGCCTCATGCGTTATTCAGCGCTCTGCGATCTTAAAGCTTTGTTTCCCAGTGAATATATATATCTATATATGCCAATGTATTGAACCTAGAGTGTGGAATAAGGTGTATAAGGTGTAGAATGAGTGTAATTTATGTTCCCAGTTCCTGTTAGGGCATTAAACTGACTTCATGTCTCTGCCTTTCAGTTTGCAGATCATAAGTTTATGAAAATGAAGAGGAAAAGAAAAAGGAAATAATTTCTTGTGAAACTGCTTCTCCTTCATCAGTCTTCAATTTTATTGCATTAAAGCTTTGTTATCACATTATTGGATCAAAATGATCATGAATTTGTATTCTTGCTTCTGTGGAAGTGACCATTTATCAGCAATCCGCATCAAAGAGAGGGAAATGAACAAAAGTATAATACAACACGCTGACTAGTAGAAAAATAGCTAAAAGTTTGTTCTCTCTAAACAATGGCTACACTGATGATGGTTTCACAAGAATGGAGAGAGCCCTTTATTAATGCTCAATGTCAGTTAAATTATCTCTATGAACAAGTTAATAATCAATATTTTTTGTCTATCTCCTAACAAAAATAGATTTCTGCATCAATTGTATTGACCTAAAGACCTAAACTTAACCACTGTGGCAGTCTGGGGTCCATTATTCTCTTTACCACATCTCTTACAAATGAATCAAAGCAAGATGAGCAAAAACCTTTCATCAGACTCGTCTGCCCAGATAGCAATCTTTCAACGTGGGAACAAATTGTTGGTGGGTGCACGACTTGAACCTCACTCCTCTTGTGCTCGAGCCCACATGCGGCTAAGATGGTGTGTGTAGAGCTCCTGACTATGTCCTTTATTGTACAGTTATCTGCATTGGCAAAGGATAAGTTTTTCGATCATTTTCTATCTATGGTGGGATCTGTTCAATACTCATAATGTGATTTGCTAGCATGAAGTTGATAAAGAGCATACATACCTAACTCAACATCTTGGGACAAGATCTTCAAGTGGCTTTTGACAAGTGACTGCAGCTGCTCTTTCGCCACATAAAAATCAAATTCGTCTTTAGTAGCTGTAATAGTGGGTGGTACACATCCATCGGATGCGATATTTGGTATCATGTTGCTACATTGAAGGAGTTGCTCATACGGTGGTATTGGAGGAAGACCAGGCCATAACGTCATATTGACAGCTCCATTGATGGTTGTACTTGAATTCGGAACTGCCTGCCTTCTCAAATGGCTTAATCTTGAAGCAGCCAGCTCAGCATTCTCCATTGGAGGCAGGAAATTTTCCTGCAACCTCTCCTCCAAAATGTTCTGACTAGATGACACCAAGGTTTGTGGCTGTCCAGGTTGAACTGCCATATCCCGAGCCTGTTGAGCTACTACTATATCTCGAGCCTGATCGATCTGAGAATTGAAATAATCACTACTCAAATTGGCAGTCATCACATTATCAGCACTGCTAGACATAAGATTCGTTCTGTTGACAGAAAGGAGATTCTGTATATGACGCTGTATCAAACGTCTCCCTTCAAGGGTTGGTGCTCCTGCTGCAGATCCTGGAGAAGCGGCAGGAACATCTCCCACAGTAAACCTAGGAGATTGAAGATTCCCAAATCCTTGATTTAATGATACGCGAGGTGAAGGCGCTGAAGAAGGATCTAACCCTTCCCCAAAATTTACAAAGGGCAACGGTCTATTATACAAGGTGTTGCTTGTGGACCTCTGATCAGGTAAAGGGTCTTGAGATTGGGAGCTAGTGGATCCAGCAGCAACAGGTCTACAGGCATAACAGTACCAATTACCTTCAGGCACATCTCGCCCAAGGCCTACACAATATGTGTGTGCCGGCGAATCACACAAGTCACAGAGTAGCATAAGGCCATCATCCCCTCCTAGGTGGCACTCTGAACAAAGAACATTCTCGTAGGGATCAATATAGCTCAATAAGTCTTCCTCAGTCGGTTGATACACCTGTTCAGAGCAGGAACTTCATTTTTAGATCAAACCACAACAAAAGACAATGAAGGCAAAAGGAAAACAAATTACAATACAAGTACAAGAATGAGTTAGGCAAGATTTATAACATACTTGATCTCGCTTAGGGACTTGAATTACAACACTTCTCAAATCAACACCGCCCGTTGATCTTTCAGGCTTGGTGATTGTGTCAAACCTCTGCTTGCACAAAGGGCAACGAGATTCCACTTTCGACCATTCCATGATGCAAGTGAAACAAAAGTAATGGCTGCAGCAGTTCAGAGTTCCTCTCAATCTTCTCTTATCTTCCTCAGAAAGGCATATCCCGCAAACCTGCTTTCCACCTTCATTCTTCACTTCCTCTATCTTCTCCTTACCCTTTCTTGCAGGTGGTTTTCTTTGTGGCTCTACTGTACTCTCCTCTTCAGTTTTCTTAGAGCAGTAAGAACGCCTCAATGAAGGTTTTAGATGCCCACACAACTCGTTTGCTTCCCTCACTTGCTCCCTCTCTTCCTCTGAGATTGTGTACTCAAAATCTGATGATCCTGAAGATACAAAATCGGAATCTGAAGGTACAACATTCTTCCTCCTTCTCTGACCTGAATTTTTCTTGCTTTTTTCTCTCACAACTGGACGGCTATTGTCCAGAAAATCATAATCATCATCTTCATTGTCATTATCACCATCTTCATGCCTTTGTTTCTTCCTCAAAGTCCTCCTTCCTTTCTTTCTCAAAGGCTTCCTAGAGATGCTAGATTTCCTAATTTTCCGACCATTAACACCACCCTTCTTCCTTAAACCTTTTCTACTCGGATTCCTCTTCTTCTTAAAATAATTAGTCTTCCTTCTAGTAACCACCGGCTCATCTTCCTCGTCCAAACAATCGTCTTCGTCTTCATCTGGTGTAAACTCATCATCCTCGTCCTCCTCTTCCTCTTCATAATCTTCGTCCACTTTATACGACACCCTCTTCCTCTTCCTCGATGCATTATCCTCAAAAGTCTCATTACCTAAATTACTCTTCCTTACTTGTGACCTAACCACCTTCTTCATCTGCTCCTCTTCCTCTTCCTCCTCTTCTACTTCCTCCTCTTCCTCTTCCTCTTCTTCTTCTTCCTCTTCATAATCTTCATCCACCCTAGACGACACTCTCTTCCTCTTCCGTGATGCATTATTCCCGAAACTCTCATCACCTAAAATACTCTTCCTCACTTTCGACCTAACCACCTTCTTCACCTCCTCCTCCTCTTCTTCCTCTTCCTCCTCACCCTCTAACTCCTTGTCAGCATCAAAACTATCCTCAGATGCATCCCCATCTAACGACAAGCAATAATCCTCCAACTCATCCTCCGAAACTACATTATCCTCATCAGAAACTACATAATCCTCATCCGAATCATCTGAGCCATTAGATTTAACCCTCTTCTTAAATTCCCCCTTAGAACTAGCCTTCCTTCCCCTTCCCATCTGCCCTAACATCACCAACCAACACCAAAAACCAATATGTCAATACACCAATGAAACAACAATACCTCTTCTCTAACACATCAATCAAACAACTACAACCACATCACAACAAATCACAAATCCCCAGATCCTCAATTCCTCTTCCCCTCTTCAATCAAGCAACCTAATCACCACTGGATCTAATCCATACAACAAAAAAACCAAAAACTACAACAGAAATGAAAAACAATAACACCCCAGATCATAAAAAACCACAAACAACCAACCTAAACAATCGGTTCCACCAATCCCATAAACAAATTCAAATTACTCCAAACTACCCTAAACCCTAATAACCATAGAATTCAATTCCTCCTGCCTTAAAATCTATTCTTTCGCTTCAAATATTCTATTTCCCATCGATTCAAAATGATACCAAACTCAAAACTTCCAAAAAAAAATACACAAACAAAACAACAAAAGAAAAGCATCAAAGAATCAACAGAGCAGCTGATTAATTCACCTAAAAGACGATAGAAGATTGAATTTTTGCTCCTACCCTTTTAAAAAAATAATATTCTAGAGAGAGAAAACCGAGGGAAGAGAGAGATAGAGAGGATATTTGGTACCTGTATGAAGGAAAAGAGAATAAACCAGTGAAAACGTCTGCGGTTTTTCGAATTGTGTTTTTATTTCTTGTTGCGTTTTTTTTTTGTTTTTTATTTTTTATTTTTTATTTTTTATTTTTTATTCTTAAAAGATTATATATTTTAAAAATCATTTAAATAACTGAATCTCTTATTAAACCCAAATCAAACCATATATTACCTTTTAAATCAATATTTGCCCAAAATCCAATTAAAAATATTATTTTCAAAACATTTTAATTGTATGTACTATTTTTTATTTAAAAAATTGTAATCTTAAAATTTATTATTATTATTATTATTTGTTTCTTTTGAGTGATATATCTTATTTTTATATTTAAAAAAAAAATTATTTTCCACATACAATGTAATTTACAAATATATTGGTATGGATTTTTTTTTTTTAATTTGGGGTTTGATTGGTTAATGATGATAAATAATACAAATGCTAGTGTGTTTGTTGTTATTATAATGGTGGGTGTATATGCAATGACAATTTTGCCCAGTCTCCATTTGTATTTAACGTTTTTTTTGGTAATTTCATTCTTGGGTTATGATAGTGTGAGGTGGAATCCAGTCAAATATTGTGTGGGGCTCAATAAAATGCTTTGGTGGCATTTGTCTATTGCTTTGAAAAGCGATAAAGGCAAATTAATTAATTAATTAATAATTTTATAAAGTTCATTTTTTTTTCAATATTTTTAACTATTAAGTGCAAGTATAATTTTGTTAGATTAGTGTTACTTTATTTAAAAAATCTGAAAAACCTCTTATTGGGTAACTTATATATTTTTTAAATATTATTGAATGACGAGATATTATTTTATTATGTGAATTTTCTTTAAAAAGTATAAATGTGAATTGATCTTAATATGTATGTTTCGTTTTTGGATATATAAAAAGTAAATGCATACAAGTCAAAAGCGAAAACTTACATGCATAAAACTATTCCAATATAATAAATAACTTTGAGTTATGCAACTAACAAATCAGAGTGGCGCAGCGGAAGCGTGGTGGGCCCATAACCCACAGGTCCCTGGATCGAAACCAGGCTCTGATAATAGAGTGGCTTCCCAATTTTTTTTCTTTTATTCAATTAACAAATTGGGCTGGACTTGGATCCAATCCGAATTTACTTACCCCATTTTTCTTCTTATGAAAAAGTTGGCCTTGAATCCAAATCTTAACTAGGCCCATTTCGCATCACCACTTGAATCAAGTGGTTACAATGCAAGGTTCGAAAAATCAAATGGTAAATATTTTTTATTATTTTTTTTATTAAAAAAAAAAAAAACACCATCTAAGAATTCTGTGATAGAAATAATACTAATATTATAATCTCAAAACTCAAAAAAAAATAATTACGATTTATGATATTTATATTTTCATAATTAAAATTGACTCTGGTAAAATGTTAGTTTTGGAGTGGTTATCAACCTTTCCTATATATAATTCTACAAGGTTGGCTTAAGAGAGTAGGGTAACCATAAACATAACAAATATTTTGAAGTAGGGATGTCTAATTGCATGTTATGAATAATCTAACAAGGTTAATAATCACTACACTTGATCTACTATATCTTACTCACATTATATGCTATCATGACTTTACTTTCTATTGTTTTTGTTTCCCAATAAAATCAATCATTAAATAAATAAATAAAATGACCAATTCATGAACAATGGGATTGCATGTTCACAAAGTATTACATTACCTAACAACTTAAAAAAGGTTTGTTTTGGACCCATTGCATTGACTTGTTTTTTGAGCTTTTGATTTCTATTGGGGATCATCAACCAATGTCCTTTATATTAGGCTTTTGCAATTAAAGAAAAAGAGTTATGTGTATATATATATATGTATAGTTATTAAAGATTTATATTGAACAATGATATGTGTTAGTGCATGTTCTCAAAGGGTGTTTTGAACCTAACCGAAAAAGCCTATGTTTGGACCCATTCTCTTCATCTATATTTATCTTTGTTTTAATGAAATTTTATTGTTAAATTATATAATATATATTAAATTTTATTTTAATTTTTTTTAGAAATTTACTTTACATAAATCTATATGAGTATTAGAAACTTCTAAACTTAATAGTAAAATATTTATCAATTTAATTAGAAAATAGATGAATGTTGTGGATATTGGACAGGTGGCTTTTCAGCTCATTTAAACATGTCATGCATATATTAAACACTACATGCACGCTGACACGTTTATAATTATGTTACTATATGTATATGTGTGAATACATTATGAATAAGAACAACATCTGTGTTGATTTTGGTTTCTCTTCTCTCCGAACATTTCTCTCTGCATAATATTTCTTTGATTATCATTATAATTCCGGTCTACATATTACAAGAAGTATATCAAGATATCAGGTTGCTTTCTGATCTCAGTTTACTTTCCAGTTGGTATTGAACTGCTTTTCTTCTTCTACCTCAACTCCATTTTTATTTTTACAACACGTTATCAGCACGAGTATGCTCTCCAGTTGCCGCTTTGACGGATCTTCTGGATCAGAAAGTGTTTGGTATCGTTGTTTTTGGGTTGTTGTTGATTGGAAAAATTGTTGTGATATGATTTCCAAAAAAAATGTCGGATCTGAAAAAACTGGATTTCCATACACTGGAACTATCTGGAAGTAATTATTTAGCATGGGTGATGGATTTGAAAATCCACTTACGAGCCAGAGATCTGTTGGATACTGTTGAGGAACAAAATCAAACTTCCATGAAACAAAAATCTCAAGCTATGGAGATCATAAGACACTATATAAATGAAAGCTTGAAATCTGAATATTTAAATATGGAAGATCCACTTGAGTTGGGGAACGCATTGAAAAAAAGATATGAACACAGAAGAGATGTTGACCTTCCAAAGACCCAATATGAATGGAATCAGTTGAGATTCCAAGATTTTAAATCTGTCAGTGAGTATAATTCTGAACTCCACCGAATAACAGCAATAAAAGAATCTTATGGAGAAAAAGTAACAGATAAAGAGAAAATTGAGAAAACTCTTTCCATTTTCCATGCCGAAAAGGTGTTGATATCGTCGGGTTTTCGACAACATGATTACAAAAGTTTTGGTGATTTAATTTCTAAGTTGACATTATTGGAACAATATGATCAACTGTTGATGAGAAATCATGAATTACGACCATCTGGTACTGTGGCACCACCATAAGTAAACAATAATGCATTTCGTAATTGTGGGAACCCAAATCGTGGTCGAGGTCGTCGTTTTGGCCGAGGTTTTAAACGTGGTCGTGGTCGTAATAATAATAATAGAGGCCGTGGATGAGGCCTAAATAATGGAAGAAGTGGAAATAGGTTTCATCCGTATAATCGTGGAAACCTGGTTTGGACTAGAGATGAAACCCATAACAGGAATGAAAATTATGGGAATAGAAATAATAATAATTCCCAAAATGTCTGTTACAAATGTGGAAGCAGTGATCATTTCCACCGTCAATGTCGAACCTCCCAAAACCTGATAGATTTGTATCAAGCTTCCTTGAAATGAAAAAATCCTGTAGAGGCAAATGTTGCCAATCTGGAAAGTGGAGAGGGAATCTCCCAGAAGAATGTTTCGAGTTTTCATACCTCTGATTTCTTCGATGATCTAGATATTGAAAATTTCATAAACTACACTGAAGATCAGAATGAAAATCAGAAGGCAACCTGAATTACATATTTGTAAATATGAATAGGAGTGATGGAAATATTTCTGACTGGATTTTGTAATTTTGTATATATCTTTGTAATTAGAGTCAGAAATATTTATAGATATTAATGTAAATATTTTGTTTATGTGAATAGAATATGGAAGTTCAAGGTGTTTGTTTAATTGATAGCGCAACCACACATTCTATCCTCCGAGATAAGAAATATTTCCTAAATATATCCAATTATAAGGTTCAAGTGAATACTATATCTGGTCCCGCTAATTTAATTGAAGGATATGGTAAAGCCATAATCCTATTGGAGAAGGGAACAAAAATCTGTATTCAAAATGCTTTATATTCAGGTAATTCCAAAAGGAATTTGTTTAGTTTAAAATATATAAGAAACAATGGATATCATATGGAAACAGTGAGTGAACAAAATGTGGAGTATCTATATATAATATCCATTGTTTTTGGACAAAAAGTCATTTTGGAAAAACTCCACACATTATCATCTGGTTTATATTATACAAAAATATCCCCAATTGAAGCGTATGTAAATGTGAGCCAAAAGATATTGGATCCTAAAAGTTTTCAATTATGGCATGATAGACTTGGCCATCCTGGATCTACAATGATGCATAGAATTATTGAAAACTCAAATGGACACCCATTAAAGGATCAGAAAATCCTGTTATCGAATGATTATTTTTGTACATCCTGTACTCAAGGAAAGTTGGTAATTAAACCATCTCATGTTAAAGTAAATTTTGAATGTTCATCATTTTTGCAAAGGATCCAAGGGGATATATATGGACCAATTAATCCACAAAGTGGGCCGTTTCGATATTTTATGGTGTTGATCGACGCATCTGCAAGATGGTCGCATGTTTGTTTGTTATCAACCCGTAATTCAGCATTTGCTAAGCTGCTTGCCCAAATAATTAAATTGAGAGCACAATTCCCAGATTATCAAATTAAATCCATTCGTTTGGATAATGCTGGGGAATTTACATCACTGGCATTTGATGATTATTGCATGTCAATTGGAATTAATGTTAAGTATTCAGTTCCGCACGTTCATACCCAGAATGGGTTGGCAGAAGCATTGATCAAAAGGCTTCAAATGATTGCTCGCACTTTATTGTTACGAACCCATTTACCAATTTCTGCTTGGAGACATGCAATATTACATGCAGCTACGCTGATACGCCTTAGACCCATTGGAAATCACTAATATTCTCCGTTACAGTTAGTAACTGGACATAAACCAGATATATCACATTTGAAAGTTTTTGGTTGTGCTGTATATGTTATTATATCACCTCCTCAAAGAACCAAAATAGGACCCCAACGTCGTCTGGGAATTTATGTGGGTTATGACTCACCATCTATAGTTAGATATTTGGAACCCATGACTGGGGATTTGTTTACTGCACGTTTTGCAGATTGTCATTTTAATGAACAAGAATTCCCACGACTTGGTAAAAATGAGACTCCTATCAGAACAAATAATGAACTCATATGGAAAAATGAGAAGTTGTATTATCTGGATCCACGTACTGATCAATATGAAAGTGAAGTACGAAGGATTATTCATTTACAAATGGTTGCTAACCAATTACCAGATAATTTTACCGATACAACTAGAGTGACTAAATCTCATATCCATGCTCGAAATACACCCGCTCGACTGGTAGTTCAAATTGATAAATCTAGACAAATGATAGCAAATAAATCATATGAAATCCAGAGAAAACGTGGTAGGCCCGTTAGGTCCAAAGATAATGTACCACGAAAACGAAAAGGTACAAATGAGAATATTGTTAAAGAAATACTCCCGAAAGATACCACATCTCAAGATCTGCAAATTGTAGAAGTTGAAAATCCTAATCATGAAAAACCATATGAATCCAGAAATGAGGAAGTATCAATAAATTACATGAAAGAAATCTGGAACCGTAAAGATGTTATGTTAGACGATATGTTTTCATATGCAGTAGCAACTGAAATAATAAATGATGAATATGAACCCCAATCCATTAAGGAATGTAAAGAACGAAATGATTGGCCAAAATGGAAAGATGCAATCCAGGCTGAATTGGAGTCATTGAATAAACGAAGTGTTTTTGGGCCCATAGTTAATACACCTGAGGGTGTCCAACCGGTTGGTTACAAATGGGTATTTATTAGGAAACGAAATGAGAGAAATGAGATTGTTAGATATAAAGCCCGTTTGGTTGCTCAGGGTTTCTCTCAAAGGTCTGGAATCGATTTCGACGAAACGTATTCACCTGTAATGGATACGATAACTTTTCGATTTTTAATTGGTTTGGCAAAAGAACGAAATCTCGAAATGCGTTTAATGGATGTGATTACTGCTTATCTGTATGGTTTTTTGGATACTGATATTTTCATGAAACTTCCTGAAGGGTTAAAACTTCCTGAAATAAATAATGATCGTAGTTTATATTTTGTAAAGTTACAGAGATCATTATATGGATTAAAAAAATCCGGATGAATGTGGTATAATCATCTAAGTGAGTATCTGATTAAAAAAGGGTACGTTAATGATGTTATATGCCCATGTGTGTTCATTCAAAAATCAGGATCCAGTTTTGTAATTGTAGCAGTTTACGTTGATGATATGAATTTAATCGGAACACAAGATGAAATTCAGAAAATTGCTGAATATTTGAAAAGGGAATTTGAAATGAAAGATCTGGGGGAAACGAAATATTGTCTTGGGTTGGAAATAGAGCATAAATCTGATGGGATTTTGATCCATCAGAAAGCTTATACTGAGAAAATTCTGAAACGTTTTAGTTTAGAAAAATGCCATCCATTAAGTACCCCAATGGTAGTTCGTTCCCTTGATCCCCAAAAGGATCCATTTCGACCTAAGGATGATGATGAAAATATCCTGGATTCTGGAACACCATATTTGAGTGCTATTGGTGCCCTTCTATATCTAGCCCAATGTACGAGACCAGATATAACTTTTGCTGTTAACCTATTAGCTAGATACAGTTCTGCTCCGACCCGTCGTCATTGGAACGGAATCAAACATATTCTCAGATACCTTCGTGGAACTGTAGATTTGGGATTATTTTACTCAAATTCAAATAAATATTTTGGTTTGATTGGTTATGCTGACGCTGTTTATCTCTCAGATCCGCATAAAGCCCGTTCTCAAAATGGGTATATTTTTACATACAATGGTACGACTATCTCGTGGAGATCCGTAAAAAAAACTCTGGTTGCCACATCTTCGAATCACGCTGAAATATTGGCATTACATGAAACCAGTTGGGAATGTGTCTGGTTGAGATCTGTCATAAGTCACATCCAGAGTTCATGTGGGATTTCCCAAAATATGAATGAGCCCACAATAATTTTTGAGGATAATGCCGCCTGTATCGCCCAAGTGCGAGGTGGATATATCAAAGGGGATAGAACGAAGCACATCTCGCCCAAATTTTTCTACACCCACGAGCTTCAAGAGTCTCGACAAATTGATGTGAAGCAAATCCAGTCTTCAAGTAATCTCACGGATTTATTAACGAAGACTTTACCGACATCGACTTTCGAAAAGCTAGTTTATGGAATAGGAATGCGGAAGCTCTCCAGATTAATAGATTAGATTATAGGTGTAATTAAAATGGGGAGTTTTTGTAATTAGATTCCACAACTGTACTATTTTTCCTTCGTCCAGTTTTTGTCCCACTGAACTTTTCTGGTAAGGTTTTAACGAGACAGTCATATGGTAGAAATCCAAGGGGAAGTGTTGTGAATATTGGACAGGTGGCTTTGCACCTCACTTAAACATGTCATGCATATGTTAAACACTACATGCACGCTGACATGTTTATAATTATGTTACTGTATATATATATATGTGAATACATTATGAATAAGAACATCTGTGTTTTTGGTTTCTCTTCTCTCACCACATTTCTTTCTGCATCATATTTCTTTGATAATCATTATAATTCCGATTTACATATTATAAGAAGTATATTAAGATACCAGGTTACTTTCTGATTCCAGTTTACTTTTCAGTTGGTATTGAACTGCTTTTCTTCTTTTACTCCAATTCCATTTTTATTGGTATTGAACTGCTTTTCTTCTTTTACTCCAATTCTATTTTTATTTTTACAACAATGAACCCTTTTTCCATCATATTTTACTTCATTAATTTTTTTTAAAAAAATATTTTTTATTGGTATCCTTTATATCCATATAAAATATATTGTTTTTGGTAGAGCAAAGCCACTTGGTGGAAGAGACTTTTAATGAAGAAGGTCTTAATCATCAACCAACTACATACACTCTTTTTATTAACTTAATTTTAAAGCCTTCAACTTTTTTTTATCATCTAGCCAACTAAGATTCTTCATTAATCATTATCCAAAGTTGGAGAACAATAAACTAATTAACATCCCTAATCTCTTGTTTAATCTCCTCTCAATTTCATAATCATTTCATTATATTTTTTATACCACACTTTATTTATAAAACGTGGCGCTTCGCAGCACCATACATATTCAAAATTAACACTTTTTTTTTTTCCAAAATATTAGAGATTTAATTTAAATGTTATGATTAAATAAGAATTAATGATAATGTATTATTATTATTATTATTATTATTTATTAATAATAAGCATGTGAGATGTTAAATATGTGCAAGACATGCTTGTAGTTGTGATTTCACGTACTTTAATACACTGTTAAATTATGATTTGATTGATAATTCATCAAAACCTTTTTATTGTTTCAACTTTTTTGTGCATTTTATGGGATGATCATCATAATTTTATATACAATAAAGCTATCTATTTTCCTTATTATCATTATAAAGAAAATATTTCCATAGAATTATTGATAGATTAAATTTCTATGAATTTATTCATAAAAGAAAAAAAAAAAACAGAATGGCATGATTATAAATAATTTATCATATATAAAAAGTAAATATAAATAATATTTTTTTCAATGTAAATAATATAAATAACGAAATGATTTATGTTTCTACGAAAATTCATATAATTAATTAATTAAAAAAGATTTGCATTGCATGTGTTTCTTTAAGAACATGTTTTGTAGGTGTTTAGTCGGGCCGATGGAGCCCACATAAGAGGTTTGAGAGATTGGGCCGGCAGCTATCCAAGAAGCCGGCATGGTGTCTTGGACCCTACAAATGAGGGCCCACCAACTTTTACTTCTTATTATTAAATTACTAATTGTTTTTTTAATTTAAAGAAGTTATTTGTCGTCTGGCTCGAACCTGTTTTAGGTTCGGATCCGAACCAGGGATTTGAATATATTTCGAACTTTGGAGGGAAAATTATTTTGAATTACAATAAAGCCCTCGTTCTATTCTGCGAATCATGATGTCAACTTCAGCCAAGCGAATGGGTATTTTCGTAACAAATGTTTGTATATTTTGTATATAAAATCAAAATATTAGTATTATTTTTAAGAAAATTGTTTATTGGTAATTTTTATATTATTATTGGGGAATAATGCACTTGATATAATATATATATATTTGTATATAAAATAATTTCGATATTTATTTTATTATTATTATTATAAATGGGCATTGTTAAAAAAAATTGATATTATTATTTTTAATTTTGACGTTCCATATTAATTGTATATTTATTTTTTAATTAAATTATTTTAATAACATATTTTATATAAAATTATGGTTATTATAATGGTAAAATATAAATATTATATTTTTATTTAAAATTATAAATCAACGCATTGTATATATTACATTTATGTGGAAAATAAATTATAATAATCTAATATTTGAATAAAAAAATTGAATAAAGTGATTATTAAATAAATGGTATATCATATTTTAAAAATTATGAAATTTATTTATTTTTAGTACTTTAGTTTTTAAAAATAATTTTAAAATAGTCAAATATATAAATATTTTTCATAAATAAATAAGATAGATAAAAACTTAAAGTACAACAATTTTTAAATTAAATTTTCATGAATATGTAATTATTGTGTATCTAAATAAAATTAACAAATATTTATTGAATTATAAGAATCAAAACCATCCTTTTCAATATTATTATTACCATTTTGAATAAGCATACTCAACTGTATTTCCATATATGTATATTTGGTTTGCTATCAACTTTTCATACCTCATCTTGGATATGAACATGAACTTAGGTGGCTAACCAATTTCTCTATCACAACTAATTTTGATTATTGAAAATGACCATTTGCCTAATTTACCAATATAGTATAATATTTTTGTGCTTTAAAAAAATATATAAAATCACTTTTAAAAATTTATTAATTTATGAATTAACTAAAAACATAAACATACATTATATTTTAAAATTACTTATCATTAAAATGTATTTACAAATTCAATTAATTTTACGAAATTGTAATTAAAAAAAAATTTATGAAAAGTTTCTAGAGAAAAACCCAACAAATTAATTAAGAAACTAAAGTTAATGAATTTTAAATTCTTAAAAAAGAAAAACAAAATCAAAATTAGCACATCAAAGTGAATAATAAATAAATAAATATCAATCTATTTATTTATCTATAACAACAACTGTTTAGCTTCTTTTGTAAACCGAGAGGCTCGGAACCAGGTTCGGGTATTAGCTTTTCTCTTCCATATTAGAAAATCCAAGAAACTCAAAGAAGAAAAACAGAGACAACACAGACAGACACACATCACAGAGATAGGGAGACAGAGAGAAAGTGAGAGAATTTTTTTTGTATAATTTCTCTCATTCTACACTCTCTCTATATCTTAACATTGAAGAGATCAGGAAATTTGACAACGAAACGAAATAGAAACGAAAAAAAGAAACGAAGCTCTGTTTTTAATGGGTTGGGTAATTGGATATTAATGTTTGGATTTTAATGGGGATTGATTTATTAGGTTTTTGAGGATTTGAATTTTGTTGGGTTTTTGTTGTTTTTTGTGATTGAATTGGGAAGAAGGAAAAAAAAAATGGCAACAGATGAGGCTGATTTATCATTCTCTGTTGCTTCTGTGTTGGAGGAGTTTATTAGAAAGGAGACTAAACAACGTGAGATTGATTTGGCTTCAAGAAAAGCTGAGGAAGATGGTATGGTTTTTGTTGTTTTGATTTTGTGGGGTCTGATTTTAATTTCATTAATCTTGTTGTATTGAATGTAAATTTTTTGTGTTGTTTGATGTTGTTGATTCATTGAATTGGATTATGGTTTGTTTTGAATGCGATTGATAGAGATAAGTCTTATTGAATTGGTATTGTTGCAGCATTGAGGAGATATGAGGCTGCGCAATGGCTGCGAAAAACAGTTGGAGTTGTTGGGGGTAAAGATTTACCATCGCAGCCATCAGAAGAGGAGTTTCGGCTTGCATTGAGAAGTGGGATAGTCCTTTGTAATGTTATTAACAAGATTCAGCCCGGAGCTATATCAAAAGTATGATTTAAATGAAATGAAATTGGTTCATATTAATGAATTGTTTAGTATTTTTGTTCTTTAATGAATTGGTTTTGCAATGTTAATTGTGTGAATGTGTGATTATCTATTAATGAAATGATTAGGTAGTTGAAGGTCCTTGTGATTCTGCTGTTTTACCTGATGGGGCAGCTTTATCTGCATTTCAATACTTTGAAAACATTAGGAACTTCCTTGTTGCTGTTGAAGAATGGGGGCTGCCAACATTCGAAGCCTCTGATCTTGAACAAGTGAGTGTTAGAAGTTTAGGATTACAGTACTTTGTTTAAGGAATGTGATTTCGTTTATAGGTTTATGTTATTGTTATCTGGTTGCAGGGAGGGAAGTCTGTGAGGATTATAAACTGTGTATTGGCACTTAAATCATATGCTGAATGGAAGCAAAATGGTGGGCGTGGGTTATGGAAGCCTGGTGGAAATGTAAAGAACTTAATTGCAGGTGGGAAGTTTATGAGAAAGAATTCGGAGCCATTCATGAATTCCTTCTCGAGGACAAGGGCGTTAGATAGTGCAAGTAGTGATTTAGCTTCTTATGGTGATATTGTTAGTGACATCAATGAAGCAGTAAGCGAATACCTTTTCTTATGTTTTTCTTATCATTTTGTGAAGAATGTAAAATCTCACCTGACTTTGCATTTGATCTGTAGGGAGTGTCTGGTAATTTAAGTAGTCTAGTTCGCTCAGCTCTTGCTGATAGAAAGCAAGAAGAAATCCCATTTGTATGTGCTTCTTACACACATCTTATACATTTCTGAGTAGTTATATTCACTTTGAGCAAAAGGAATGGTAATTTTTGTCATGGACAGGTTGTGGAATCTATGCTCAATAGAGTAGTTGAGGAGTTTGAACGACGCCAAAGTGAGCAAGTGAGAGCTTGTTTCTCTACTTAGTTTCTGATCAAATGTTTTGTGAACTTTTGAACTAATTTTGGTTATACATATCAGGCTCTTAAATATACGACAGAGTCTTGTGATAGTATCACAAAACCTTCTGGTAATGTGGAGGTAAAGATATTATGATGTTTAAATTCTCTCACATTTTGATTGTGTTTGTGTATGCTTGAATAACATATTCTTAAATTGATGCCATGTAAAAGGCTGAAGAAGAATCTGTTAACAATGAAAAGACAGAAGAGGAAGTAGAAGAGGAAGCTGAGTCGCCGACAGCTATGGTAGAAGAAACTGCAGCACCAGTTGATACAACAGAATGCAGCTACCAGAACGGTAATTATGATGAAGAACATTTATCAAAACAACAAGCATTAATTGAGGAACAGCAAAGGAATATCTTGGTAAATTGGGTTGCATTATACTATAATACATTAGTATTCGTGCTGGATGTGAAAATGTAAATTTGAATCAGTGACGATACTTACAGGAACTGAGAAACTCTCTTCATATCACGAAAGAAGGAATGCAGCTATTGCAAATCAAATATCGAGAAGATTTCAGAAGTTTAGGTACTAATTCGTGTCCATAGTTCTTAATCAAGCTTATTAAAACAAAAAATATCTCACAGGTTTCCTCTAACAGGTAGGCATTTGCACAGTTTAGCTCATGCTGCTGCAGGATACCAGAGAGTACTTGATGAAAACCGAAAGTTATACAATCAAGTGCAAGACTTGAAAGGTACTGCAAATTGAAGTTAGGGATGTTATCAGTACAAAAATATCTAGTGTCTCACGTGGATTAATAGTTTTTTAAATGTTTTATCAGGGAATATTAGAGTATATTGTAGAGTTAGGCCGTTCTTGAATGGACAAACGAGCATACCAAGTACAGTGGATAGCATAGAAGAAGGGAACATAACAATTACTGTCCCTTCAAAGTATGGAAAAGAGACACGCAGGCAGTTTACATTCAACAAAGTATTTGGTCCTAGTGCAAGCCAAGGTTAAGCCTCCGATTGAGTCAGTGTTTTGCAATGTTTCTCCTTCTGAGCATTTTCTTGAAAACTAACACCAGTTTTATTTCCCTTCAGCGGAAGTGTTTGAAGACATGCAGGCCCTAATTCGTTCTGTTCTAGACGGTTACAATGTATGCATATTTGCATATGGTCAAACAGGTTCAGGAAAAACTTTCACCATGGTAAGAGACAGATAATATAATCACAGAGGTGTTAGTATGATGTTGATATGTGTAGTAATATCATTCTGATTTTATTGTTTGCTCTCCTTACTAATCCAGACTGGACCTAACGAGCTTACAGAAGAAAGTCGTGGTGTAAACTATAGGGCGTTGGGTGATCTATTCGTTCTTGCTAGCCAAAGGCAAGACACTATTGCCTATGACATTAATGTTCAAATGCTCGAAATTTACAATGAGCAAGTAAGGGATCTTCTTGCAACAGATGGCAACCCTAACAAAAGATATCCTTAGTCATTGACTTTTTACATTCTTCCTTTTGAAAAATGAAAAAACTATACTAGATTTACCTGGGTGCATAGTTCTGTCTCGTTCAATTACTGTTAATTTCTATTTGTATGTCTTTAACTCCAAAATACATTAGAAATTCGGAACAGTTCTTCAGATGGGATTAATGTGCCTGAGGCGAACCTTGTTCCAGTATCATCAACGTCTGATGTTATTAATCTGATGAACACTGGTCACAAGAACCGTGCAGTGAGTTCTACAGCAATGAATGATCGTAGCAGTCGGTCACACAGGTCTAAATTTTACCATACTAAGTTGCTCAACGTTTTTAGAAATGCAGAAAGTACTAACTATAGATGTTGTTTGCTTGCAGTTGTTTGACAGTTCATGTTCAAGGCAGAAACCTGACATCGGGTGGTATTCTCCGTGGTTCAATGCATCTGGTTGACCTTGCAGGAAGTGAACGGGTTGACAAATCTGAAGTTACAGGAGATAGATTGAAGGAGGCTCAACATATTAACAAATCTCTTGCTGCTCTTGGAGATGTGATCGCTTCTCTTGCTCAAAAGAATACTCATGTTCCTTATAGAAACAGTAAACTCACACAATTGCTTCAAGATTCACTTGGTGAGAATCCTAATGTGCTTCACTCTTAAAAATCTGTCGTTTTGCTGCATATGGCTTCTTATTACTTCCTATGTTTGTCAGGAGGGCAAGCCAAGACACTCATGTTTGTTCACATTGCTCCTGAGCATGATGCCCTTGGAGAAACAATCAGTACTCTCAAATTTGCCGAACGTGTTGCCACTGTTGAGCTTGGTGCTGCTAAAGTTAATAAAGACAGCAGCTCAGATGTGAGAGAGCTCAAAGAACAGGTAATTTCTCCAATTATGTTGCTAACTTTTCTTGTATCACAAGAAACTTATTACAGTTGCTTGTTACTGAATCTTGTGTGCGCTGATGATGACTAATACTCATACTTTTCAGATCGCCACCCTTAAAGCTGCCTTAGCTAGAAGGGATGGCGAGACAGACTCTCAAATTGCCCGTCCTCTAACCCCAGATAGACTTAAAATGAAATCCGGTACTTCTTCTCCTTCTACTGCTAGTTCGCATAGCGCAGGAGACATTCCTAGCTTACGTAGGCAGCCAATGGAAGAAGTGGGTAACATACAGGTTTGAATAATTTCCACAACTGCATTTCCATCATTCAGTGAATGTATGATCTGATGGATTTTCCAACTGCAGGTTCGTAAAAATCCTGGAAAACCAAGACGAAAAAGCCTTGATCCAAGTGATTTGCATACTTCACCTCCCTGGTCAACTAGTGGCATCCCTGTACTAAGCCGAAAGGAGGAGGACAGAGATTCAGCTTCTGGT
This sequence comes from Cardiospermum halicacabum, assembly GCA_031304145.1. Lineage (NCBI taxonomy): Eukaryota > Viridiplantae > Streptophyta > Magnoliopsida > Sapindales > Sapindaceae > Cardiospermum > Cardiospermum halicacabum. Next base: position 33,214,116 of record CM062389.1, on the reverse strand, counting down.
GACTGGGTTGATAAGGTAATGCTAAACAAAGACGACATTTTAAGTAGAGATGATGATTTGCTAGCACCATGGGAAGGAAGAGAAACTAAACTGCAGTACTCGCGAGACCCTTCGAAGATATATCCAGAACATTCATTAGTATCAAGAAGGGATAACAGCCAGTTCGACATTGGATCAACGGATGATTCTGACTTCGACGCTGCTGCAAGTGATTGTTCAGAATCCGATTCGCTAACACATTTCAATGTGCAAAGAAGCTCCAGCATTCCCAGCATATTAGGTGTGAGAACTTCAAAGAAGGTTCAACCCAAATCAGCAACAAAGGCCGCCATAGATCATACAAAGTAAACAACTAATCTCTATACCCTTACCTTACCTTACCTTACTTGTGTCACAAGCAACTGTACTCTTGCTAATCTGGAACTTACTTGTGTCACAAGAAACTGTATGTTTACTAATCCGGAACTCTAATGAACCCTTTTGTTGACTGTTAATCAGGAGTATGATCCCATCATTGATCCCTTCACCACCAACGTCGCGGACTCCAAAGAGCACAACGCCGATAAGCCGGCCAATTAGGCATATTTCGGAAGTGAAGCGAAAAACAGGCTTTGGAAAGTGAGTAAATATATATATACACGTACACAAATACACACATACACCATTATAGAGTGTGTTTAAAGGGGAATTAATTGTGTTGATTATGTTCTCTTCTTTTGTGAGTTTTTGTGGATTAGGAGAGGTTTTGTGTATATTAGAGAACATGAGAATGGTTTATAGTGTTGTCTATTATGTTGATGATCTCACTGGTTGCTTGTGATCATAGCATCATAATGTGTGGTGTTTTGCCACTTATTTTTATTTTTGTCTTTATTTTCTTATTTGATTTGTTTATATGGTGTTGTTCTTTATCATAAATAACCTTTAAAATTAGATTAAAAAAAAATAGTGGTAAACGGGTAATCCGTCCGATCCAATCCACAACGGATTGTGGGTTAAAGGATGTAATTTGGTAAGGTTGAAGGGGTCCGATGTAATTTGTTGTCTTTATTGTATGATGCTAAACATACTTGGGCCAGATGGGCTGACTTGGGCCTCAAAATAGCCCATAAGTCCAATGTTTTTATTTTTTAAAAATAATTTTGAATGATAATAGCAAGAAAATCAACAACTTGCAAATGATATTGTATCCAGCTGGAAAATGGAAAAACCCCATCCAAGGAAGTAGTAGTAGTAGAGGCCAAATCAAACCAAACACCCCTTTAATTGGGACCCACTAACACATGGCCACGTCAGCTTTCTTTTTTGATTGCATAGAACGCGGTCCTATTTATCAACCATCTGTTTCCACCACATTTGGTTTCCATGTCAACTCTCTCATTAAATAATTTTTTCTTTTTCATTACTTTATTTTATTTTAAAAATTTTAATATAATATATATAAATTTGAATTATATGATTTCGGAGTACACTACATAATATAAGAAAAAATACATTTAATATTACAAATATCGAGTACAAATATAATGTTATAAGGTTTGATTTACTTATAATTTTTTTTAAATAGCTAAAAATAAAACCAATATAATTAATACATTGTCCAATTTGGTAGGAATTTATGGCCATTCTTTTTTTCCACAAGTTTGTGAATTATTAATTATTTTTGGAAAATTTCAAAGCCCCATGTTTTCAATTTACATGACCTATGAGAGGTCACTCATCAGCTATATCATCAAATATTTTCCCAATTATATAATATTAAGCATTTTTAAAATTTAATGTATTTTATTTAAATATAATTTAAAAAATTTTTATTATCTATTTTTATCTTCGGAAGAAAGAATATTTTATCTATTTTTAATTAATAAAAAGCTTTTTAGCTAATCGAACCATTAGATTATATTTATTTATTTATTATTTGATTAATTAACAAGATTGGTTTGATTATCTTAATCACCTACAAGTAATTATTTTAATTATAATAATCATTTGCTTTGTCTTAAGTCTTACACTCACCTAAGTTTTGACAACCAACAAACAGCACTATAAATAAACATTATCTACTATCATTTTGTATTGTGTCTATAGCTGTGAACATTTGTCCTTGCTAGTCAAACCCATGGATATTACCATTTTGGGTAATCTCATTGCATTTATTTTTTCAAAATAAAATAATTATATTACCATTTTAAAATTTAATTTTTCTAAAATTTAAAAAATAAATAGGAAGGTTAATTAATCATTTCACATGCATAATAAAATATTTTCTTTATAAATCTAATTTACCCTCCTAATCTCATTGTTTTTAAAAATAAATTAAATATATTTATATTCTTAAATTTTATTTAAATTCTTGAAAATAACCGGGAGGGTAAATTACTCATTACATTTCCATAATAACATATTTTCTTTATTTGCACCGAAATTTGATTTAAAAGAAATAAAAATGTCAAAATCATACACTTTGTCCAAAAATCTCTTGTTTCTCTCTCAAACCCCGCGTGTTTCTCTCTCTAGATTACTCTTCCAATCAAATCTCACCACGATTCTCTCTCCTCTCTCTCTGCAACTCGCATTTCTCTGCATTTTTGCTCTTCTATTTCGGTTTTGTGTGTGTATTTGAGCTGTTGAAGGCAATGGAGACTCAGTTGGTCAATTGACTGCTCAATGCTCGTTTTCCTCTCCTCGATCTATTCACGTGAGTTTTTGGCTCTTAATTTCGCATCTTCTATTTGCTTTTTTTCGCTTCGAGTTTTGTTGTTTGTTGAGATTTGTTTTTCTTTTTCATCAATTAGTTTGTCTACGTAGTGTGTTTTAGGTTATCGAGTTGAAACTTGTGTATTTGAGCGTTTTTGCTTGGGTTTTAGTGCTGTAGTGTGACTTGTTAGTTAATTGGATGTAAGATTTGTGTTGATTTTTTGTGTTTTTAAGCTTGAAGTTGTTGAGAATGTGTACAGACTAGGGTTTGGTACTTCGATTGAGTTGGAAGAGGAAATGTTGGTGTGAATTGTGCTGCTGTTTTGAAGATTATTTTGTAAGATTATTTTGTTTTTGGTTTGATTGATTGTGTATGTCATAGTGCATTGTGGTGAATTGATTAAGAATGGTGTTAGATCAACATAGAGTGGTGTTTTATAGGTTGACTAGGTGGGTTTTTTTGTGAAAATATGTTTTGATTTGTGACTGTTGTATGATAAAGATGGGATGTGTTAGATAGGTTTTCAATTGTATTTGTTTTGTTGATTGGAGTTTTCTTTTAAAGGGTGTTGGAAATGTTGAGAGGCAAACAAACATGAGCCAGACAGAAATAACGCGGATGAAGCCTCCTCTTGTTCCACTTGCGACTTTGATTGGTCGTGAGCTTAGGGGTGAGAAGGTTGAGAAACCTTTTGTTAAGTATGGTCAGGCAGCTTTGGCAAAGAAGGGAGAAGATTACTTTTTGATTAAACCAGATTGTCAGAGGATTCCTGGAAATGCGTCGACCTCATTTTCTGTCTTTGCGGTATGTGTACCATGTAATTGTAGTTCTCTTAGCTAATTAGAGATATAATACAACTGGTTAGTTACCATGGTTTTGGATAAGCTAGTGTTAGTTAGGTGCTAGTGGTTTCATGTTTCCTGGCGTGAAATACCCTGAAATGTCGAAATAGCCTTTTTGTTGAAGCCACTTTGGGAAGAAGTTGAAAGCTTATGTAAAGCTGGTTAGTTTTGGAGCTTTAGGTGATTGTTAATTGGCTTTTGATAATTGACAGATTTTTGATGGGCATAATGGTATCTCTGCTGCTATCTTTGCAAAGGAGAACTTATTGGCTAATGTCTTGAGTGCAATTCCTCAAGGTGCTAGCAGAGACGAGTGGCTTCAAGCTTTGCCTCGAGCACTTGTTGCTGGATTTGTAAAAACTGACATAGAATTTCAACAGAAAGGCATGCCCACCCACCATTTCTCCTTATTGCTTCTCTCAAATTCATGTATTGCATACGTTGGATGCTTATATTTATCATTCATTGTGAGTCACAGGTGAAACTTCTGGAACAACGGTGACATTTGTTGTGATTGATGGGTGGACAGTGACTGTTGCATCTGTGGGTGATTCTAGATGCATACTAGATACTCAGGGTGGTGTCGTTTCCCTTTTGACCGTTGATCACAGGCTTGAAGAGAACGTGGAAGAGAGAGAGCGAGTCACTGCAAGTGGGGGTGAAGTAGGAAGGCTCAATGTATATGGAGGCAATGAGGTATACATTTTCACTTTTCTTTACGCTCAAAAGAGGTTAACTCTATCTTATACTTCGTTGCTCAGATTTTGTCTTTTAAATTTTTATTTTTTTAATTCGTGGATACAAACTCTCTGGTCCATAGGTTGGTCCATTACGCTGTTGGCCAGGTGGATTATGTCTTTCTAGGTCAATTGGGGATACAGATGTGGGGGAGTTCATTGTTCCTATACCACATGTCAAGCAAGTTAAGGTGAGCATTTCTGATTGATTTGATGTGTATTACACTCACTGCGGTGTTTATTCTCCACTGACTCTGATTATGCGTTCACTTAGCTTTCAAATGCTGGAGGAAGACTCATTATTGCTTCTGATGGTATATGGGATGCTTTGTCCTCTGACATGGCTGCACAATCCTGTCGGGGCCTGCCTGCTGAGCTTGCTGCTAAGCTTGTTGTTAAGGTAATGCATAATGATGCCCCTCCTATGTTTGGATAATACTATGATGATTTCTTAACTACCGGCATGTTTCTCTTTGGCTGAACAGGAAGCTCTAAGGTCAAGGGGCTTGAAGGATGATACTACCTGCCTTGTCGTTGATATTATACCGTCAGACCACCCTGTCCCAGCTATGACACCGAGGAAGAAACAGAATATTCTTAGTTCTCTTTTCGGTAAGAAAGCTCTCAATTCAAGCAAAGCATCCAATAAACTGTCTGCTGTTGGGGTGGTGGAAGAGTTGTTTGAAGAAGGCTCAGCTATGCTTGCAGAGAGGTTTGTTTGTCATGATGTTCTCTCCACGGTTACCCGATTTCTTATTCTTGAAGTTTCTATTTATTCTCATGCGACACACATACCACATGTCTAACATATTGGAAAGGAGATCTACATATTCTAGTCACACACAGTTAATTCCATCTGTAAAAAGTTGTCTTGCTAAATTAGATCATTCAAATTTTCACCTAACTTGTTCAATGTTGTAGCTCTACTGTCATAAAGGAGTCTTGTTTTATTCGCTGTATTTCCCTAATATATCATATTCTGTCAAAATTGCAGGTTGGGCAAGGATTTTCCTTTGAACACGAGCTCAGGACTCTTTAGATGTGCAGTCTGCCAAGTAGATCAACCCCAAGGTGATGGTTTATCTGTTAACTCAGGGCCATTCTTCTCACCTTCATCAAAACCATGGGAAGGGCCATTTCTCTGCACAAATTGTCGGAGAAAGAAAGATGCCATGGAAGGAAAGAGGCCAAGCCAACCGACAGTGGCAACATAGCTACAATAACTCAATAACAAAGTAAATATTGGTATGTTTTTTCTTTCTTTTTATTGTTTTTGTTTTTTGTCCTGCAAGTGTGAGCATGATTTGTTTTCCCTTCATGGAAGTGGCTTTAATAGATGTGTAAGAAATGAGGTAGAGTGATACGGAGAGTAGGTGTTTTTCCCTCGGTTGTATGTCGAACTACTGGTTTGCTCATTGCTATTGTACTGACCTCCTGTGAACTATCAGGAATAGAAAAATGGTTTGTGATAATTCGGATTGCTAACAGTTTGAATTTGTAAGTAAAGCTGAAGAGTGCATAGCGGTATGTATATCATCGCTGTGTTGATTTCTGTGTTAGTTTGCGAGTTAAAAAGCTGTTTTAACTCCTCACTATTTGATCCTTGAACATCATGATGTATTACCACAACAATATATAAATGTTCTCAAATTTAATTGCAAAGTTTAATAGTCATGACATTCTATTTATACGCTTGTCTTTTGGTGATTTTGTGTGTGAATATGGGAGTGGTGTTGAATACACTGATCATTGAAGACACGATCTTAGTTTTGTTTGTATGGTTCATGCTACTAGTTTTGTCTATGTTCATGCTTATATTTTTTAGCATTTGTAAAACCAATGTTGTTACTCAACTAAACAAAGCCAATCGTAGTGTTGTTTCCGACCAAAATGTCTTCAAAACATAATGTTAATATTGTGCCGCATTGATGATCCAAATAAAAAGTAAATAGGAAAATACCTAAATTTCACTCTAATCACTTTTGGAGATAAAGTAAAAAATGAAGAGTAATACTAGATAGCTCACCTTTTGATACAATCTTTTTATACAACTTTCAGTGTCTACTCATATATAATAGAATGTGATTGAATATTAATAAATAAAAATAAATAATAATAATAATTATAATTAGTAGAAATTTAACCCATCATTTATTGTCATATATGAGTAGGTAAAGAAAGTAGTACAAAAAAGTAGGCTATGTAACATTACTCAAAAAGTAATTATATTTTCCATTCATTCTAATAAACGGGGAAGGAAGTGATAGTTCCATTCATTATAATAAACGGGAAGGAAGTGGTAGTTGGTAAGAGTTTATGTACTTGAGAGTGAGATCGGTATAAAATTAGTTTTTAAAATCTAAGTTTGCGATTTATTGATTCCATTCCATGACTAATTTAACATCAAAGTTTGTGATTTATTGCTTCCATTTAATAATTCGTTGTTGAAATTTTGTTTTGAGTTTGAAACAATAATACAAAATCTAGAAGTGAGATTGTTGCACAATTTCCTTGGCGTGTAACACTATTTAAAAAGAAAGTGGCTTCTAAATGGCACGTGAGTAAATACAGCTACAGTTATTCTTAGGCCAAAAGATCCCATGAACGAGCAAGCCCAAAGCCTAAAGCCCAAATTATAATTTGTAGCCCAAACATAGGCAAGCCCAAAGCAAATCCAATGCGGGCTTAAAAAAAAAAAAAAAGACTGCTCATTTTCATCATCGATATCTTTCTTCTAAAACCCTCCTTCTCCCCCTAACGATAGAGATCGCATTAGCCATTTTTCAGGCTCAAAACCTCTGCGAATTGCGAAATGAGTTCACTCTCTCTCCGAATTAACAAGCTATTAAGGCTCTCCACCTCTCATACTTCACCAGGTTACTCCTCCTTCGCCTTCGCTATCGCGTGTATATATGTAGACAATATGCATATGGCTCACTTTGTCTTAATTTGCTCATTTTTTATATCGAGGAATTTGATTTTGATTAGGGAATGTGTTGTAGTGGAGTAACGAAATTGATTTCGAGCAAGCTGTTTAGAGTTGCAGTTATTTGTAATGTTTAATTTCTTTAGGGATTACTTTCGAGTTTGTGTGTATAAGAGTTTTGAGAAATGTAATTTGCTGCGTTTTGGAAAAAATTTAGGCTGTGTGTGGTGCGTGTATTGGTTTCGGAATGAAAAACAAGTTCATTACATGTGGTTACTTTTTGATTTCTGATTGTAGTGGTGAGTTTGCAAAGGAATTCAAAGATGGGGTACTGTTCTAGATTGGATGAGAGTGATAATGATGATAAGAAGAATGAGGAAATTGAAGACGAATTTGATAATTATGTTGGACAGAAGGCTGAGTTAGTACCCCAAGGAGTGAATCCAAGAAAAGGATGGTCTTATCGTGGTGTGCATAAGGTATTTTTTATTTTTTATTTTTACTATTTTGTTGAAATTTGTTTATATAGTGTAAAATTGCTGGTCGTGGATTGTAAATGGTTACTTCTGTGGTGGCTCATATGCATTTGATTGGCCAAATTTAGGGAACATCAAGTATGGTTGTTTGTAAGAGCTGATAAGATAAGAGTATTGCTTTTGTTATGATAGTAGTATAGTAATTTCTGAATAATGATGAATTGATATAGCTATATTAATTTTGTACAATAATTTGTGTGGGGAAATAAGACTCGTTTGGTAAGTTTGTGTGTTGTTTAGAATAATTTACGACCCTTTCGTTTCAAACTATGTTGTTTAGTGTGTCTAGAGTATATGTTTTTGTTGTGTATCTATCCGGTCCTGGTTTTATTCATTTGATAGTTTGCAGGTTCAGTGACTTTGAATGTGAAATAGTGATTACGTTTGTGTTGGTTTGGGTTAAAGACTTAGTTGTAGAGATTTTGTGCAGGCTATCATTTGTGGAAAAGTGAAAGATGCCCCTGTGCAGAAAATTTTAAGGAATGGTCGAACGGTTACTATCTTTTCTGTCGGAACTGGAGGCCTCTTTGACCAAAGGATTGGTCCAAACAGAGATTTGCCACATCCTGCTCAGTGGCACCGAATTGCAGTGCATAATGATTCACTTGGTGCATATGCAGTTCAACAACTAGCTAAGAAGTATGCAAGTAACATATTACAGACAGCACATTTTATGCCTGGAAAACTTTAGAACAGAACAATACTTTATTTAAGATGGTTTGGTCTGACCAGTAGAACTTTTTGGTTCAGCTCTTCAGTATATGTTGAGGGTGAGATCGAAACAAGAGTTTATAATGACAGCATTAGTGGTGAAGTTAGGAACATTCCAGAAATATGTGTCCGTCGTGATGGTAAGTTCATCGCTATTTTTTCCGTTGTGTCATTTCAATTAGGAATGATTGTTAGGCAGATTGTTGGAGAAGTAATAATTAATATTCTACTATCAGGCAGCAAATTCAGTATATCTTTTATTTATTTCTTACAGGGTCAGTTCGCCTTATAAAGACAGGGGAAAGCATCAGCAGTATCAGCATGGATGATTTGAGTAAGTTTTCATCTCAAATTTAGACAAACAAGCAGTACTATTCTAATTCTAATGTCTTATGATCAGCTATTCTTAATTTTATTGGCAGGAGAGGGATTACTTTAGCTGAAGAGGCAATAGTTATGGAAGTTAAAACTAGAGCAGCTGGAATATCTAACTTTGTAAGAAACATAAATTGCTTACAATCTCACTTTCTGGCTGTAATCAGCTTTTGTTTATTATCTCAACTTGGCCTCTAGCTTTTCTAGTTGTCCTCTTTTCCCATTTTAACATGATTTTTTTCTATGTTCGCACTCTTCTTTCTCTCTCTGCCATGTGGAGAGAGTTTGTTTCTGTAAGATATGAATGAATGATTGAATTGATGAGTGGATTTGATAGGGTTATATTTGAATTGGCATATTAGGTTAGGATGATGATCTCTTAGATATTTTGCACCTGTTTTGTGCTATTCCTTTACTTCTGGATTCTTATCCAGCTAACAAACTAAAAATAATTATCTTTCTTTCAGATCTCATTGTTATATTGTAGTACAAGTCTGATATGCTATATTTCTACAATAATTGTGCTTCTTATGAATTTACTATATTTCTACAATTCTGATATGCTATACTTTCATGCATATATAAGTTGTTCTTTTTATGAATATATGGATTGTAGGACTGTATGCTTGAAAGAATAGGAGAACTATGTATTGCTAATAAGAATTTTATAATATTTTTCTCAAGCCTTAAGAAATTTTATGTCTTTCTTTCAGTGTAATAAAAGAATGACTTGTTAACCTGCAACTATCTTTGTATTAATTGTTAGGTTTTACATTATAAATAATGAATTAGTCGGCTATATGTAAAAAAACATAATGGGTATATTTTCTCCTTGTGTAGGCAATGGCATAGGTGACAACTATGATGACGCATGTGCTGATGCATTTCTAATTAAAAAATTATGCATAAATATATGTGAACATAGTGGGAATTAGACTATTGCCTCAAATGTATATGCAACTCCATTACTAGGTTTGTGACTTATTTAGATTTAAGATGCCTCAATCTATCTTCCTTCCAACCAAAACTTGGGTTTGTTATTGCCTCTTATTTTTGTTTTCTTTGACAAGTATAGAGAGCTATGACATAATGCCTTTGGAGAAGTATCATGCTGTAAACCAATTGTAGCTCAAATGATACAAATTTATTAACTACAAAATTTCTCACAGTCCAGTAAAGATTTAACTTTCGTTTTTGCCCAAGACTAATCCTTGTTCAAGGTTAAATAATTAAAATTGCTTTTAATGGTAATATGCATTGAATTGATTCTTGAAAATGCTTATGATGTTATGTTTTCATGGAATTGACTGAGTTGTGTTTGTTTGTGTAGGCATGCTTGAAAGTATCTTCTGATTTATTTATTTATTTGTTTTCCTGAATGATGAATTAGTGGGAAGGTAATAAGAGTTGGACAAATGTTCTGATGATGAGGCTTTATTAGTACGGTTATTACTCTAGGCGATTATATGCTGACACGTTATCTAAAATTTGCATCATTACTTTGTATACTAAATGATATTAACTGTTATTGTGCACTATGACATTTTTATTGAGCTAACCATTACCACATTTTGATGTTGTTTTTAATGTAAGCTGAGCATCCTCACACTACTTTTGTTACTTTGTCCTGTTCCACTTTCCTCATATATCAGTCTTTTGTTTATTCTCTAATTGTTTATAAGACCCACTTTAGAAGGTGGGCTAATTGTCAAAGGACAATTGACCCCTGGATATACTAAACGGGGAAAGTGGAAATCAAGTGTGTCATTTTGTTAATACGTTGTTGTGCATATAGATTATATTAAAATATCATTTCATAACTATTTTTGGAATCTGCCGTACAAAGTGAATCCTATTGTGGGACACTAACCAACTTGCTTTTACTACTGATACATACCACTATTGTATTTCTTTATACATATCTTGCACTTTCTGCATAATATTCTAGTCTTACCTTACTCATCAGTTCAATGTTGTGTACCTTCTCATAGCTTCATTTATTTTTATGAGTTAAACTTGGTTTTACAGGATACACTTGTCCATTGATAACTAGTGAGTGATTATTGCTTTCTATTGAATATTGATTATGTTTTTCTTATTGCCTAATCATTGCTCTTCAATTCAGCTATTGACTGAACGTTTGAGTGATATGGGAATGGGACTGGCCTTAATATTCAATTATGAAACCCAATTGGACGGTTTTTATTGGGGTGTTTGGTGTTAGTCTGGGGCTAATAAGCTTCAGAGTTCATGGGGTTCATGGGGTCACTTGTTAACTATTAAATTCATGCTATTATTAGTGATAGTTTTATTTAATTCCTTCTAATAAATCAGACACTTCTAATTATGTTTAGTCAAAGGATAGTTGTTAATGCACTAAAAAACCCTGCACTTTGATTTGGCTTGCGATATTTATTTTATGCCGCCTCTTTATGCTTAGAAGTTTATACAGTATTATTACAATGTATGTAGTAATATCTGTGAAGCTCACTCATGAATGTAGTATAAATACATGACTATATTCAATTGGTTTTCTATTCTTGACATTAACTCAAAAAACTTTTCAGGTCTCAAACATTGAGTGAAAAGAAAATGATGCTGGTCATATTCTTCTTTCTCACCTTGGTATCCTTTGTTCCAGCCCTTGACGCCTGTCCAAAATGTGGTACTATGGTAGTCCCTTATCCGCTTAGCATCAGCGATAACTGTGGAGACCCCAGGTACCGAATCTATTGCAATGATAACATTCTACAGTTTAAGTCAGCTGAAGGGTTTTTGTATAATATCCTTAGCATCAACCCTCGTGCTAATAAGCTTGTCATAAGCCCACCCATGATTCTGAAAAACACATGTTACTCATCTGATCTCTCTTTAGGAGGCTTAAGACTTGATGAAAACTCTCCCTTTAACATATCTACACGTAACACCGTCATGCTATTTAACTGCTCGGAAAACATACTTACCTCGCCCCTCAATTGTTCCTCCAACAGCCTGTGCAGGCTGTATGAGGCAAACGTTGAAGAGGGAAGTGGGTGCAAAGGCACTCTTTGTTGCCATTTCTTGAAAGACTCTGCGATGACTTCACGTAGGATTAGGGTTAGGCTTGGAGGGTGTACCGCGTACTCTGCCGTGGCAGATGTAAACCCTGGAGAGGACACTGCTTTATGGAAGTATGGCATTGAGCTTCAATGGCTGCCTCCTTATTAAGTTTTGGTAGGGAGCATCAGGGTTTGCAAAGTTTGTGCTTTTGTTTCAAATGTCATGTATGTGTTTGAGGTTTTGCGTTATCTGGTTTGTTGGAAATGTCTCTTGATGTTCCAATCTTGTGTAATTAAGTGAATGTATTTGCTCTTCTGTTCTTAAAGTTGGTGTTTGTGAAACATTGGTTCAATGATCTTTTATTTGGGTCATCCCTCCCTTGGGGCAAATTACATTTAACCGCGGTTAGTTTTGTAAAATTACACATGAGAATCAATTTTTATTAATTTCACACAATTTAGTAACGGGTTTAGAATCATGCATAATGTTGTATTTAATTGGTTGGCAGTGTTAGGTCATCACTTTTGATCTCAATTTAAATATTTAATTGTAGTCAAAACCTTTTGATCTCAATTTAAATATTTAGTTGTACATTTAACTGTAGTAAAAAGTATATGACCTAGCATTATATCGACTACAGCATTATTTAAAACTCATTGGAGTTTTGCATGGAATTGATATAAATTGATTCGTGTTTTGCGTGGAATTGATATAAATTGATTCGTGTTTTGCGTGGAATTGGTATAAATTGGTTTGTAGATGTAGTTACCAAAATTCACTAGCGGAGATAGTTTTACCAAAATTCACTATTCTAGTGTAATTTGCCCTTTGTAGAAGTTTCACAGGAATAGGGATTGGTAGATCACTTTCTAAATGGGCCACCATAGAATACAGTGTAGGCCTGAGTGCTGGATCTTCTTGCACTCACTAAAGCCCAGAATGCATGCATCTTAGAAGTTCTGGTCCTGAACAAGTATTGTATCCAAAAGATATGGGTCAATAAATTCTAGTTCAATGTTCTCATTACATTTCCGTAATTTCAAGTGGAGTATTTTAACGGATCAACTCGGTCCGTGGTGTATTTCAAGTGGATTGCACTATTTTTGGGACTAGACCTAAGGTGCTTAAATATTATTTTAAAATAATATAAATTTAAATTATTAATATAACATCTAAATTAATGATTTAATTAGAAATTTATAATTAATTAATATTAAATATATATATAATAAATAAATACATAAAATCATTATAAAGTTCACACCATAAATTTAGGTACTAATCTAAACTAGTTAATAATTTAGAGGACTAATAATATAATTTAAACTAACTAATAATTTAGAGGATTTATAATATTATGGATTTAGGGAGTATCAATTAAATAATTACATATAAGTTAATTTATTTTTTTAATATTTTAACAAATATAAAAATATATTTTTTCATTCATTTTTTTTATTTTCCTATGAAAAATATATATTTTTAATTATTTTTTTAATCTTACATTAGTTCGAGTGAAAAAAAAAGACAAAGTGTGAAGAAAGAAAAACTAACAAACTACATGTCGATTACTATTTCAATAGTATAAGTCATTTACTTTCTACCTAAATTTCAATTTATCTAATAAAAATATTATTTAATTTTAAATAAATATAATTTTAAAATTTAAAGATTAAAAATTAAAAATTAATATTCTCTTATTAAATAATTAAATTATTTATAAAATTTCACATGTAACTTGAACTCTTCTGTTTCTTTGCCATGGTTTTCTAGTGTGTCTTAAAATTTCCAAATTCATGAGCAAAAATTTTCAGAAAGAGAGACCAATTCGGAAATATAAGAAAATTATGGGGTAAAGTGATAAAAAGAAATAGAGCTAGCGATATTTATTGAAATTTGAGTTGGATTAATTAAAAAACAGAAAACAGAGAGAAAAACCCCAAAATCAGTCGCTCTCGCTCTCTCATAACGCGATTACGATCGCCATCTCCTTCGCCGCCCAATGTCGGCCATCCACCGGCGAGCCCCTCCTAGATGATGCAGAGTTTTATATTCTCAACTCCGATGAATGTAATTGAGGTTAGTAGATTGTTTCTCCTGTCGAAGTGGCCAAATACATTTAATTTTCATATTTAATTGGAGCCGATTATAGTTCGATCAGAAGTTGATACGTGATGATTTGTAAACAATTTGACGCTGAATGTCGGCAGGGGTTGAATTTGCTTCTAAGGAGTGCTCTTGATGTACGAAGGGATCGTAGCCTTGATGCTCGCAACTCTTACGAAGGTTGTGATCCTTAACCTCGATTTTATTAGTTTTGTTTTTCTTACAGCAAGAATAATGAGTTAGTCGGTTCTGGTTGTTTGGTTAGTCGCGATCCCTCTATGATTGGATTCTAATTAATTGAATTAGGAAACTGTTGATTTAACCCCTAGAGGTCCCTTTGTTCAACTTGCAGAAATTGTTAATCGGCTGAATAATTTGTTCAAACTTGTAGATATTGTTATTTGGCTGAATGAATTGTGAATATTCTGTTTGTTGAATTTTAAGCTCATTTGTGGGTGATGGATAGTTTGTCTTTGTGTGATTTATTGCCTGTACTATGGTATGTTTGTTATTCTGACATTTATATGCATTGTAATGTGTAAGTATGTATGGGTTGCTCGGTAAATGAAGTCAATGTGTATACATTAATTATTAACAAACTCCTACTAGGTAAGAAAATGCATTAGATAAGTTTGATTGGTTATCTTGACAAACGAAATTATAATCTGTCTAATTGATTAACCCCTTGTTTGGATGGATGTTTGGATGGATGGTTGTAGACAGTATGGTTTGGTTATAATCAAACCACACCATGTTTGTTTCCACTTCCATTCATTAATGTATGGTTGTGTAGAGTTCTCGATGGTTTAATTTAGTCCACCTTTTTAAACCATCAAATTGGTGTGGTGTGTTGAGATGGTTTGATATTTTTTATTCCAAAATTATCCTTCATTTATTTTTATTATTAAACTACTTCTAGTTTATAAATAATATCTTACCGTTTGTTTTTCCTCCAATAATATATATTTTTTCTTCCTTATTAAATTTATTTTATTTTTTTCTTTCTCTCAACTCATATTTTTCATTTAATTACTTTTTGTTTATCATATATTTTATATATTTTTAAACATTCTTCAATATATTATCTCTATGATTCTTATTATTCGATTGAATCTATATTTCTTTCATTTTTACTTATCTTTTTAGAAGTATTTTTTTGTTTTATTTCTATCCTCCCGTAAGTCTAGATGGGGAAGATAACAATTAAGATAATAAAAAAAATTGTGTAATGTAAGGGGTGAACATTTTGGTAAATCTATTATTATTTATTGTTGAAACCATCTATTATGAAACCATCTATCCAAGCATAATTTTAAATCGAAGCCGTACCATATAGAACCGTACCTTAATGAACCATACTTGATGAAACCATCATGGAAGTGATCCAAACAAGGGGTAAGTGTTTGATTGATATATGCATGGCTGCACATCATGATTATCGGTTTTTTCATTTCTCATTTTGATAATGGAGATGTTATTGGCTTGAAAGTTTATATTCCTGAAAGTGTTGAACTCATTGTCTTAGTGTTTTTCTTTTTTCTATGTTCATTAATCACTCAACTATTATGTCTTTTTGCGTCATTATGACTTGTATAAGCAGTAAACTTGGGGAATTATGCTTCATTGGTCTGTTTGTCTACTTTAACTTTCCTTTTTATTTTTGTTTATTATTTCTGATATGCCTCCTGAATCTTTATCCAAAAAACCATTTAGGAAGTATTTAAGATTGGGTGCGTTACATTAATTTTCAGGTTAGAAAGATGAATAGGGTTCTTTGTTTTCCTAAAATCATAAGTTTATTATTGGAACTGAGCTACTTTATGTTTGTGGACACTTTATCAAGTAGATTTAAATTATAGGGGAATGTTTTTGGGATTGTAACTAGGAGCATATGCTTTTCATTTTAGTTTTACATATATGAGATTAATTTTCTTGCCTATTTCGATGTTATAAAATTATAATACCAATATGAAGCACTATGTTATCCTATGCCTTGCTGAATTCCTGAAAATTACCAAGATTATCAAGACTTACTTGTGGGATGGTACTCGGATAGGCTTATTTATGAAATCATGAAAACTGTAAACATGCAAATCATAGATCAAATGTAAGGTCAATTTGGGATTAAAGGGGTTGTGTTCTATAATTTAATTGAGCTTTTCATAACTGGACTTGAATGAATATAGAATCATTGACCATTTAGTATGGGTAAATTGATGCTATTTTGAATGAAGTGTGAGTAATAAGTGTAGTATTTTTATTGGTAAGATTTGAACTTAGTCGAGATTGTGATTAATATGTTTACAAGTATATTGATATTGACTGTGAGATCAATATAATTAATATATCGCTGCTGCTTTTATATGTTAATATAGATAATGAACTGACTGGTGGTATAACTCAAATGTGAATTCACCTATAGCTAATATGTGAATACATTTGGTAACATGTTCAGAGATAAGGTTTGTTACTGGATAACTGAAACATAAGTGGTAAACCCATGAAACCTTCCTAAATTTACCATTTTATAAAGTTATTGGCATTTAAGTAAATATAGGGATGTGGAGAGATGATATTTAAATGTTTAACTAGGTTTGTGGAACACTTGATGTTACTAGTGATGGGTTGAGCAATGTTGGTTGCATGAATGTATTATATTATTTGTTTCTTTTGTATTTAATTCATTTACAATTTAGATGCTTAAATGTGATATTTGATTACATGAGTGGGATGATTAAATGAGTGAGAAATGTCATTATTAAATGAATAGGTTCATTTAACTGGTGCTTTAGTTTATGAATAAAATGTCCATAAAATTTGGTAGGTTCTTGAAAGGAATTTATCAATATTTTCAAGTGTAATACTAGATTTGAACATTAATATGTGATGAAGATTATGTAAGTGATGGGATTGAGTTGGATTTATATGATTTATTCATTATTGAAGGTGATGGGAAAACTATTTTTGTGATGCTTATATCCCGTTTGTTTAGGTTAAGGGACTTCGGTCTGTTATACTTTGGGGTGTTTATTTTCCGTCCTTAGAGTGCCGAGTATGTGGTTATGGAAATGCTAAAATTAAAATATTTGGTGATTATATGGATTGATATTGAGTGGTTATGAGATTTGAGAAATTATGAAGATTAAGCTGTGAACTTGTTTGAGCTATTGGGATTGCTGCTTTGAACTTGTTTGAGCTATTGGGATTGCTGCTTTGAACTTGTCGAGTTATTGGGATTGCTGCTGTGAACTTGTCGAGTTATTGGGATTGCTGCTATGAACTATGTATGCTGATGTTGTATCAGTTTTAAGGCTGTCTTGTCTCACTTATCTGAGATGTTTTGGCATTATTATATATGCATGTGTATTACCCTAATTAAAGGGATTTATTGGATTTAAAGGGTGGATCAATAATGCACATTTTATTGCGATGCATATTTTTTTATATCATTGATCGAATGTGACTTTTGGAATAAGATAAATGTGCAGTTTTTCGGCTTAAATTTTTTTTGCTTCATAAATGTTTTTAAGTTACTTTGTTTGGGATTTTAGACTCTTCATTGAATTCAATGAAATTACATATTGTTAGTCGATATGTTTTAGGTTTAGAAGCTTGGTAAAAGTAATTCAGTAATAGCTTGGATTATAATTTGTAGTTTTGTACTATTTTATAAGTTGTTTTAACTTTCTATAAAAATGTTTATAATTTTGTTTTAAAAATTTTATACACTATTTTAAATTCTTATCTAATTTGCATGGTGGTTTTATGTCTTTGAGAAGGATCCTGAAAAGTTGATTGATTCAGGAGATCTAAAAGAGAATTTTCCAGCTTTTCTTTGGTGTTGAATTCACCGTCGAATTGATTTGGAGCGTCTTCTGGCCTAGTAAGTTTATCTAACTCAAATTCTTCTTATTATTTTTTCTTAAAATCTATACTTTCATCATTTGATTGTGAAGCCATTAAAGGTTAAAAGCAGCCAGCTTTGCTGGAGAAGATGGTTCTAGTCACCCATTTGAACAATCATCTTAGCTCAGGTGTTCCAAAAATAATTTGATTGTGTTTCCCTCTCTACTCTTTTCTTATTTTTTAATTAATTTATTTTCGTTTAGTTTTATAAAGAAGTATTGAAAGCTAAGAAAATATAATAGTGATAGTTGCTATGGAAGGTTTGGGACAATTGGTAAAGTCAGATTAAAAGTGATTACTTATATAATATAGAAGGGAAGGGATCTTTGTGAAGAGAGTTGTACTCTCTCAAGCTTATGGGATTTGGAAATCCTTTTTGTAATTTGTAAATAGTTTTGTCTTATGTGGTCATTCTAATTCAGCATCATTTAAAATTCTCGGCATATACAAATTGAATTGGATGTTTGAAAAAATGTTCCTTTTATTCTGAAATTGCATAAACGATCTTGCATAAGTGCAGGTTATGATGGAAGGAAAAAACATGGCAGCATGGCACTCGAAGCAAAGGAATTTTTTTTGGATATCAATTGTGAAGTTCAGTTTTTAGTTGCTATTATCATTGGTGTTGTAATATTTTAGTGAAAATCTAGTCTGCTAGTTTAACTACAATCCACATGATTAGCGGCCTAAAAGAAGATTGGGCTTATGCTTTGGGCCATCAGTCTGGGCCGGTTAATTCGATTTCATAACTTTGGGCCGGTAAAAAACATAATAAACGATAGAGGTCTAAATAAGCCCATTTAAGCGTAAGAAAAGGATAGTTGCCCCGGGCTAAAAAAATGTAACTTTTAAAAGCTGGAATTCGAGTAAGAACCCTGCCGGTAATGTGGAGCAGCCAAATAAAGGAACATGTCCAAAAGTCGCAGTTGATGGAAAGAGGCTCTTCAAAATTAGAAGTTTTATGTTTATGTAACGAACTTTTAAGATAAAATAGTCTTTCCGATAGCATTTCAAAGGTTTATACCCAAAATCATAAACTTTTCAGAAATAAAAATTTGTTTACAATTTTTAAATATATTTTATTTATTAAAATAAATAAAAAATGGTAAAATAAATATAAGAATATGAAAAGTATAAAAATAAAATATATAAGAATAGGAAAGGTTGCCAACCTATAAAAAAAATAAAAATATAAAAATGTGAAAATCACAAACATATAAAATATATAAGAATATGAAAGGTTGCAGACTACATAAATAAATATATATATATATATATATAAAAGAATATGAAAGGTATTAAAATAAAATATATAAGAATATGAAAGGGATAAAAAAATATAAGAATATGAAAGGTTGCAGACATATAAAAAAATAAAATATATAAAAAAATAAAATAAGAATATGAAAAGTCACAAATATATTTAAAAAATATAAATATATAAGAATATGAAAGGTCGCAAACATTTTTAAAAAATAAAATATATAAAAAATATGAAAGGTCGTGAACATATAAGATATTTTTTAAAATATATAAAAATATGAAAGGTCGCAAATATATAAAAAAAAAATATATAAAAATAAAAAAATAAGAATATGAAAAATCACGAATATATAAAAAATATAAAATATATAAAAATATGAAAAGTGGCAAATATTTTAAAAAATAAATTATGTAAAATAAAAAAAAAATAAGAATGTGAAAAGTTATAAACATATTTAAAAATATAAATATATAAGAATATGAAAGGTCGCGGACATTTTAAAAAAATAAAATATATAAAAAATATAAAAGGTAGCAAACATATAAGATATTCTTTAAAATATATAAGAATATGAAAGGTCGCAAACATATAAAAAATAAAATATATAAAAATAAAAAAATAAGAATATGAAAAATCACGAATATGTAGAAAAAATATAAAATATATAAAAATATGAAAAGTGGCAAATATTTTAAAAAATAAAATATGTAAAATAAAAATAATAAGAATGTGAAAAATCATAAACATATGAAAAAATAAAATATATAAGAATACGAAAGGTCATGAACATATGAGAATATGAAAAACCATGGTAAAAAAATATTTTAAAAAAATAAAAATATAAAAAGTCAGTATTTGTTTTTTAAATTTAAAAATTTTTAAATAGAAATTTTTCTAAAAAAAAAAAATTCATAAATGGGATATTTAACCAAAACAGTATGCCCAAAAATACAAATTTTCTAAAATAAAAAGTTTCTTCAAAAAGTAAAACTTTCTATAAACTTTGCCCTAGATAGCATCTGTCGGGAATTAAATATTTCCCAATTCTAACAAGTTTGATTCGTCGTGTTATAAGCCCATTTCAATTTATTAAAGTCCCATTATATGGGACTCATATGTGGTGCCATTATGGCCTAATATCATCCAATTTGTGGGTTGCTTTTGTAATAAAATCTCAACAGCCCTAACTCATCTATAACTGCATTAAATTTAGACTACCAGCCTATCCTACGGACTCACCTTTCCGCCATCACGGCAGCGAAAATCATGATGTGCCGGCCATCGCCACCGGCAAATAAAAAATAACTTCACATTTTATATTTAAACATATAATTAAATAAATTACATTTTCCAAAATCAATGAAATTAAAGCTATAATTTATCATGCTGGATCATTCATCGTCCTCTTCTCTCAAAAACTCTGTTTTTATCTCTGAATCCAATAACTTCAAAAATCTTTCTCTACATCACAAAAAACAGCCAAATAAAATACAATCAAATGATATTCTTCATTATAGTGTCATGAATGAAAATGTAATATACATATATACTAGAAGAGATGCCTTACTTACAGAAGCCAGTTCGCAGCGTTACGTGCACAAGTGTAGGCACATTTGGTGTCTGATACATTAACACATGACGTAACACAGCTACCATATCACTGGAACCACCTATTAGCAGATACAAGTCAAATTGTGAAGGAAACAAGATGCAAAATAAGGTTCTACTCTATCGGTCCATTGAAGAGGATATACATTCATGTTCCGTACTAGGATATCCACATCATACCCCGTTTCATAAAATAAACTTCAAATGACAAACAAAAATCAAACTATAAAACTACACCAGCCACCATCATCATTCCTAAAGGTCAAGCCAACACCTTCTGGCAACTCATTGCAAAGCAAACACATTAGAAATACGAATATTATGCATATCTAATGGTAGATTCATGCATCAACTAGTGTAAACTTGTTACGGTTTGAAAACTCACATAAGGCCATCTAGATAGATCAAGCGAAATTTTTTCAACCCATTATGGTTCTCATCTCTTTTGCTGACCGTGTGCAACATAATCATTTGGGTCTTCTTCACATGCCATGCATCCGGTAGGAGATTCATAGAAAAGATAATCAATTTGTTAAGGTCATCATTTCCAAGAAATCATTTTATTCAGTAATATTGATCCACTTCTAATGTATCAAAATTTATTCCAAAAGGACACAACTGTAGCCACTTCATTATCCACTATCATAATAAATTTTTACATAAATTTTCAATGCAACTCAAGCCTTAAAATTCAAACAACAGGGAAGCCAGCAAATGGACTGTAAACCTAGGTCCCTTCCTAATTTTAACCTATTACCACAGTCCAAGTCATCTCATGAGACTATTTGTTTTGAAGTAAATTTTGTCTATTTCCCCCTAAAACTCAGGAGACATGTTCTAGACCTAGAGACCCACCCTTCAATTATAATCTAAATGGCTTTATACAAGAGAGAGGCACACACACTACACATAGTGTAAGTATATTATACTCTGTAAATGATTTAGTAATAGAATGGATCAGGTATTCTGAGTTTGTTATAAATATCTTAGTAATAGAAATGCATCATGTTCTAGACCTGGTGACCCACCCATTCAATTCTAATCTAAATGGCTGCATACAACATGAGAGGCATACATACCCACACACAGTAAATATATTATACCTTGTAAATGAGTTAGTAATAGAACATGTGACGTATACTGAGCTTGTCTACATATATCTTAGCAATAGAAATACATCTTTGAGATGTACAGTGAGTTAGGTATCAAGTCAAAAATAGTTCATATAGCATCATTCCAGTTCCATAATCAGCTTAATACCAATCAAGCCTAGCGTCTACATATATCCTTGTAATAGAAATCGTAAAAAATAGTTCATAGCATCTTTCCAGTTCCATAATCAGCTTAATACCAATCAAGCTAGAGTTCTTATAGTGTCATTAGCCATATAAAAGATGAAGTTTAATTGAGTATTATTTGTTCTAAACTTTAGTGTAATAGATACTCTCCTAGCACAAGGATCTGAAAAATCAAAACTTTGAAAATTGAGAGACAACTTAAAAAAAATACCATTTTTCAGACAATTACCAGTAGTCAATCATACAGATCCTCAGATCCAGTCAATCAAACCTTTGGCTTTACTAAAACCTTACAGGAACAACAATGTATATACATATGAATAATGTATTCAAACACTCATACAAGATAAGTTTGTCTAATTGAAGGTACATGTCGAGCACCTTCACATTTTTAAAATAAGATTGATTGGTCACTAAACAACAAACCTTATAAGGGAAGTAAACAAGGATGCACAATATGACTATAACATACCTCATCTTCACGCCCTCCAATCCTGTGAGCTTTTTACAGTAGCCTACCTCGTTCAGCCTCACCCAAGAGCTGTAAATCTGCATCTGCTCTGCATTAGCCATGCGTTCAGCTCTAGCTTCTGAACCTATCCCTTTTACCTTCAAGGAAAGGAGAAATAGTTAGCATCATATCAACTTCAAAATTTTAAACCCATAGATAAAAATGCAATGGAAAGAATATGCACAAAAGTATCCAAGTCCATAGGTTATATATATATATATATATATATATATATATATATATATATATATATATATATATATAACATTACAAAGCATTAACAAAGCATTAAATTACATCATAGTTTTAGTAGAAAGATATGCAATAGATTATAACTGAAGCAGATAAGAAAAAGAAGTGAACTGTTCGAATGAATTTATAATCCTAGATTCTTAAATAGGCAATGCTTTATTATTCTGCATGAAACTTTGATTAAAATTGATCGATTGATCAAACAGAATCTAATTAAATGTAATAACATGAAATTTATGTGCTAAGACATTTAACATTTATGTATCATATTCAGTTTACATTTCTCTAGTGTTTCACAAATTTCTCATCATCCAATTTTTTTGGATAACAGTACAAGAGTAAGTTTTTAATGAAAATTAAAACTGGGTTGTTTGCTTTTCTCATTTGCAGTATCTATTTCCGAGAAAACTTAGTTTGTGAAATACCTTTTCCCATTTTAAAAATTCATTTTTCTTCTCTATCTATTCCTAGTAGTTCTCCTTCCAATTACTTAACAGCACACTATTCCAAGATATAAGGAAACACTAACATTAGTGAAACCATTCACCATTTAAAATAAAGGAAAAACACATACAAAGAGTTCATTTATTTTCACCATGAAGCGGATTCATCCTGTCTCTTGCCTAGAGGTTCCTGCAGAAATATTATACAATCAATCACAATATCAATAACCATGAAGTAGTTGAGTGAGAAAAGAGAGGGAGCAATACAAAAAGTTAATATGAAAAAAATGGTAAAATAAATGACAGAGTTACTCAAAGAAAAAAATCATAGATTGGTCTGGCTTTCAAAATGTCAATGTCATTTCTTCCTCAGTAAACAATGTTGCCCAGATATATCAAGCATTATGAGACATCACCAACTAGAGGCCTAGCTTTGTTTACCAAAGGTAATCAATTACTAAGAACAATGATCCATGAAATGAAACCATTATACAAAACAAGAAAATGCTCTTTGCTTTCACGATTACTCTTAAACTCTTCTATATGTTTTATGCAAAAAGTAATTCAATAATAACTTTAAACAAGGTAACTATGGCAGCCACAAATCCAAGCATTGACAAATTAATTCTGCGGGATGTTGAATGGCTATGACAATAATTGATCATTAAAATTTCAAAAGATATTAAAGGTACCATTCCACTGCTTGGGATTAGGTAGGGCATCTTCCAGATCCATGCGTCATCTAAGTATCTTCTCACGGAATTCTTGCACCAAAGGTTGCCTCATCATCGTCACTGTGATCAAGAGAATCGACAATTTCAGCTCCAAAGCCTTTTTGTTGCCTTCTTTTACTGTTTTCTCTCCTGACTGCAAAATAAAAGAATTATTAAACCAATATTCACATGAAATTTAACACTCATTTTTATATTTGTAGGAATAAAATCCATATAAAAGTGCAACTACAAGTCAGCAAGTTTTGCTGAACCATACAAGATTTCAATGGGAAGCTTATAATATTTCAAGAAACAAGATCTACAAGTACAGGTTTATGAAGCAGCATGCCTAGAAATATTAACTTATTCACTAACAAGAGTTGATTAACCAACACAGAACCATTACCAAGCCTTTGTCTTCTTACAGAAGCGGAGAATCATCCAAAACATCATGACTGCTCTCGATCTTTTGCTTTACAGCTGCTAATTCCTTCTCTTCTTCTCCAAATGAAAGCAAGTTAAGCTTTCTGCATCCAAAAATACAAAAACAGATTTACACACCTTAGAAGACAAGATAAAGGAAAACACAACCTTAACAGTTTCCTTTTGTTGCATAGCCTGATGACAAATGTTGACAAATCTAATCATAGAGATTATAACATACAAGCACAACAAGCAGAAATTCTCCGATTACGAAAAAGTAAAAGTCACGACATCGGAACCTAGAAAGTATATCGGAAACTAAGCAAAACACGAACAAAAAGAGTGAAAAAGACACCTCAACGGAGAGTATTTTGGGAGGTGGATCGAGATCGAGATCGAGATCGAGAGCACGGTCTTCTTCAGCCGTTTCAACTTCCACTATCCTCAATTGATTGTAAATAGAATCGCTCGTAACCTAAGAAGAAAAACAATGGAGTGGTGAAAACGCGAAAAACTTCAATTATCTAGCAAAACCTTTTGGGACATATATCGATGATATCGTAACATGCTGAAATTACAACCTACCATATTACTAAATTATCCTTAATATTTTTTAAAAATTACTTTATATATTTTTTTAATTTTTTAATTAATTTCTAATAATTAAATTATAAATTATTTTAAATAATATTTAAACAATTTAATTAATTCTTACATAATAATTAATCAATTTAACAATAAATTTTTTTTACAGAATCATAAATTTTTTTAATCTATTTAATTATATATAAAATTCATATTTTAATATAAATTTTATTTTAAAAACAAAAATTATAATGATTTCATTTTTTATTTCTAAATACGATCTTAATATTATGTAAATTCATATGACAAAAATCATGAATTATAAATTGTGAAATCCGAATTTATAGAATTGATAGTGTAAAAATTAATATATATATATAAGTAAAAATAATGAAAATAATTAAAAAAACATTAGCCTAAAATATTGGTATTTAATAACTGTGTTCGTATAGTTATTTTTTTAAGTTAATTTAATTTAAAATTTATCTAATTTTAAAGTAAAAAGTTATTGATAAAAAATAAAAATAATAAATATATAAAAATAAAAAATTTTAAAAATTTACAAAATAATAATACATAATTATTTATTTTAATATTATTTTAAAATACCATAAAAGATTATATTGGAAAAATATGCTGACTTTAGTATTTCAAGCGTGAGAAATAACACTTCCCTATCGTAATCATTTTCCATTAGGGTTTCATTTCCAGAAGTTAAAGAAGAACAAAAGGCTAGAGAAGAGCAATACCTGTCTACGTGTTAGCTTTCACTTTGTGGGTGTGCGTGTGACCGGTAACCGAAAGTAGCGGGTTCGTTCGTGTTGGTGTCTCGTGTTATCCTCCATTCCAATATTAATCCATTTTAAACTTATTTTTTAAAATATTTTAAAAATAAATTAGTATTAATCACTTAACTAAATAATTATAAGTATAATATTAAATATAATTAAATTAATTGTAAGACTAAGTTAAAATATAATAAATAATAACAATAAAGTTGATATAAATTTTAAAATATAAATTTTCAATTTTTTTTCGAGAGGTATTTTAATTTGTGTGGTTCTTTCTATTTTTGTTAAATATAAAATCAAACATTTTTAATTTGGGTTTTTTTTTTTTTTTTTATATGAACTAATGTCTAATTTTGTAGAATGTATCTCACAAGAGTTTCTTAGATGTAATTATAATATAAAAATGTTCTCCATACAAATTGTTGTTGCGTAGTGATATTAATAAAAGGCGAAACCTTCCCTGTCAATGGTGGTTGCTGTCATTGGCTTAACAGTTTCTAGACTATAATGTAAGGTGCTTATATAACCTCTATTGAATCCGACTTAACATCAGAAATATACCATACTTTCTAATCCACTACGCATGACTTACCATATTAAATGTTCTAAAGCACAAAAAAATAGTCCATAATGAAAATATAAAGCACAAAATAAACAAATCTTGAGAGAAATTTTCAGTCCAACTGGTCACATTAAATTGCAAAATACATAACATGATCCCGCAAAAACTCCTTAGTCTTGAATGCTGCAGAGTCTAAAACCATGATAATATTTCTCAGGCTTGCATAAATTAAATGATTAATAAATAGCAAACACCAAGTTCCAAAATTCTCGGATCAATTACCCATTCGCCAGATATGACATCATTCAGCTGATCTAGAACCATATGTGCGCCACCAAAACGAAAAAGGACATGATTCATAAGAAAGATCAACGAGTCGGATTCCGGGAGGATGACCACGATGGCCTTGAGCTACCTCCACTGCCACGCCATCTATCACCACCAGGGCGGTCATCTGGCCTGCTGTCACCACGACCCCATCTGTCTGAATCTGCTGCAGCCGAACCAGAACCAAAGCCATCAGTTCGCCTGCCTCCACGTCTATCAGCATCTACTGAGCCAGCAGGCTGACCAAATGCTTCACTTCGACGCCCACCACTGCCCCATCGATCAGGTTGGGGTGGTGGGGCTTGCCCTGTGGTTTCAGTTCTTTCCCGCAGATGCCTAGGAATGTATTTTCCAGGAGTAGGCCCAGAAGCAGCAGCAGCTGCTGCAGGAGCAGCAACAGGTTCACGGGTAGGAGGTTCATAAGGCCTAGAAAATCCATCAGAAGATCTTCCCAAGAGAGCTTCCTTCCTCAGCCTCTCTTTTTCTTCCAGTTCCCTTTCTCTCTGTCGCTGCCTTTCAGCAATCTCATCCAATTTCGCCTTACGCTCAGCTTCTTCTTTCTTTCGTCTCTCACCCTCTGCATATTTCAGAATTGAAGAGATTGCATTAGTATACACAGGATAATTAACAATGCCTAAACATCAATCTAGGCTACTGTAATTTGATAGGAAGTAGATTATACTAGAGATGAAAATACCTTCCCGTTTACGAGCTTCCTCCTCCTCACGAATCCTATTCAGTCTTGCTTCTTCTGTCCTGACATATAAAATAATCTTTCTCTTGGCTTCCCTTTCCTTTTTACGAGCTTGAATGACTTGATTAATTCTCTCTTCCCTCTCAGCTCGGAGCCTGTCAAACTCTGCCTGCCTACGACTGATGACTCTTTCCTGGAAAATGTTCTGTCAAGAGGGCCAAAAGAACAGTGTCTTTTAGAGGGCATGTCAAAAGGCTATCCAAGCAAAAACTGGAAAGCCAGTCTCAAAATTTCAAAGTAGAACAAAATCAGGGCTAACAAATATGAACAAAGCAATTAATCACCTTGTTTTCCAACATCCGAGAAAGACGGTTCTTTTCTCGAAGGTCACCATCATGGCGTTGTCTGCTCATCTCAATCTCCAACTGCAACACAAGAAAATAAGAGATTTATCTCAACAATAAAGTATACATATCCAGGGCCACGACCATGTAGGCGTAAACTAATAAAAAGAAAAACAATAATAAATGAACGGTCTAAGGATGAGATATTTCCAAATAATGCAGGATCAAACAGAGGTACATGTGCAGAACAAATACCTGCTGTTCACGCTCATGAATAACCCTCTCTTCCACTAATCGTCGCTGGTAGGCAGCATCAATTAATGGAGCAGCCTCTTCTCTTTTAGCTCTTTCCATATAATCCATTGTTTTGGCTAGCTTTTGTAACTTCTTCTCCATTTCCTGCCTCTCCCTCAACTGCTCAGTCAGAGCCCGTTCCATCAAAGTTTGCTTGGTGACCTTTTCCTGTATCAACACGAGATACAAATTACTATTTACATTCAACACAGAGATTGCTAAATTCAATTTACAAATATAATTTAAACTCACCCCCTCTAGAATTGGCTTCTTGCCGCCCTTCTTTCCTCCTCTGCGCCTCTCAGCTTCCTCGAGAAGGGCCTGCGCTTCCTCAAGCTCTCGCTCCTCTATTTCTCTAAGAATTCTCTGATTTTTCCTTTGCTCATACTCAGCTGCTAGTCTCTTCTGCTCAGCCTCCTCAGTTATCTTCTGTTGTTTTAGTCTCTTAGATTCTTCTTCGCGTTCCTGGAAGACACAAACAGAATGTAAACTCATTCAAATCCAAATAGAAATAATCATAGGTAACAAACACAGAAGATGATCGATTCATAGAGGATACCATTTCAATAAGTTGGCGTTCATGTTCCTCCTTCCTTTTCTCAATGATGGACTTACGAGCAAGAAGCCTCTTATGTTCTTTATCCACAATTTCCCCCAAATTAGGCAATATTTCACCTATTTTTGATGCTTTGTTTGTAGGCGGATAAATCATTGCCGTCAACTTGTTCAAAGATTCAGCAAGAATTGCCAGATGATCACGCAGACCATCAGATTCAAGACCCTGAAAACAAACAACATTTTAAATGATAGACAGGTTGCAACAATCCTAGTAAAAAAATAGATCCAAGACATAGAGTACATAAATCACAAAAACAGTTAACAAAAGAAACATAAACAAACAAAATATCCGCAGCCAATATATACAACAATTATTTCTATCCTCAGAATCTTCATTCGCCTCTTAGATATCAAAAGATGAATCACATGTATAAATTATAAAGAGCAATCACCACAAATATGAATTGCATGTAAAAACCTCTGTGATACCGACAGTTAAAACTCGAAACTATCATGGGAATATAGTATCTTATAGCAACCAATAAATGGAATCAAAATTTCAGAGACTATGCAATCAATGCCAGTGAACAACGCACCTTGGTTCCAAACAATACAACACCTTTCATGTGGTCAACTTTCATAGCTATAAAGTTATTTTTTACAGCATCAACAGAAATCTTCTCTACAACAGAAAAATCAAAAAATGGAAGCATCTTAGATAGATTCTCAATCTTCATCATCTGGTATACTTGAGACACCTGGTTAAACATACAGAACCATTAGTGAGTCTGAAGTGCACATTTGACAAGATAAATAGAATTGAACCAAACAATCATAATTGACAAACTACGCTCACCTGCTGAAGCACCCTTAGTGTAACAAGTTTTTCAATGGAAGGAACATATTTAGACAGCTGAATTTCTGGTACAGATGAAGCTGAAGCAAGCTTGCCACCCAACTTAGAGACTTTGCTCAATATAGGCTGAACCTTTGAGGCAAGATCCAGAGGAAGAAACTCATGTTCTACGAGATGGTAAAGATCTTTTACTTCTTGGATAGCACAACTCATAACACCTTTGGTAACCTGATAAAACAACAGTAAACAGCGATTAAAATCAAAGACACAGTGAATAAGATTACAAAAACCAACTGATGCATAAAAAATTGTATTGATAGTAAATTTTACAGTAGTTCAATAATAACTCATTCAAAGTCTAGATTCTTTACAAGTTACATAATCAGGAAGTGCAGGGGAATACAACATATCTTAAGTGAAAATTTTAAAAAAAAAAATGTATATTAAACTATTACTTCAAAACTGAACAATGAAGACAATTCTACCTCAAAAACTCATATTACACTTATTACGATTAGATGCAACACATTGAAGAACAAAGTGATGTCTATCATACAAGTCAGTAGGAGACTAAGATGTTGAACTTACCAATTCTGAGAGAAGAGCTGACCTTGAAAGCTGCAGGAAGGACAAACAGTAAGGATGATAATATCTTCAGCCAAAAAATAAAAGAAAGACAGCAGAAAGTACTGAGGAATATCTAAATAAATAAACAAAATTACCGCTTCTCTATTGTCCAGTTTAGGATCAAGCTCAAACCCTATAAGGTTAGACATTCTCAAGTTCCGTTCTTTCTCATTCTCAAGCTCCAGATGAGATGCACCTTGACTGTGATCATATGGAACAACCAAGAGTGCAGCTAGGACAACAGATGATGCAATCAATTGCAAATCCTTAGCACTTAAGTTCTTATTGTACGTCTTCTGAAATGTAAACAGCTTCAGCCATGCATAAGCATGATAGAGATGACTTGAGGATATCCAAAAGATTTCTGTGAGCTTAGCATAATAAACCACCATCAATGATGGCTTTGGAGTTTTCTTAACCATGCACATCAATCCATGAATATCTTCAATGGAATAAAAAGCCTCCTGTGGGATTATACAAAGATAAACAGAGGAATAAGGGATGTTCTAAGAACACAAATATGCAAGCAATCGAATGCAACACAAAACTGAAAAAAAGAATTAACATACTTGCCAAAGCTCGAGCTCTGTAGCAACCTTCAGCTGCTCAAACCTGGTGTCAAGATACAGTTGCAGACTTTCAGGAGCTGAGAGGTCAGGACGATCCCTTTGATCTCTATATTTGTTGAGATTAACTAAGTGGTTCCTTATAATTTCACATAGTCGGCGGAACTCTGTCGTTCTCTTGTATTGCTTGCAGAACTGGAAAGCCCTATGTGCAGTCATCTACACAGGACAACAAAACTCCAATAAGATCCATCTCTAATTTACTAATTTTCTAGAAATTTATGCTACTATGTCCCAACAACCCAACTATCCTAGAATATGTGACGCCAAACCAAAACCTATGATTATCTTTATTCTAATAACACCAACCAAAAACAACATTAAATTCCCCTTGCAGAAGTACTATAAGTGAATAATATGCATTAAATCAAATAAATCAGGCTTCCAAGGACATACCGCATATAAAGCCTCCAACTTAGAATTGTTTCGCAAAATTTCAAGCACCGTTCTATAGGTCTCCCACAAAAACTTGAACCACGGGGTAACGAGTTCACGGTCTGACCTATCCTTTCCTTTCTCACCACTAACGTAACTAAGCATCAGATCTTCTGGCCTTTTGTCAGCTTCAAGATCATCAACATCAAGAGCTTCTTCCAAAGCTTGAGCCTGACTACGAGCTTGCTCAGCTTTCTCAGTAGACAAATGCATAAAGTGCTTGATCACCTCCTCAAGAGATGACACATTCACCTGCTGACAGACAATGCGATATTGAATAAGACC
Organism: Cardiospermum halicacabum; assembly: GCA_031304145.1. NCBI lineage: Eukaryota > Viridiplantae > Streptophyta > Magnoliopsida > Sapindales > Sapindaceae > Cardiospermum > Cardiospermum halicacabum. The sequence continues at coordinate 33,182,744 of CM062389.1, read as the reverse complement.
ATCCTTAGCAAACTTCCCCCTCCGCATATCAACACAGAGATCCACATATCTAAACATAATTTTCTCAAGTGTCTTTTGCCACGCCCTATGCCTCTTAGAAGTAATCAAGTCGTGAAGGACTTGTAAAGCATCCTGCTTTTGCCCAACATTGATCAAAGCTGAATTCAAACATTACACACTACGGTCAGAATCTATTCATTACAACAACCTAACCAACATATTAAAACCTATTTCAGTCACAAGTACATACCTTCCGCTTGATTCAATGCAGCCTCCGGTTTGGCAAAGTTCGACATGATTGATCCAAAACCGAACTCAACCAATGAAACTAATAACCACGATCAAATTCTAAAAAAATAAAATAAAATCACGTTAGGATAATCAAATCCAAAATCCTAACCAACCACAGTCACAAAAACAAAAATTCACGTCACGATCTTCTACTAATTTACAACCAAAATCATATTCTCAGATGCCCAAGCGAGAATCGACGATCATCGTGTCAAACTTAGCCGAGATACAAACAGAAAAATCGAACCAGATCTAAATCACGCGATGAAAAATTCGAATAAGCAAAAGGAGCGAAAGACAGAGCCGTACCTGCTGAGACGCCGACGTCGACGCCGTGAAGAGAGGTGAACCTGAAGAAGAGACGCTCGCTCACGCAGTGAAGAAGATAAGAAGAGGTGTGTAGAGTGTATCCAAATAGCAAAACGAAACCTAGGGTTTTAGAATTACTTTTGGGTTTTCGGGTTAGGCCCAATTTGAACTTTTCCCTTGGCCCACTTTGTTTCCTAATTAGATTTTCTTGTCTTCCCTGATTTATTAATCAAAAGTTTCTTAATTTGCTCTTCACTTTTTTTTATTTTTTTATTTTAAATCATAACTTTGTCTTTGTCTTTATCTAATACTATTATTTTACAATAAATTAAAAAAATATATATTTTTTAAATTTTCAAAATATTTTTTATATTTAAATTTAGTTTATATATATATATATTAAATAAAATAAAACACGATACGAGATTAGAGAATCCCAAAAAACATGCAACTCACAAGACCATGCAAACGTCTCCACGATCTCCACTCTCTCCTACTTCAAATTTCAAAAAACACATATATTGATTCAGTTTTTGATTTAAATAGATCGATCAACCATCGAAAAAAGGAGAACCCGAAGAACAGAATGACTCCGATTGATCAATTTCTGACCGAAGAAGGTGATAATGAGCCTCACAGTTTAGAGAGAAGAAATAGATCACCATTTCAGATAAAGCTGAAAAGGGTCGGTTGGATGGTGATCTCTGGCGTTTTGGGTAAGAAGACCAAGTCGCAATATGAGGTTTCTTGCGAGACAAGTAAGAAGATCGTGGCTTCAAAGGTGTTGTTTTCTTTCAAGTGTTTGTTTGTTAGGAGGAAGCAGGAGAAGAATGGGTTGACGAATGGCAAAACAGGAGGGAAGTTGCAGAGGGCCACGTCGAGAGTGGCGTTGCAGACGTTGAAGAGGAAATCGTCGTTTAAGGAGTTTGGAGAGGATGAGCTTTGCAGGAAGAGGATTCTTCTGGGTGGGAAGTGTAGACCGTTGAATAATACAGGTGCTCTGCGTTATGATGCAGAGGGTTTTGTTTTACCTGATGTTATATGATGTTGTTGACCTTTGGATCTGATATTTCTGCAATTTGATATGGTAAATGATTGCCAACTACGTAAGTAATCAATCCCATGCATTGTTGCTTCTTAATTGTACATGCCGTATTTTGAAGCTATCACAACCTATATCATCTCTAGTTAACAATATTTGTCTACAAATTCCAATTCCCAAAATTCAATGTACAACCAAGGTTTGAAATATCGGTATCGGTATCGAGCTCTTCAGTATAATCACTACAAAAAATAAATTTCATGGTGACTCAAATATATAAAGTGAATAACTATCCTTTCACACAACAGATTTGCCATGAACTACATTTCACTTGATATAATCATTATGTTCATCTTAACATATATTTATATACATTTTATTTAATTACAAATTATAATTAATTATAAAATAAACATAAAAATATTAAAAATAACATCCAAATTTATTAAATTATTTACAAAATTTTACAAAAATACAAATCACTACAAAAAATAAATTTCATGGTGACTCAAATATATAAAGTGAATAACTATCCTTTCACACAACAGATTTGCCATGAATATGTGTTTGCATATTTTTTAAAATTGATCCGTAAATAGAATCATTTGGATTCATCCAAGTAAATTGATATTGTCACTCGGTGTACATTCGAACTTCATTTGACATTTGTGAAGAATGATAATCAAATATATTGTAGTTCTAAAATTACCAAAGAATTACATATTAGAAATCGATTATGATCCTAACTAAGGTTGAATATTAGAACTTAACCCCGATCTCATTTCATCTCGTGGTTGTAAATCATCCAAAGAATTATCTGGATTACCAACGTTCATTGATGAGAAAATTATTATTTAAGATTCCTCATCCATTTGTTGCGCTTTTTCTTGTTACCAATTGCAACCTTCTTAACCAACATTTTGCTATTTCTATTTACAATTAGATAATAATGTTGATCTAATGGATTAAGGTGTGAAGATTATATTATTTCTTTATAATCTACTCCAACATTTCCATCAAGCATCTCTTCTACTATGTTTGAATTTTAATCTTCATTACTACTAATTGGATTTTCATGGTAATTAGAGAAATTATCTACACGGAATTATTTTTCAAATACCCGTTCAACATTAATTCCACATTCATAAATATAACTAGCAACACATGGAATCGACATCATCTATTAAGCAAATATAATCAATAAAATAATAATAATAGTAGTAAAAATAGTAATAATAATAATAAGATTATCAATTCTAATACTTAGTTTTACATCTAAAGTTCATTTGAGATTTATTTTCTCCACATATAAATAGTTATATATAATTTTCAACTTCACATTAAAATAACAAAAACTAATTTTTTTTCAATATATTTATAAACAAAATAGTTAAATCAATGCGAATGTGCTTTAATGGCATTCACATATTAAAAATGTATATTAAAAATGTTGGTGATAACACTTTTATTGTAATATTTCACAATGACATAACACTATTCCAATATATATATTTCTCAATGACATAACACAAATATAAATTAATAATATTAATAATTTTTAATTAATATTATTAATTTTTTATTATATTGTAATAATTGTTGAATGCAATTATGTATTTAATTTCATTTTGCTACTCAATGCAATTGTTTTAGTTTTGCCAAAAAAAATTCTCATATATTTTTTTTATAGTATTTCAGCTATTTAAAAATAAATTATTTCATAATTAATGCAAGAAGAATAAATTTCACAATGCACCTAAAATCTTGCCTTAATATAACTATAGTTTAAATTGATGTTTATATTAGAATTGTACCTTATTACTAAAACTAGTAAATCGGCTCGCGCTTTGCGCACGAAATATATTTTTATTTTTATTTTTATCTTTGTATATTTATATGTAAAATATATATTATTTTTATAAAATTATCATATATTATAATAATGTATATAATTTTAAAGTAAATTATTTTTTTAAAAAAAATCAATTCAAGATATACACAACATATTTTATAAACAACAATTATAATATTTTATGAACTTTGTATTTAATATAATATATTTTAAATATAAATTAATAAAAGTTTGTTATTTTCAACTTTAAACCTAAAGAAATAGTACAGTTATAAGCCCTGAAAAAATGAAAATCTTTTAAACTCTATTCGTTGATTTGTTTATATGGTTAGATTGTTATTATTAAATGGGATGATTTCATTTTTAATCATTTCAAACTTTAAATTTAGTTAATATACCATTCAAACTTTGTTTTAAAATCTTGAACTTTTGAAAATTTGAAACTTAAAAAATAAATAAAATTACTAATATGCCCTTATAGAATGGTGAAGTGCGCTTGATACTGTGAAGCTCGTTTTTTAGGGTATGTCGGTCAATTTGGTTCATTTCTTGATACTGTGAAGCACGTTTTTTAGGGTATGTCGGTCAATTTGGTTCATTTTTAAAGTTTCAAAATTTCAATAATTTATAAAATTAAGTAAAGTTTGGATGGTTTATTTAAAGTTTGAAAAGTTTATATTTTATAATTTTTTCATATATATATATATATATATATTATTGGACAAACCAAAAATTAGTGTTTTTTTTTTCATATATAAATTATTACTGTTAAATTAAATCATCAAACCTTAAATTAATTTCCATTGATAATAGTTTGTTGTTAATTTGTATTTATTTTGTTGTGAATAAACTGAAAAAGAAACATATGATTAAGAAATATAATTTTATTTAATTGAATTATTTTATTAATATATTACAATAATTTATTTTTAAAGAAATGAAGAATTAGATTTTTGAAATAAACATATTTAAAATTTCTATAGGTGACTTTGAATCTAGAGAATATAATTGGATTTTGAGAAATTATTCAAAATATAAATTTAATAAGTATAACACTAACCACTAAATGAAATAATACCTATAAAATATTGTATAAATAACAATAACTATTAAAATAATTGAATAAAAATAATTATTTTATAAATTATAATTTTATTTATTTGATTTTCGGTAATATATAATATAATTCGGAAAAAAATCGGTAAAAAAGCACATCACATTGATTGAGGAAAAATGGGATGAAATATAATTAAATTGGAAAGTGGAAAGATTTGTGTAAATTAAAAAAAAAAATATAAATAAAAAATAGTATATAATAAAATAAATAAAGATTCATTGTAAATCATATTAATTATTAAAAAATAAATATCAATAAAATCAATAAATATTTATAAATAATGGCCAGGAAATGTAAGAAGACAGTCAATCTCATAGCTAGAAATAATGGGTATGGAATATAAAAAGACAAAAATCAACAATTACACCTAGAAACCAATAATTCAAATAATAATAATATTGGCTACATACTTCCATGTGAAATGCAATTGTTTCAATTGATGTACCATGAATTCATACAATATTGGCTAGTAGGAATCACGTTAGTATCAACCAACCTTAAAACGGTACAAATTAGTTCACTATTCTTATTTTCTCAATTTTTTATTCTTAAAATTTTCATTTTTACCATTTAAATTTCATTAGTCGTGAATCTACACTTTAGTACAAATATCAAAATTAAAATATATTTATCACTTAATTTTTTGTTTACTACTTTCTAAAAATATTATTTATTTCTAAATATATCGGGATATTTCGGATAATATCGGAAAATATCGGGATATTTTACAGATATATCGGATTTTGTACGGATACTCCGGAGGATATAAGATATTCAGACGTATCGGTACCGGTCGCTTAGAAATTTAGATAATATCAGGATAATATCGGGTATCGTTTCGATATTTAAAACCTTGGCTACAACACACAAACTCATCAATCACCCACCCATCCGGACTCGAAAATTTAAATTCAATTATTAAATGAGTTAATTTAATTCGGACAGTCCGATAAATTTTATTAATTAGAATTATAAAATATAATGCATATATAAATAAATAATAAAAATAAATAAAATATAATTCACTTTACTAACCAAATTGATTTGGATACATATCCTATACATTAAAGTAATATAAAAAGATAATTCATATTACAAAGTGTCTCTTCCTTCAAAATTAAAATTATTTTAAATAGATTACATGAAATTAGTACAATTATTAAATTTGCTTATCGAGCTCGACCAGTTCATGAGCTTTAAGTTAGCTTATAATTCGAGAGTTTTAAGTGAATTGAACTTGAGTTTAAAAATAAACTCGTTAATAAATCGGGCCGAACTCGAGCCAAATAAAAATTAAACGAACCGAGTCAAGTGAGGGTCCAACTCAGCTTGGTTCGACTCATATCCAACCTAATCACCTCATCCACATGAGTCAAAGCAAAATCTAACCAAAAAAAATTAACACATAAATACTATTCATCGTAAATTAGAAAAACAATTAGAAAACTAAATGGAAACAAAATTTACTTAATTCCTGCCTTAGTTTTCTATAATCGTTATAAAGCAGTTCAAGATAATGATGTATATCAGCATCAGTCCAAGTGAACCACAAATACAAGGCACCAAGAATTCGAACATACCTACAACAATTCAAAACACAATTAACTTTATTAACAAACAAAACCTAAAATAATTGAAAGACGATTTTATTAGGGTTTCAAAAAAACATACTTATAATAATCATTTTTAATAAATTCGACGACCATGTCCTTCTCATATTGAATTTAGAGCATTTTTATGACGAGACACATAAAAGGAGTAGGCTTGCGGTTGCCACCGAAAGTTCCACCAAGAGTCTAGCTTCATGGCCTTGTCGATGATTGCTTCAGCTGTCAAGCCAAAACATTGCTCGTTTTAGTATGTGTTGTGGTTGATGGACAATCTTCTTCATTAGATTCAGTGGATTCGTTCATTGTATGCTCTTCGCTACTTAGTCTGTACGATTCGTCATTTTTTCCTATCTAAACCCTAACTTGTAAAATTAAGAACATATGTATAATATATAAAGGTGTATTTGAGTCGAGCCCGAGCTCGTATAGGTTCGAGCTCACCTCGTTTACGAAAAGCTCAGACTCGAAATTCGCCAAGCTTTTGGTACCAAAGTTCGGACTCGGGTTCGGGCTCGAACTCATGAGATTATATATAACTTTGGACTCAACTTGAAAGTTCAGCTCGTTTAAATATATTAAATAAAATATTATTTTAATATAATTTTATAAAAATATATAATGTACTAGGCTTGTCAAGCTCGCGAGCTTGTAATTTGATGGCTCGAGGCTCGACTTGCCCGAAGTTTGTTTGAACTCAAGCATGAGCCGAGTTTTAAATGAGTCAAGCCCGAACCGTTCACGAGTCGGCTCAACTCATTTCCAGCCCTGATAATTTATGTTTTTGCCGCCATATGGTACCTTTTCAACCTACTTTTATTAATACATAGTATTTTAAAGGTTTAAAAACTTCAATTTTTTTGGAATATTTTTATCACCGTAGGTTTGTAATATTAACTAAAAAGTCTTTATTGTTTTATTTTTAACTAAAAAAACCATTTTAACTTTTTTTTTTTTTTGTTAATTTTATTGTTTATCCGTTAGTGGATGAATAGTCAGAGTATTTCCGTAATTTATATATATATTTTACTTTAAAACTATACTTTTTAAAAGTAAATAAAATTATCAAAAATACCCCTAGTTGTTGTTCATTCATTTGTGGATGGAATACTCTAAAAGTTTTTTTTTTTCTAAAAATCAAACAGTGGAGGTTTTTTACTAGTATTGCAAACCTGCACCGGTAAAATGTAAATATCCCTTTTCCCTTTATATCATATAGTATTCTTTTAAATTTAATTGCAGGTGCCCCCACTTTATGAATTCTTTGAATTATTTAAGTTCAGTTAATTGATGATTGAGTGGTAAAATGGATGAAGAAGATTGAAGAAGGAAAGACCTATGAATTTAAGAAGAAGGAAAATGGGGGTCTTTACTCTCAATACCGAATTTATGTTCCACTAGTTAATGGGATGAGAAGAGAATTGCTTAAAGAGTCTCGCAATCAAGTATTTTCCATTCATCCAGGTAGCACTAAAATGTTCCAAGATTTGAATGTTGATTTTTGATGGCCTCGGAATGAAAAGAGATATTGTTGATTATGTTGGTAGATGTCTACTATGCCAACGAGTGAAAGCCGAGCATTAAGTACCTTCAAGACTTGTGCAACTAATTTCTATTTTGGAGTGGAAGTGGGATAGAATCACGATGGATTTTGTGTTGGGATTACCAAAGACACGTGGAAAACACAGTGCAACTTGGGTTGGGTTTTGGTGGATCGTTTAACTAAGTTAGCTCATTTTATTCCGGTGGGAACCGGATATTCATCGGAGAAATTGGTCGGTTTATACATTAAGGAAATCCTTAGGCTACACGAGGTTTCTTCTTTTATCATTTCTGATTGGGAGCACAACTCATAACACCTATGTTAACCTGACAAAAACTCAACAATGAAGACAATTCTACCTCAAAAACTCATATTACACTTATTACGCTAAGACACAACACAATGAAGAACAGTGTGATGTCTAGCATACTTGTCATGAGGACACTAAGACATTGAACATACCAATTCTGAGAGAAGAGCTGACCTTGAAAGCTGCAGGAAGGACAAACAGTAAGAATGATAATGCCTTCAACCAAAAAACTAAACAAAGAAAGAAAGCAGCAAGTACTGAGGCATATCTAAATAAATAAATCAAATTACCACTTTTCTATTGTCAAGTTTAGGATCAAGCTCAAACCCTATAAAATTAGACATTCTCAAGTTCCATTCTTTCTCATTCTCGAGCTCTAAATGAGATGCACCTTGACTGCAATCATAAGGAACAACCAAAAGAGCAGCTAGGATAACAGAGGATGCAATCAATTGCATGTCCTTAGCACTTAGGTTCTTATTGTACGTCTTCTGAAATGTAAAAAGCTTCACCATGCATAAGCGTGATAGAGATGACTTGAGGATATCCAAAAGATTTCTGTGAGATTAGCACAATAAACTACCATCAAGGATGGCTTAGGAGTTTTCTTAACCAATCCATAAAGATCTTCAATGGCATAAAAAGCCTCCTTAGGAATCAAAAAATAATATGCAAAGATAAAAGGAGGAATAAGAGATGTATTTAGAACACAAATATGCAAGCAACGGATCACAAAACAAAACTGGAAAAAAAAGAATTTGACATACCTTAATCGAGAGCTTCTTCCAATGCTTGAGCCTGACTACGAGCCTGCTCAGCTTTCTAGACAAATGCATAAAGTGCTTGATCACCTCCTCCAGAGATGACACATTCACCTGCTGACAGACAATGTGATATTGAATAAGACCATCCTTAGCAAACTTCCCCCTCCGCATATCAACACAGAGATCCACATATCTAAGTCTTGAAGGACTTGTAATGCATCCTGCTTTTTGCCCAACATTGATCAAAGCTGTATTCAAACATCACAAAGTTTATACACTACAGTCAGAACCTAATTCATTACAACAACCTAACCAACATCAAAACTATTTCAGTCACAAGTACAAACCTTCCGCCTTCTGCTTGATTCAATGCAGCCTCTGGTTTGATAAAATTCAACGTGATTGATCCAAACCCGAACTCCACCAATAAAACTAATAATCACGACCAAATGGCTTTATTATCCCAGATGTTATATGATGAAGATGTTCTTGTAATGTTGAGTTTTGAATTTGAATTTTCTGCAATATAGATTTCAAACGTTTACAGATGTACTGCTGATTTATCACTAGCAAACAAAGCCCTCATATTCACCGATTCTCTCTCAACAAGTTGAACAGCAAATGTATATTTCTACATATATATATAGCACATGACTACAGCTTTAATGGTTTCAATCCAAGAGAAGCTCGGATTCTGTTAGCTTCTGCGATTTCTGGGTCTGGGTGATCAGTGCCATCATCCTTGGGTTCCTTCTTTTCTTTCTTCTTCTTTGGCTCAGATCGAGTGCTTGCATCTTCTGGTTCGTCAGCATGCCTTCTAGGACTCATGCTGCTGCGGCCACGCCTCTTCCTCTCTCTACTCCTACTTCGGCTCCTAGATCGACTTCTCCTCCTGCGGTCTCTGTCTCGTCTATCTCTATCACGTTCTCTGTCTCTTCCTTCCCTATCTCGGTCTCTATCACGTCCATAGTCTTTCTCATGTCCATAGTCTTTCTCGTCTCTCAAGCGATACCTGTCCCTATCTCTATCTCGGTCTCTTTCCCTGTCCCTATCTCGACCACGACCTCGTTCCCGGTCATAGTCTCTGTCATAGTCCCGATCTCTGTCATAGTCCCGATCCCTGTAAATAAATATGTAGTTAGCTTATATTGCAATTAGTACTTCTATAAGCTACAGACTAACACACAAATCAAATGAATGTCAAATCCACACACAAAAAATGGCAACACTTAAGCACAAACTATATTAGAATTGTTTGATCCATCATACTTCTCAGCTGCACACTGCCAGTGCAGAGAAACCTGGCAGGATCACAATATTTTTTTTCTTTAGGAAGCTAATATAGCCACGCGAGGCTTTAAATGCCGAGGTGAAAAAGCATTGCTATTGATATTATAACTATCTTTACAGACATATGAGCAATCTTGACAAAAGCTTCCACAATAATGACCGACTAGCAACAAAAAGAAGTGCTTGATTTTCCAAATAAGTGCACTCATAAAAGCTATGTAATGAAATTGACTTTGTATGCTTAGAGAATGTAGGCAAAAAATATTTAACACTAGGACCAATCCAAGAACCACTTAACAACAAACCATCTTGAAAATTATAAGCTCAGCATACTGCCAAAGGCAAGAGATGTAAACAAATTTAAAATTATTCCTGGGGGAAAACAAAAATAGAGAAGGAATGTCTAGTACCTATGTCTGTAACTGTCACGCCGTCTATCTCTATCTCTTTCCCTGGTAGGGCTTCGTCCATGGTGATAATCCTGTTAAGTTAAGAATTAGATTTATACATATAGTCCATAAACTAGTACTATATAAATGAAAACTATGAAAAAATGAATTTTTCAGAAAATCAAATACGAACCTTTTCATAAGTCCCATTGTCTAATCCATCCTCAAGCTGGCCATTGTCCTCCTTCTCCTCTTCCTCCTCGAAATCATCTTCTAGAACACTTTTCCTAAGGTCCAATATACCAGCAGTCTCAAGATTCATTCTGTTCGTAAAGGAAGAAACAGGACAAAATCAGGTTTAGAAGCCAGGAACAAATTCAAGGAACAATACACATGCACACATATTTTCATGGATTGAACAACCACGTCTTTCTTCATCCAGACCTAAGAACAACAACTGCTGAATCCCCTTTCATGACCAAATATCATGCACATATCAGTTGCCAAAAGAATTCAACTACTCAATCCCCTTTCATGACCAAGTACCATGCATATCATTTACCAAAAGAATTCAACTAAACTACATTACCAAAAGAATTCAAATAAACTACAATATTTAACAACCTTACAATCACGATGCAGTATTGTTTCTTAATTCTACAAGCATCAACTACAGTGCTAAACTCGCCAATTAACTACCACAAGGAGTTCGGTAGAGCACAACATTCTTCCACTAATAAATCTAATAACATAACAGAACCATGAACTCAACCACACTACTTTTGAAGCTATCACAACCTAAATCATCAAACAACATGCAGAACTATACAATAGTTAACAATATTTGTCTACAAATTCCAATACCAAAATTCAATGAAACCATTAACAAAACCTAACTACAACACACCACAAAACAGAAAAGAAAAAACCAATCAAGATCAGAGAATACCTCTTCTTAATGCGCGGCAATGCTATGTCACACGAATAATCCTTTGTCAGCAGCTCATCAATCACCTCATCCACATGAGTCAAACCAAAACCTAACACAAAACATTCATACATAAGTACCATTCATCAGAAATCGCAACCAATAGAAAACTAAGCAGAAACAAACTCACTTCCATCAGGTAATTTCTGTCTCAATTTCCTATAATCATTATAAAGCGGTTCAAGATAACGATAAATATCCACATCAGTCCCAGTTAGCCGCAAATAGAAAGCACCAAGAACGCGAACATACCTGCAACAATTTAAAACAGCAATTAACCTCATTAACAAACAAACCTAAAACAATTCAGAAAAAACGTACTTATAATCATCATTTTTAATGAATTCGACGACGATGTCCTTCTCGGGCTGAATTTGGAGCATTTTCATGATGAGGCACATGAACGGAGTAGGCTTGCGATTGCCACCGAAGGTTCCGCCGAGGTGGTCCAGCTCCATGGCCTTGTCGACGAGGGTTTCAGCTGTCAAGCCGAAGCATTGCTCCTTCCAGTATGTGTTCTGGTAGATCTTCGACCGGACAATCTTCTCCACTAGATTCTGTGGATTCGTTCCTCGTATGCTCTTCGCTGCTGGGTCTGTACGATTCGCCATTTTTTTTCCTCTCTAAACCCTAACTCCTAAATTATGATTGAAGTGAAAATTCTGAGAAATGGCCGTTTAAGCCCATTTATGAATGTGTATAATGTTTGTTAATGCTGCCGCCATACGGTGCCGTTTAAGCCGGTTTAATACAAGTGCATCGCTTTATGTCGTAAAAATGGCAATTCAACCCCTAAAAATCATACTTTTATCATTTCATCTAAATAGCTGAACAATTGTTTGAAACGCACCGCTTTAAGCGTCCACTTGAGCCTTATTTTTTTTGCCATCTTGATCATATTAGAATGATTTAAACTAGTACTTGTTCTCCAATGGAAACTTTCACAACTAAAAACATCACAAGAAACACAAAATGACACTATTTATTCAAGCAGATAAAAGTTGATAAGTTAACAAATCAACAAATCCAATACATTTGTTTGCACCATTTCAAAGAACAAGGAGGGAGGTAGGGAGGTCAGATGGACACTCATGAGCCAAGAGAGCAACCAACAACCTGAGTATAGAAGGAACTCTGTAAATTCTAATCAGTTACTGTGTCCTACTAGAGCCTTTTTAAACTTACTTACCTGTAGCTGTTGACTATGGTGGGTGGATACATTCATATAAGATACTAGGGAGGTTACACTGGATAATATAACACCTAACAATCTACACATGAGACACTGATTTAGTTACAATTTTGTATTCATCTCTGCAACTGGTCTGGTGTATGGTTACTTGATGACGATGTTGTCCTACCGTTCAGCATCCCATTGTCAGCTGGTGGCGACACTCCCCATCTTCCGTCTGGTTCACTAGGCTCCATGACTTTTACAGTTCCATCAGATAAACCCACTGCAAATTGATTGGATTCCAGCGGGTGAGCGGCGACAACAAGTGGGTGCACAGCTTGGCTTCTGCAGTTTGATATTGTACACATAATGTTATATGAGAGGTATATGATGAGTACTAAAGCGTGTAATGATGAATTCACTTACCCATTTAGAACTGTTGGAGACAAATACGTTGTTGGAGCAATGTGACATCTCAGTCTCAGAGTATCCGCATCGAAGACACCAACGTTCCCATCACAGAAAGTAGCATAAACCAGCTGGCTATTACATGAGTATGTTGCGCAAGATATAGGTGCCGATAGTACATCTTGCGGTACCCACTACAATGGAATAATGTATCACAATTTTATTATTTTGTCAATAAAAAGTATATATACTAAGATATTTTTGAAACCAACCTGCCGAATTCGTTCCATCTTGGAGGCATCATAGATGGCCAACTGTGTCTCGTGAACAACCAGCATGCGGATCTGATCTGAATGGAAAAGAACCCTAGTGTCACCATTAGGGGCTTTTCCAACAGGAATTTGGATTGTTACAGATTTCCTCTTCTCCCATGTATCAATACTCCATACACACAGCTGAGAGAAAAATAAGGAATGAGTATCCATAAGAAGTGAAGCACTAAGAAGTCTCTTACACAGCACAGTTTTGGTTAAAGGGCAAAAGAAACATGGTTCACTTACTTGAGCATCAGCACCAGATGAAACCAAAATGTTAAGGTTAGTAGAAAACGCTAATCCAGTTACACGTTTCTGATGACCCTTCAGTTTAGATTTCACCTAGAAAAAAGGAAACCATGTCAGTAATGTTGCAAAAGGATATATCCTCATGAACCCACAAAGTACATTCAAAAAGACACAAGTTAGAATACAATAGAGGTACCTCGTCGACTCTGACATTGTAGATGTGAATAGTTGAATCTTCCATTCCAATTGCAATGATGTTATTGTCCTGCGGGTGGAAAGCAAGGAAGGTTGATGCAGGAGGTGGTGGCATGAACGTTGTCATCACCTACAAAATAGCCAGGCAGTTAGTAACAGAATTCTGGACAAAAGTCAACGTCTTTTTTTTCCTGTGCATAATACCTTGAATGTCATCATGTTGAACAATGACACCTTCCCACCAGTAGCGGACATTACATAGGAATCGTTCTTGGAGAGTGCAATGCAAGGGACAGCTTCATCCTGATTGACACCTGTGACATCATTAGTCATGAGAAGACCGCTATTTGGTATCCAATGGTGTGGAACGACACTAGCAGTGGCCTGGAAATGACAGTGATGGTTAGAATCTCTCCACAGCAATAATTCATTAATCATCTAAAGGAGAATTTTATGCAACCGTTGATCAACAGAAAAAATAAGATAAACTATATACCTTTCCATTAGGATTCTGCTCATTGCGCGGCCACTTCCACAGTTTTTGGATACCATTAGAGCCAAGAGCCAAAATGCCAACACCAGAATTTGTATACAGCAGCCTAACAACCTGGATTTAACAACAAAAGTTATAACATAGAATAGAATAGTGAAAAAATTTCAGCATTTAAATACCATCCAAAAATATTAAAAAATACCTTGCTAGATGTGTCTGTATTGTCAGGCAGAGTAACTAGTCGACACTGACCACTCTCGGCGATTTCAGTTAATTGCCATGGTTTGGTTTTATCAATGTCATCCACAGTCCTTGGTTTTTCCAAATTTCTACTTGCAGGATCAACACCGTTCTTAAAAAGAAAGCCATTGGAAAGGAAAATGTTAAGAGCAATACCCAGCAAGGGCCTTAACCAAGCTACAAATGCTAAATTCAATAGAACATAAATTTCAAAGAGCAAGCACAATATATATATTTATATTATAGCATGTCAAACCAAGTTTAAACTAGTCATCTTATCACACCATCACAAAAAGAAACAATGCTCAATTTTGAAAATTCAGCACAGTTTGAAGTGTGTCCTACATTATATAATTGGATCATCGCAAGAATCTTAGTAAAATCAGAAGAAAAATGCAGACAGGCAGACATAATTCCTGCTGCAACAGAAGAAACTCAAAAGGGAGGAAATATTAGAATAAAAGATATAAGAAATATACAATGATAGGAGATGGCCTGACAGGAGAACTCCTTTCCACTTTAGGGCTGACACTTGAAACAGTAGAACCGGCAGGAATCTAATCAAAATGTAACAATAGTCAGAAATGAAAAAAAATAAAGTTGACATGGTAATAGATCTCAATCTAACAACTTAAAACCAGTATGAACCTTAGGTGTAGAAGTTTCAATGGAAGGTCTTGGTGGTTCAAAAAGTGGGTTGCTTTCAGTTGCTCTTAAAGATCTGAGGCCGGCAGCATTAGCAAGAATCTTAAATCCATTGTCTGCGGTAGTAACGGCCAGCAAACTACCATCCTTACTGAACCTCAATCGGGGGAGGCTCTGAAGAAATTTAAGTCAGCAGATGATGGTAAGCATTGAATTCTTAGAAATGAAGATATAGAATTGACATGGTAACTTACCGGCAGTCCACCTTCTGCCTCTGTGGTTGTTAAAACACTAATACTGTCCATATCCCAAAACTTAACTTGATTCTCCTCGCCAACTGCCAAAAAGTGGTTTTGAGTAGTGTCGAACTGAACAACACCATTAGATTTCTTTCTAAAGCCATTATATGTCCTCTTTATTGTTCCTTCACTTTCATTCCATTCAACCAAGTAAGAGTCACCATCTTTACTCGTTCCACAAGAAAACAACCTGAAGAACATAATCAATAGACTTCAGTGAAGACCGACATAGAAAATAGTGTACAAACAACATTATAGGATGAACATGATAAAAACATTTGAAACACTAAGCATAGCACAAAACTAGAATTTGAAGTTCACAGATCATACCGACTACCATCAGCACTGTAAAGCATAGTAGTACACCAGTGACCAGGTGCATCATAGTCAACTCTAGAACCCACGTTGTCATATAACCAGGCCTTTATTTTGCCATCAATAGCAGTAGAGAATATGAACTGCAAGACATGAATAAGACAATTAACTCACAGTAGAATCCATGCAGAACAGCCAAGCAATTTCATGTAACCAACAACATTAGAACCACATTTTCAACAGTTGTTTAAGAGATAAAGTATAGCAGCAGCACATTCAACAAGGGCAGACATGATGTATAAAACTGCAAGGTTTTAGGCAATCATAATTTCAATTAACATGTTCCCCCATCCTAAGGATATTAATAATGATAGCAAGTTTATTTTCCAAGGAATTAAAAAATTTGCTTCCACTTAAGGTAAAAAGTAGCATAAAATCTGGGAACAAGCCATCTGTTCTCTTCTAGCATACCTGAATGTTCTCTTTGTGATGAGGGCAGATGGAATACACAGGAGCCTCATGGCCTTCAAAAGTATACAGTTTCCGTCCACTCAAGTCCCACACCTGTTTCACATCTTTCATTAGATCATAATGAAATGGTCGATTGATTACAAATGTTGAAAAAGAGAAATTTTGTTGCATACCTTAATCAGCTTATCATCTCCACAGGTAACAACACATAGTTGCTTGTTTGGATGAGCAAAAGCCAAGTCATTTACACCACCAGCATGGGCATCGATCTGCAATACCAAAAAGAAGTAAATCAGACAAATGTTATGTTAGTCCATTACAACTTTGAGCCATTATGATAACAGCAGGATATCAGCTTGCCTGGAGATGCTGGCGTAGTTCATTTGAGCCAGCATATGAATATAGCTGAATCAGTTGTTTGGTAAATGCAACCCCTACAGCAAAAAGAACAGTAATTAGATATGAACATCATCTTTGATAAGACAAGTGATTTCAGAGGGCACTTACCCACAAAATTTCCATCCGGACTCCATGCAACACGACTGACAGAAATTGATGTGTCTTTGACAATGGAAGCCTGTAAGAAACCTTGTCAATTGTAAAACACTACAAGCAGATTTGCTAACAACAAATACAGACATCCAACATGGTTCTCATGACTGTCTCTCATAAATAGAAAAGGACAGTTAAAAAACCTGAAATGGCAACGAAGCAGGCATATCCCAAATCTTGAATGGCTTTGAAACCAGTCTTTCGCGCATCCCAAGGTCCCAAAGTGTGATCTCACCATTAGTAGAGCCAACTGCTCAAATTACAAATTGATATCAGAAAACTGCAGGGGAAAATGTTCTAAGTTCTAACCATTAAACACCAACTCTGCAACAAGATAAGTCTAAGAAAAAATTCTCAGCATTCAAATCCATACCAAGAAGCAAATTCTGGTGAGATGGATGGAAATCCAGGCTAATGACAGTTGTTCCCTGATGCAAAGTAAAAGCCACAGTCCTCGGCAGATCTTCCAGAGACCAAGATTGCTGTCGAGGTGCTGAATAGGAAACCTAAATATCACAGAAAAGCATAAGCAGGCCACCATTATTACGGAATCTTATATATTGTCTAGATAGTTCCAAGGCATAATGAATAAGCACAATCAGCATTCCGTATATATATAACTACCACTAAAACATATACATATATAATAACAAATGAAAATAAAATATCCACCTCTTCAACTGAGGGAGTAGGTCGTAACCGCTTGATCAGTTCATGATCAGGACTCTGATAGTCGGCCATCCCTGGGGTCGCTGGAGGTGTTCTCGGGTGTTTGAGGATCGATACTATCAAATTGAAAAGTGAAATAAATAAGCACAAAACCTAACACAAGGATATACTTTATAAGCCTAATCAAAAAGTCAACCACACTGCAAATTAAACTCAAGTGTACACAACCAACAATGCAAAACCTTAGCTTTATATGGTATTGAACTAGATCGGAATGGATTGGATTTGCACCTAAAAGATAAGTATTTAAACACATATACCAATATATAAGTTAACTTGATAATTGAAATTGCGGTCATTTAAAGGAAAATACATTTTGCTTAGAAAATCTAAACACGCACATGAGCGATATGACATATACCAAAAATATTGTGGTACTACCATCCCGAGCTCTTGTATATGTATTAAGTTTCACCAAAATCCCATATATATCTATATATAGAGAGTTTCACCAAAAGCCCATAATAAAAAATATATATTTAAAAATAAATAAATAATCAAGCCCTTCAATTCATAACTATAGAGCTTAAAAGTTAGAAGATTAACACAATTACAGTTCAAACCCACTTCCCCATCCTCTTTAACAGAATGCTGAAAGCATTACCTTGATTTTGCGGAACAGGTATGGATGATGCAGTGACAACAGCAGCTTGTACAGATGAAGAAGCAGAGGCATTGGCCATCCAACCGGCTAAAGCACTTGCATTTGCAGCAGCAGGAGGAAAAGGCTATACAAACAAAAAGCATGTATACGTCATCAATATATTCAGCATAATATCTTTGATCTAGCTACATTTATAATTGGAAAAATGCATATCGTACATTGTGTGCTCCAAGCGAAGTATAAGAAGCAGGTTTCGCAACAGCTGCAACAGGGAGATTTACAGGTGTTGTTGCCAGAGGACCATTTGGAGGCGAACAAGTATGGTCAGTAAAGAGAGTCTTAATATCGGGGTTCGGCTTTGGGTTCTTGCATAGCTGGTGCTGCCAATTCAAACTGCGAAAATGAAGTAGGTATCAAACACTGGACAACATTAATGAGACTAGAGCATAACCATCACCACAACTTCTCTCAAAACACCAGCAATATTTCCTCCATTTTCATATGGCAAACAACAGTAGCAAGAAACAATTGTAAAATTTAGCAAAAGCTTGCAAAACAATAAATATAGTACATGATAAAACAAGAAAGCACAAGTTATTATTTTTCTTTGGTCATCTGGATTTACCTCTGGTTGATAAGAGTCCGTAATCTTGATGACCTCAGGCTAGGAAATGTAAGCTTATCGCGAAAAAGAGGATTTGCTTCAATAAGTTTTTTGAGTTCTATCAACATAATGCTACGAGCAGTTTTAGTATCTCCATACTTAGACAGCTGCTCATTTTCCCTGTTTAGAGAATATGAAATATAAGAGCTTGATATTAACACTAACTTCAAACTAACCAATTGTTAATTGACACATGCACACACATGCACCGTCGTACTTGTACGAGCTATCTAGGTTATCCAAATACTAACTAGCATAGTTGCAATTCAGCCACATGGATTCCTCCTAACAATTAATCAAATGAAAACTATTTATGGAAATATAAACCATGAAATACCTGAAATTGCTAAGAGTTAAAAGCTGAGTAATTTCTTTGTATAATTCCTCGTTAAACGTCGAGAATACTTTCAGATCGGTCACCAATATTTCGACAGCCTTAGCCTTATCTTGCCTGTAAAGTCAATTAAAACAGTGCAAAAACGAAAATTAGGGTTACTACTTGAAACAAAATAGGTAAAACACAATTTCCATTAAAAAAAATAATAACTAAATAAATAAAAATAAACTATATACCTATCCAGCGCTTCAAGATATTTCTGCTTCCTGATTTCAAAGAATATCTTCATAGAGTAACGGTTATCGTCAACTTTAGTAAATCCAGACAAATATTTCTCAACTTCGTCCCATTCGCCAGCTTGAACTTTCTCTTCAAAGTGCTTCATATTGAAGAAAAACCCTGATTCTTTCTCAAGCCTGCCATAACAACATTCCTTACATTCTTTATCATTCTCATTAATTTCAAAATACAACATATAAGATGTGTCTATACCCTAACAGCGAAAATTAACAAACAAGGCTGGTCAATATTTATGGCTGAGCACATTAAAGGATAAACACACATGACTTCTACCGAATTTAAATACCTATACCACTCATTATACTCATATCAATTACAATCATTTACAAAATCAATTCATTTAGATCATACAAATCACCAACTCTTCAAATAACTTTAACTCAACAAAACAAAACCTCATACAGAAAAAAAACATCAATTATTTCTCAAAAATGACACAAGGATACGGTTTCGGTTACATTTCGAAGATTGTCCTTATTAATAAATAATACTAATTTAGAAAAAATTATTAATTTTAAGAAACACACAGATATAGAATATCTGTAAGATAGAACTCAAACATAACTATGGCCAAAATCACATTTCAATTTGTTGAACAAGCTTCTTCCATATCTAACAACCTATCATTTACACTCACAATCCATCAATTTATTAAACAGACTTCTTTCATATCTAAAAACCTATCATTTACACTATCATCAATTACAGTGATAACAAATTCAATTCAATAAAATTATACAAAGATCAGCAATCACTTGAACCAAACACAAACAACAAATCATCTTCCAACACAAACCTAAACAAATCGACAAATCAAACTTCATTTCAAACAAATCCAATAGTCCAACACCTCCAACCAACAACACAAAACACAAAAATCCCAACATCATAAGCATAATCAGAATCTAATCTCAAACATATCAAGCACGCAACCAACAAAAACAACACATGCATCAACAGTAAACATATCCAAATCAAAAACAGAGCAAATAACAGCACATAGAAGAGCAAAAGAAGGTCTCACTTATGCACAGACTCCTTGAATTTCTCTTCTTCAAGGAACTGAAGTATGAGGAACACGAGTTCCCGACTCAAAGACGACATTTCTCGTCCCTCAAAACGACACCCACTTCAGAATTCCAACTTCAATTCACTCTCACAAACCCACCCAAAATCCCCCTTTGAGACTCACTTCAAATGAATTTTCTAGGGTTTTCAAAGGCTGCGTATGAGATAAACCAGAGAGAGAAGAAAGAGAGGTAAAGAGAGTCTTTTGTCTCGCTATCTTCGATGCGTTTGTACAGAGAGAGACTTCTCTCTTTTTCTACTGACCCATTTTGATAAGTATATTTGCTTATCAGATAATTCACTCTAGTTATCCGAAGCAGTTATCTGCTTATCATTGCGTGTTGTGATAGGGAGAGTTGGCGGATTCGAAACCACTTATTCAAATCTGGTGAATATTCGACACACAAGTCCAGTTGGGTCCCACGAGTTTTGTGTGGTTTTTCTTAATTTAATATTTTTCTTTTAAGAGTTCATGTCACTGTCTACACTTTGTAGTGTCGTTTTCGGATTTTTTTAGATAAATTTCTCGCGATAAAATGAAAGATCCCCTAATGCTTTATTCCTCTCATGAGTTATAACACGATATTTTCATAATCTCTTAAAGTTTGTTTTACACGCGCTGTTTAATTTGATTAGATAGTGACCGGCTTTTGAATGCGTGTCTTTGTTCTCGTGGGTCCATCAACTTTTTGTCTCTTTTGATTCGGATACGGTTTGAATTAAAATGGATATGAGTTATGGATATTAAAATTTAGTATGGAATTGAATTTGAATAAAGATATATATAAATTGATTTGATTTAAATAAAGTTGAATTATAAATTTGATGATTAAAATGATTGCTATAATATTAAAATAATTATAATATCAAAGCTTTATCATGAATTTTAGTTATTTATTTATTATTAAGAAATTGGAATTGAGATTTGATATGATGGTAGATATATTTAAAATGTATAAAATTTTGATTGCCTTAACAATAAGTTTGGTTAAAAAGCATTTAATATACATCTATTATTTTGTTTTGAAGTGGATATTATAATCTTTTCTCTAAATTTAATAAATGTATTTCTCTCTTTTTATAGTAGTTTAAATTTTTAAAAAAAAATAGAGCTTTAATTATTATCTTTTTCTTAATTTATTTAACTATTTTATATTTTTCTTGTTTTTAATTTGCTATTTAAAATGATATTTTTATGAATTAAGTTAAAAATTATATCTATCAATTGTTAAAATTAGTTTACGAATTTGTTAATACTGTTTAAATTAAAATAAAATATTAAATTGATTATTTTATAATAGAAATAAAAAATTTATTAGACCGAAATTATGGTATTTTTAAATTAAAATAAATTAATATTATATTTATAAATTTTTATATTATTATATTTCAAATAATTTTTTATAAATTATATTATTATATAATTCAGTAATTAAATCACGATAATTTATTTTTTCTTTATAATATTCATCATATTGCTATAAATTTTTCAAATATTAAAAAATAATCGATAATTAAAAACTTTTATTTTATATGTCTATTTGAAAATATTTTTAATTTACTTTTTAGAGAACATTTAAATTATATATTAGTCTTTTTTTTAAATATATAGCACGTTTCAAAGAATATTTAGCATTTAAAAAATATTTAAAATGCTATTTAAGACAACTTTCAATCTAAACATTAATAGTGATTTACTTTATTAATTTTTAGTTTATAATTTATTATATTATTATATTCTGAATTATATTTATATTTCCAATGAAATTTAGTAATTTTTTATTTAAAAATTAATTTAAAAATTAAAATTTAGTACACAATTAATTTTATAGTTAATTTAAAATTTAATTTAACAATTAATTATTGACATTATTTTATTTTAAATGATGCTCTAACAATTGATTTGAAAATTTAACAGTAGACATACCCGTTTATAATATGAGTTTTGTCAAATTTGTCATTTGTTTCATTAAATGGATGTTGAAAAGGAAGAGTACAAATTAGAGGTCTTTATCAAAGCATGTCTACGAATTATATAAAATGAAATTGATGTTAAAATTAAAAGTACAAATTATATAAATGTCATATTTAAAAAGAAAAAAAGAAAAAGATACATGTCTTTATCAAGTCACGTCTACGAATTAAATTCAATTTTTTCTTCAATCATGTCCAACCATTTTTTCACATTGAAATTACTTATATGTACATCAAAAATGTCCAAAACATATTTTGGAAATTAAATTTTATATTTAAAATTCCAAAAATCATTGAACCCAATCAATTATTACATGTTATCTTCCATAGACATGCATGGAGGACAAAAATATGTGTGATATGGTCCCTTTTCATTATAGTCAAATCAATTTAATTTATATTTTTTTTATTTATTTTCGATGGTGTCAAATTAGTACTACTAAAGGCAATTTCAATGAAATTTACATTTATTTGAATTGGAAAATTATTAAATTATATTGAAACATGTGTTGAAACTTGGTACATACAATAATATCTTACCTTATCTGATCGAGCTAGTTTGTGATGGAGACATTAGTGATTTTAATTACATGGTAGGGACTTTGCTTTGTTTGAATTGTGAATCGACAAATAATATTGTGATAATTTTTAAAAATACCTTAATGTTGTTTTTGTTTTTTAATAAATAGTAAAAAAAAAAAAACATTAATTTCAATTTTTATTATGATGAAAATATTAAAAAATTTAAAAATAAATTTTAAATTTTGAAAAAAAAGTAAAAATAAATTTAAGAATAATCTGTCGGCAATTTTTATTTACATTTAAAAAAAAAGAAATTGATAATTTTTATTTTATCAATTTTTTTCGATCAATCCAATTAAAAAAATCAATGAACTCTACTAAATATTATTATTTTTTAAAAAAATTTAATATTATATTACGATGATGTAAATAGAAAATATGAAACTGTATAATTTAAAATTAATGCAATAATATTTATGGAATTTTTTAAAAATAAAATAAAAATGATTTTTTTAAAAAATAATTACAAAATAAAAATATTTTAATATTAATTTAAAAAATACTATTACATTGTTAAAACCATGCATGCAAAAATCGGACCATATTTGTACTTTCGTTAAAGTCAGAACAGAGCATCATTCACGTAACATGTCTGATGTCTGATAATACAGACACGTGGTCCCATCGTGAAATCAACGGCTAAGAATCAACGACACCGGAGAGAGATTATGCGTGAAAAGCATTGGATAGATACCCATGTTAGTTGTCAGAACGGTTACAGACGCTGTGATCAGATGAAGAGTTTGGTTTTGTTTGAAACTAGACTAGATTTATTATCAAACTACTTTAACTTTTTCCAATGTGCATTTATACCGGGCCCACATCACTTCCATTTTCTATTTTAAAAATAAAATCGACGTAATAAATAAATAAATATTTATATTATTTTGTGAAATAAGTTTTTTGTTTTATGTGGTCCTATTTTACTCCCCTCCTTATTCACATTCACGTAACAAGACTAGTAAGGTTAAGTCCCGTATAAGCTTTTTAAATGAGAGCTTGAAATAATTATAACTATTAGTTAGGGTAATGTTTTTGAGGGGTGATATTTAAAAATTTGGAAATTTAAATTTAGATAAAATATTTTATAAAAATTAGAAGAAAAAATTTAAATATTTATCAGCAATTCTAAAAGTAATTTAAACGAAATTATTAATTAAGTAAAATATACGAAAATTTTTAAAATATTTATTAATAATAATAGTTCAATAATTAATTATATAGAAAATTACATATAAAAATTAATGTAATTATTTGCATATTAAAAGATATATTTTTATAAAAATATTTTTAAAATGTACTATACAATTAATTTATTACAGTATTAAATGATAAATATAAATATAAGATAATCAAAATATATTATAAAAATGTAAAGATATTTTAATAATTTTAGAAAAATATGTTAAATATATTTTATAAAAAATTATTTTAATATTAATTTAATAATTCTGGTTGGTCTAATTTGATTGACCCCGATGAATTGTAAATTATACTTTAATTATCGTTTTATTATATGAGTTAGTTTCAGATTAAATTTAATTCTATAAATTGCAGATTAAATGAGTCAAATTCAACTAACTTATATTCGTAGTAATGGACTAACATATCAATAATTCGATAAATTAAATTAACCCAACAACCAAAATACCATTTATCGTAATTCCATTGACCAGCTATAAACACGACATCTAAATGATGAAAATATTTTTTAAAATAAATTATAATAACAAATAAGGTCAAAAAAACGTCAGCTTTATTCAAATTTATCCACACATATTTTTTTTAT
Organism: Cardiospermum halicacabum; assembly: GCA_031304145.1. Lineage (NCBI taxonomy): Eukaryota > Viridiplantae > Streptophyta > Magnoliopsida > Sapindales > Sapindaceae > Cardiospermum > Cardiospermum halicacabum. The sequence goes on along the minus strand of CM062389.1, from coordinate 33,157,840 downwards.
ATAATTATATATCTCAGAAAAACAAAAATACAAAAAATCTAGGTGTCAGCATGTCGTATCAAAAAAATGTCACCTGCCAAGACCCCACACTCGCGTACGCTCCTGCAAAAAGCGCGTAACGTATCGAAACTCGTGAGACGAAAGAAGCATCGAATGGTGCGCACGTTCTAACGTCAATGTGACAACGAAAGATCCTCGATATCTCGCGAGAATTTGTTTCTATCGAAGTATTGTGATCCACGCGCTTGCTTTTTGTCCACTTTTTCACCGTAAATCTTTTCTATTGGGATTGGCCAGTGAAGTAGCGCCACGTGGAAGGCAATATAGAAATAGATTTTTTTTGTTGTACTTTTGTTTCACTCTTGTTTGAAAGTATAATTAAGGTTGGAATATCATTATCGTTTTACTATATTTATTTATATTCATGATTGATCTTCATTGTCCAAATCTTATTACGCGTTTGAATAGTTTTGATTCTTAGAGTGTGATTTTAGATAATTAAGATAAGAAACTAAAAGTGTGAAAACAACTTACACTATTTGAATATTTTAGGAAAATTAAACTAGAGTGTAGTAGAAGTATAGGATTATTTTAATTAGTAATACGATTGAGATATGTACCATATTAAATTTAAATAATAATTTGATATTATTATCATATTATTTTATAGTTAAAAAAATAAATAAGTTGGGAGTATAAGTTGGTGAGTCTTCCACTAATGACACATTTGGTATGCAAAAAAGGTTGATGAAAAGAGAAATATAAAATTAAGCAATGAATGACTAGGAATAGTGAGGCAATTCATAGTGGTGGATACTCAATAAACCATAAATAATAGAGCACCATTACTTGTCCTATGATTTATAAAGAATCAATTTATAATACACATGTTGCCAGTCAACTCTCCATTTTATTTCTCTTTGATACATAGCTAAAATGGCCTTCAATTGTTCCCTTCCCATGTATTATTCCAAAATTATAATTATAATTATATATATATATATATATATATATATGTTAGGATTGCCTTGAATCACAAGGATTTCCTTTTAGGAAGGTTTTCCTATTTTGAGTTTGGATCTATTTCCTAATGGTTTGATTCCTTGTTTTGGAAAGATTTGGTTTTCCTAATTTGGTTGATTGTATTCCTTAGTTGGAAAGGAAACAAATTAGGAAAGTATATTTGATGATCACTATAAATAGAGTTGTCTCATGAAGAAGAAAGTATCCCGTCCCTTTGGGGTGGTGATAATTGGAGTAGGGTCATACCTGTGGGGGTAATGATCATTGAGGTTAGGGTCTCACCATTAAGGAGATTTCGAGTATTGAGGTTAGGGTCTCGCCATTAAGGAGATTTCGAGTATTGAGGTTGGGGTCTCGCCATTAAGGAGATTTCGAGTTGAGGTTGGGGTCTCGCCATTAAGGAGATTTCGAGTTGGGTTGTCTCGCCATTAAGGAGATTTTGATTAGAGGTTGTCTCGCCATTAAGGAGATTTTGATTTGGGTTGTCTCGTCATGGTGGAGTTGTTCGCCTAAAAGAGATTTTGGTTGAGAAAGAAAGCAATTTTGTGTGGAGAGAGAGTATTGTCTAAATGACTTGTAATCCTTATTTCTCATAGTAAAGTTGTTATCTTTCCGTGGATTAGGCAATTTGCCGAACCACGTTAAATATTGTGTTCGTATTTGGGCTGATTGTTTTGGTTGAATCGAACTAGGAATTAGGAAGCAATTGGGATAGAACCGGAAATTTCCTAACAAATTGGTATCAGAGCTTTGGTGGAGGTTTGTTTGAAGATCAAGTTTGAAGTGGACACCTCATTTGGAATTAGTATCCATGATGTAGATCGGTGAGATAAATTTAGTGAATATTTTTATCAGCAGAATTTTCTGGACAGCTTGGAAGAATTGAAGATTTCTCCTTAACCAACCGTTGGATGATGCTCAAATTTGATTCTAATATTCTACATATATAATTCTAAAGTTTGACCGTTCGGATTGTGTATTGAAGACTGGAATAAAGAGATATGACATCAACAATTGGGTTTATGGGTTTCACGAATTTGTCCTGCGCTGCCAGATTAAAAAAGGCATATCTCTTTAATGAACCGTTGGATTAAGCTGAATTTTGGATATGTTGTAGAAGACATGTGAATGTTAAACTTAGACGGTGGAGATGGGTTTTGGAGATTTCTACAAGGAGCGATGTTGAACAGAATATGGTTGTTGCGTATTGGAAGCATGGTAAAGTATGAGATTGAGATCAAGAACTGAAAACATATGGATTTGGGAATTGATAGTTTCTCTTTCGAGGTGGAGAAATATTTTGAATTTGATAGAGAATGAATTGAATGATGGAGACAAAATTGGTTTGGTAGTGATCAAAGGAAATAGATTCAAAAGTTTGAGGTGATTCAAGTCAAGGTGGAGATTTGTTAGGATTGCCTTGAATCACAAGGATTTCCTTTTAGGAAGGTTTTCCTATTTTGAGTTTGGATCTATTTCCTAATGGTTTGATTCCTTGTTTTGGAAAGATTTGGTTTTCCTAATTTGGTTGATTGTATTCCTTAGTTGGAAAGGAAACAAATTAGGAAAGTATATTTGATGATCACTATAAATAGAGTTGTCTCATGAAGAAGAAAGTATCCCGTCCCTTTGGGGTGGTGATAATTGGAGTAGGGTCATACCTGTGGGGGTAATGATCATTGAGGTTAGGGTCTCACCATTAATGAGATTTCGAGTATTGAGGTTAGGGTCTCGCCATTAAGGAGATTTCGAGTATTGAGGTTGGGGTCTCGCCATTAAGGAGATTTCGAGTTGAGGTTGGGGTCTCGCCATTAAGGAGATTTCGAGTTGGGTTGTCTCGCCATTAAGGAGATTTTGATTAGAGGTTGTCTCGCCATTAAGGAGATTTTGATTTGGGTTGTCTCGTCATGGTGGAGTTGTTCGCCTAAAAGAGATTTTGGTTGAGAAAGAAAGCAATTTTGTGTGGAGAGAGAGTATTGTCTAAATGACTTGTAATCCTTATTTCTCATAGTAAAGTTGTTATCTTTCCGTGAATTAGGCAATTTGCCGAACCACGTTAAATATTGTGTTCGTATTTGGGCTGATTGTTTTGGTTGAATCGAATTAGGAATTAGGAAGCAATTGGGATAGAACCGGAAATTTCCTAACAATATATATATATATTAAAATTATATATAATGAGTGGTTGAAAAGGCAATATAAATAATTATAATATTTAATAATTTAAAATAATTATTAAAATATTATTTATAAAATTACTGCTTAAAATATTAAATACCATTATAAAAATTTATTCTTAAATATATATTTTTGTAAAAAAATATTAAACCAACCCATTCTAAAATATAATTTTATAATAATAATATTTAATCTCTTTATAATAACGTTATTTATTTTATAATTTTTTAAAAATGATTTAAAAAATTATAATGTAATATAATTTTTATAATAATTCGAAAATTTGATGTATAATTCAGAAAGGGAGAGGTCTCGAAAGCTATACATACACTGCTAAATTATAAATTTTATAATTGAAGTAATGATTGTATTCGATTGGCTTTTATAAAATAAATAAAAATATTAAAAATTCCTCAAATTGCAAAAAGCTACCATATCATATATGTACATAATAATGTAATATAGTATAGACAATGACATTGACAAATGCCCCATTATGAATAATCTAATATAGTGTTTAATTCGTGGAAGGTGTCAAGTGACATTGACACAACACAACTCAACTTTCTAATAACAAATATATTGGTGTGGTCAAAACAAAACAACAACTATTCAAGTGTTTTTGTTCATTGTTGTCGTTACATGACTAAATCATAATATACCACTTACTAAATAATAATAATAATTATTATTATTATTGTTATTTTTTTTTTTTAAATGATAAAGGCTATTTAACTCATACATCTCTTTATAATGAAATTATATAAACAAACACACCAAAAACGAACCAATAAATACGTCAATCAATTTCTATATAAGAAAGTGGTCCAAAATTCAGCTGCCCTGTTGAGAAGTAATTTATGTCTAGTCATAAATTCGATTTTGACAAATTTTATATATTCTTGAAAGGTGGTTGGGAGGTTTTATTTTTTTTAAAAAATATTAATGCTCCATGTTATTTTTATAAATGTTTTATATTCTTATTTTTATTAGAAAAATTGAAAGGGATTTATGATTAGATGATATATGTAAACATCAACAACAATAAATGATATGACTTTCAATTCCGCAGTTGACAATATAGTATGCGACATTTATACACAAAATAAGGAAAAAAAATAATTCTACTATTTACATCATATTAACAATAATGATAAATATTATTTTAAAAATAGTTAATAAATTTGAAATTAATTTGAGTGATTGACCAACTGCAAAAAAAAAAGGGGCAAAATTGATGGTAAATGAAGATTTTGTGTAAAAGAAATAACTACTCGAAGGATTGTTTGAATAAACTGATTTTTAATTTATGATTTCTGAAAAATTGTTTTAGATGGTATTTGGATAGCTGGTAGAAATATTTCTGTCCTCTCAAAAATTCTTTTAAATTAATTCTTACTTCTTTTTTTTACCGACACTTCTCTTTTACTATCTACAGAAGTCAAAAGTAAAAGCAATCCCGAACAGATCTTACCCATCAACCATCTCTACTACTACTACCTATATGGTGTGATTAATGGAAAGATGTAGTTGAGAAATCACTACATGGATGATGAAAACTTGGGCCACATGAGCCCATATCAAATTGGGCCTATTGGGCCAAGTTTCCATAACCCTCAATAATAGTGGTGGTCCATTTGTGCATGTGTGTTCCATTATTCTTGATTGACAAAACAATAAATACAATATACAAGGACCACTTTGAATGAGTGGTTGTCATTGTCATTGTCATTGTGAAACTCTTTTGTAGTCAAATAAAATATAGCCACAACTTAAAAAGTACTATAAATAAACAAATTAGTGATGTAATTAAAGAATGATTACACTATAAGAAAAGATATCTACATGTATTTAATATTTAGTTAATGGAAGCTACTCATTCTAGATTATCTTGGTCCCAAAGTGAGACTATAGACTTTTGTGTGAGAAAATTAATAAGATCTTGTATGCATTAAAGTAATAATAATTGAAGTTGCAAGTGGAAGTAGTAGAAGTACCGTGCTCGTGAAAATGTAGGTCCATTATTTTTTAATAATATAATGATATATTCGATGTAATAGTAGCTATTTCGGTGGTAGTGATTCAAATAATAAAAAGAGAAAATTATTGTATTATTTATTTATATTTATTATTATAAAATATTGAAAATTTTAATTAAAAAAATATTATAATAGTAATATATATTTTATAAATATTTCACAATATTATTTTAAAAATTATTATAATACATTTATTTCTATAAAAACATTATTCAAAATATTTTAGACGTGTCTCTAATATAACAATAACTTATAATGTTATAATTATGTTGGTATACAAATAAAAATATTTATGGGAAATATTATTATTTAAATAAGATTATATATGACAGTTATAGTTGAGTAGAATATAAAATTTTAAAAATATTATTATATTAAATAAAAAACTAATAAATAAAGTATAAATTAATATTTTTAAAGTGTTTTAATCAACCATGAAAATGTAAATAGGATAAAAATACTAAATTTATTTTAGTGTATGTTGGGCGCCAGCTGTTTCATTAGGTTCCACTAGCGGTTAGTGGTTTAAAAAGCGGTGACGTTTTGAGAAAATAGATGTTCGGTGATATTTTTTTCAAATAACGGTTAATGGTTCACTTAGCGGTATGACGAACGCGGTTCAAATTAGCTTTCGCTCCAACCGCTGTTATAAAACTACTAAAATACCCTTTTATTTCACATTAATAAATATAAATTCAATAATTAAATCAATTATTTTTGTAATTTTATGTCTAACCGCTACAACTACCATCGAACAGTTATTATAACCGCTATTTTGACCGTTATCTTAATCGCTATGTAAAACCGCTAACCGCTACAGCTATCTAAACCACTATTATAACGGCTAATTTTAACCGCGGATGACAAATATAGCCTTGATGGGAAGAATTATGAGTTGCTCTATTTATATAATTATTCGATTTGCAATTTGCTTGTGTCCAAAAACTCTTATGAACTCAAATAGTTTGTTGTTGGATTTCGAGAGGTTCCATTCCAACCTCCAAATACTTCAACAATAGTTTTTGAAAAATGATACATTTGCAACCAACATTGAAGAAAGTCAATGAGTCAATACCAACCCAATAAGAAGAAGACGATGGAGGAGGTCGTTATCAAGTAAGCCGCCCCACATGTGATTATCTAGGTGGTACACGTGTCCACATCCGATTAGTTTATCGTGTGGGGTCCATTGTTTATGATTAGGTGTAATCCAATCTAAATCTTAATTGCTTTTCACCGACTGATCATTTCCATCATCATGTCATGTGCTTAATAGCAATACCAATTCCTGTTGCTAAAATTGTTTGTTGTGTTTGATTAAAGTACGTAAAATTGGAAGAACAGAAATAGTGACACATTTATGTGATGTGTGAATATATATATATATATATATATATATAATATAATTGCAGCTACGTACAACTGCAAAAGTGGTGGTGATGATATTACCTTGCCGACCAAAGCCCCATACATATATATTGAAATGGATTCATTGAATATGAATGGGAAACATATACATATGATCTCTGACTTGATATTGGTCCACAGGTAAGATAGATATTTAGTGTCAACAACAATCAAAATATCATCATTTCATGATTAAAGTAAAAGCATATGTATAGACATAGTCATTATTGATTGGTCACCTTCCACCATCTTCATCTCTACCTCTCCTTCCATGTCCATTCCTACTAACCTGCCCAATTTCCAATTACACCTCCAATTATAATTATTTACAAACACATCAATTTTGTAATATACACAAGTATTTTAAAATTCTGAAATCATTAATTGAGATTTAGATCCTATCATATTAAAATTATATATTTTTCCATTATTATTCCAATTAAATCCATAATTGTAAAATAAAATGTTTAGACGAGATAACAAGAAGAATTTTAAACCAATAATATATATAATTAATTACTTTAGAAACATCCTACTCAAAATTATTTCTAAATATTTAGCAAATATTTATAAGTATTTTTATTTTACACCAATTTTTTTTAAATTATTAAAAAATATCCACTTTTTACAAATAGTGAGTATTGTTTAGAATTATTTTTAAAAATAAATATATATTTTTCAATTATTTAAAAAAAATGATGGAAAATGCAAATACCCAATATTTATTTACCTAACTATTACATTTCCTTTTTCACGTGGAGTTTATCCACTTCTCAAATCCATTGATTTTAGACCATACATTCAAAAATAGCAAAATTTTCCATGCAAAATTTTATTCTTTATTTCACTATTCCCCAAATGATAAACCAAGACAATGAATTATATTATAAAATTCGATTTCAAAAGACTTGTGTAGAACTTACTAGTAATAGAAACTTTTCTATCAAAAGCAACTTCTCACTTCACATTTTCTCTTTTGCTTCTCTATCTTTTTGTTTTCACGTGGTTCAAGTAATTTAGTATTTTTTTTAAATAATCAAATTGTATTAGACACACCTAACTTTTCTTTTTGTGATTTGATTTGTGAATTTTTTGATTCCATATAATTTTGTCTTTGATTTTTCACATGTGTGTTGAAAAATTAAAGTTGGATTGGACCCCATCTTGACAAATTTATACCTTTGTATTTTTGTTAATAGTTGTATTTTAGTTATCACAATTTACTCACAATGTTACTATAATTGATTTCACACTAATTATTAATGAATTAATTGAGAATTATACAAGAACATGGAAGAAAAAATATGGTCAAATTTGGTTACAATATCAATGAACAAATAATGACTTGTAATTAGTCGTTTTTAAAAGAATTTCTCTTTCTTAGGTGTGATAATGTGATTGTTTGTTTAAATGTCTCCTAATTTCTTTTATTTAATTAAACCAAATTATTGAAACCATAAAAACTGATTTTTAATTTGGACGGTGTTAGTCCAAATAAGAAGCACCTGGTTTAAAAGTTGACATGTGTATGGTTGATACTTTTAGAAAAATAAAACTATGTAAAAATATATTATTAATTATTTTTAATTATATAAGTCATACATTGTTGTTTTCATTTATTATTAATTATTCAATGTCTTTATCCAGACATATTCAATTATTTGTGAAATTTCTGGTAGATATTGGTTGTATATCATGAATTCTCAATTATTTGTTTCTATATTTTAATAAATTAATTCAAATTTAAAGAATATTTATTTTTTAGAATTATTATTGTTCCATGTTGAGATGTTCATATTTCCATAAAAGATGGAGTTTTGATATTATTATATTTATTTTAAATATTTTTTATGATAAGCCAATAAATTTATCATTTTATTTCTTAATATTAATTTTGTTTAATTTTAGCTATTTATGTAATTAGTGATAAATAAAATCAAATAAAAAAGAAGATTGAATTAAAAATTAATTGGGAGTAACAAAATAACTAACTTTCAAGAGAATAATAAATAAAAGCTACTTTTAGTTGAATTGAAAGCTACACAGAAGCTAGAAGTGCTCAAAGGGCAACAGCAAAAGAGACTCAAAGACTCATCATCTCATCTTTCTTCATATGCAATGAAAGGAACCATTTTGATATTTGTGTTAGGTTATGTTATGTTGTATACATACAAAAGACTTTGTCTTTGTTTTCTTCTCCACTGATAATTATACCAAAAAAAAAAAAAAAAAAAAACACAACCCAACAAAACCCTACCTTTTCACTCTTCTTCTAAATATGGATTGCAATATTTATAACTCATCTTCTTATATAGTTTTGTTCACTGTCTGGATTGTGATGTCAGCTTTTGACACATCTATTAAGGTTGTGTTTTGTTTAGTTATGTTAGTTGTGATTTTGATTGTTGTGTTGGAAAGATGGAGTTTTTGTGTTTGATTTGTGGGTTATGGATGTTGATTTGAAATGGGGTGTTTTTGTTTAGGAGAAAGATTGTTTCTTTTTGGGTGTTTGGTTGATGGGAAAATTGTGTTTGGTTGGAAGAGGGTTAATGTTTGTGTTGTTTTGCATTTTCTGTGGGTGTTTGTTTATTTGTATATTGATTTTGTTTATGTTTTCCTTCACTTTCTAGGTGAACAAACAAAAGGGTTAAGAGTGTGTGTAAGATAGGCATGTGAGGGGAAAAAAGTTAGAAACTTTCTCAGAAGCCAAACAAAAAGAAACAGTGTCCTTTACTGAATTTCAAGTTTTTTTTAATGGTTTTGTTTTCAGCTTTCTACAATTATCTAGATAATGCTATAATGGTATTCCAAGTCAGATTGAATATTCTTATGGTGATGTCTTCAGATTCACAGCTTTTTTGTTTTTTACTTCTTGTTAAATCCTTGTTTGGTGTATTAAATGGTTAGATTCTCAGCTTTCTGAGTCAGATGATTGTCTTTTACTTAATTAACAGTAGTAACAACTCTTCACATGTTCACAAATATTGCACAGAGTTTTGTTTTCTTGATGATATATTATGTTGTTTGTTGATTTGTGTTGTTATGCTATGTTCAGATTCAGTGAAAGAAGAAGTTTCAGCAGTACCTGTTTTTTGAGCTCTAAAGGAGGGGAAATGGGGCATTTTTCCTCTATGATTAATGGGTTAGCTCGGTCTCTTTCAATTCAGAAAAGGAGGAATTTAGTGATCTGTGATGGTGGTAGAAGTGCAGCTGATGCAATGGCCAAAGATGCCAAGAAAAATGATCTGATTTTGAAGTCATCAGGTTTTGTAAATGTTGATGGTTCTAACAACTTTGCCTCAGTTTTCTCCAGAAGAGGCAACAAAGGTGTTAATCAAGATTGTGCTATTGTTTGGGAGGTATGCATACAATCACATATCTCAATCTAATTGCTGTTATATTGTTAAATGTTTTGAGCTTTTTATTAGATTGGGATTGAAAAATGTGTTTTTTGATTGGAAATTGTTAAGGGATATGGATGTCAAGAAGATATGATCTTCTGTGGAATATTTGATGGGCATGGACCATGGGGTCATTTTGTTGCAAAGAGGGTCTGCGAATCATTGCCTCCTTCACTGTTATGTAATTGGCAAGAAACTCTAGCTCAAGCTTCTCTTATTCAGGATTCAGATAAAAAGCATCAAAGGATTGATATATGGAAGGATTCTTATGTCAAAACCTGCGCTGATGTTGATCGAGAGCTTGTTCAGCAGCGGAAGTTTGATTCATTCTATAGTGGAACAACTGCATTGACCATTGTCAGACAGGTAATGCAACCACATAACTTATATGATTTGATTTAGCTGTGAATTTCTAGCATGTATGCTCATATCTGTTAGAATTTCTATAGACAAGTTTATATTTATCATGTGTTGATTTCGTGGTCAGGGAGAATTGATTGCTATAGCCAATGTTGGCGACTCTCGAGCTGTGCTAGCTACCATTTCGGATGAAGGTAGTGTGGTAGCAGATCAGCTGACAGTAGATTTCAAGCCAAACTTGCCGTGTGAGTACTTCTTTTTCCCTTTAAAATGGGTCTAAAAGTGATGATTGTTGCTTAACTCTTGTCTTGATTATGTCTGCAGTGGAAACTGAGCGGATTCTACAATGCAATGGGAGAGTTTTCAGCCTAGAGGATGAGCCGAGCGTGCATAGAGTTTGGCTTCCTGATGAAGAATCGCCAGGACTGGCAATGTCTAGAGCTTTTGGTGATTACTGTATAAAAGATCATGGACTTATCTCTGTCCCTGAAGTCACTCACCGGCATATAACCGGTAGAGATCAATTTGTCGTGCTTGCAACAGATGGGGTATGTATGTTTATTGCATTAATCATTGTAAGCAAATGCACGTTCATATGTTATATGCCTCAAATGCTTTTTTTTCATAGGTATGGGACGTTGTCTCCAATCAAGAAGCAGTAGATATTGTCTCCTCAGCGCCAGATAGAGCTAAAGCAGCAAAGCGTCTGGTCCAGTGCGCTGTGCATGCTTGGAAACGTAAGAGGAAAGGGTATGCCATGGATGACATTTCGGCTATCTGCCTATTCTTTCACTCTTCTTCTGTACCTGTATCTGAACATGTTCATGTAATGGACCCGAAATAGTAATGAAACATGAGGGAGGTAATCACCCCTTATTTTCTTTTTCATCTTTTGCTGGCTCATTCATGTTTTTCGCTTCGAATGCATATTTTATTAATTTCCCCAGCTAAATATAATATAAACACAATTGGTATATATATATATATAGACTGCAAAAGAGAGCTCAAGAGGAAACACTTCAATAAATCTTTTATGTTTCTATTACTAATGTACATATCATACATCTACTAGTTCTTTCTTAACTACAATCTATAACAAATCTGTACAATTGCAGCTAAATAGAGATTTATATGAAGTTCCAAGTGCGCGCTGTAAATGTAGTTTGTGCAATTCTATGCTAACATACTCAGTGAAAAACCTGAGGAGACGCGTAAAATTCGCTCTCATTAAACACAGGTCTTAGATCTTCTTGACACATGAATTCCAAGGGGAAAGAAACAACGTGTCCCCTTACAAACTTGAGTCTCTCCATTGTGTCTGTTAAGCGATTTTCGCCATTCTCATATGTTTCCAGCTTCTCTGCTGCTATTCCTAAATCAATTGTGTCGTGTTTTAGCTTTCTTTCGCTCATGCATTGCCTCAGAGCAGCCCTGCAAGTTAGGCAGTTTTGATTACATATGTATAGAATAGTTATAGATATTTATCAATCTGATAGCATTGTAGTGCGTCATACCTCGAGTGAATATGTTCATTTGGGATACAATCAAATACATCTTGGTATATCATAGTGTTATATTTTGCAGTAGCTAGCCACAGGTCCTTGTAGGTTAGGTCTGATACAGGATCACTGATTTTAAAAACCTCATTTCGCTGTAGACCAAGGTGCTCAGACCAGAGCGAGCACCGAAGAGTGTACGAAAATTTACCAGCCTTCCAGGGCTGTCCACTCATTGATGTATCAGTAAACTCCTTATCTTCTATAAGTACTCCAATCTAAAACACAACAGCAAACCCAGAGAAGTTAAAACATGGAAGCCAGAGCTAGATTTTGTCATACTATGCATGACAAATAGTACCTCAGAGTCTCTTGATCCAAGCAAGCTCCTATCGTTAATATTCGACGATCCAATGAAGGCAATGCGGTCGTCTATTATCATCACTTTGCTGTGCACATACACTTGACTTGTGGCCACAAGACCATCATTGCTAAGCCTGCCATAAGTTCGCAATCCGCAGAAGGTAATGTAGTCTTCTGTTTTTGGTCCTAATAACAGATTGAGATGATGTAAGATTGATGTCTTCTCTCTTGAAATGGTTCGGTACTGCCAATGCATTAAGGCTCTAACCGTTGCTGCGCCACCATCATCAATACCTCCCTGATAATTCAAAGCCATGGTTAGTTCTAGTTATCTTGTATGTATGTAGAGTTAATAACTAACTCTAATTATGGAACTTCTCATTCTATAATTCTAAACATGTTTGTGTGCTCGAAGGATGCGTCTGTATAACGCTTCTAAGACACGGTTCTGTATGGTTTCATCACCCGAAAGACCTGATATGAAAAATTGATTCTGCAAAAGCGAATATGAGTCAGTAACTGGTGAATAAGCTGAAGGAAGAACATGGTTTTGTTAATGAAGTTTTGTTACCTCAATATAGATGAAATGTTGTGCATTGTCAATGAGAGAGCAATAAGCAGTATGAATGCTATCTTCTGTTTGACTTGTTCCGGCAGACCACTCGCTGACACTTCTGATGACCTATACAAGAAAATATATTTGTGGTTTATGGCATGAAATGTAGTAGACTGCTACTGTATTGGTCTTCTGAGTGTTTTTCCTAGAAAAGCTTTTAGATTCGCACAAACCTGACAACTGCAAGCCATTCGCGGACCGATTTCTCCGAATTCTATTGTATAAATATCATTACTGTCTTCCTCCACAGATTTCCAGTAATCATCTGACAACATTCGTGCCACCAAATGTGAATTCTCTTCATTCTGAGGATCCGCTGAATGAATCCCATCTAACAAACCGGACAGCTGCATATCTGGAAATAAAGCATTATCTTGGTAGTTTTCTGAAGAGATTAATCTATCTTCAATCAGCCCAAATGGCTTATCAGGATGATTAGCCATTCTACTCAGGCCATTCAAATCACTATCCGATTCAACTAGTTTATCAGTTTCTTGAGGTAGAAGCAATGGGATATCTTCCAAAGGTGACTCTGAAGAAACCATATCCTCCATGTTCAAATCTTTTGGATTCTGATCTGTATTCTTGTTGTGAATGTCTATTTGTTCACTTCTTGGCATATAGTGAGGGAGGACCATGTGATGGTGAGGGATTAGCAGCGGTATAGCATGCTCATTAGGAGCTTTGCTTCTCTGAAATACAGTAGAGTTTTGAATTCAGAAGATAACTTAAGACACAAGAAATGTGATACTGAAGAAACTGCACCTTAGCATGGTTCCAGCGTTGAACAAAATGCCTAGCGACATCGCGACAAGGAGGCCCCCAAAGAGCACAATGCACATCATGCCATGGCATTCGCGGATACTTTTCCCTGTCTAGTTCATCCTTCATCATCTCCTCCCAAGAATTCGGTTCGGATTCTCTAACCGAAACAAAGTTCCATAACACATCAACAGACTGATCTTTTAATGAAACAATTAGATAGAGAGGAAACAAAACTGACCTGGGATTATAGTAGTCCTTTCCTGGCCAAATGCGTGGAGGACAATCACCAACTTGGTGTTCAACTGTGTCATATCTACCAAAACACAGGTCTAATCCACCAATGAAGCATATCCGGTAATCAATGATGACTAGTTTTTCATGGTGAGACCTGTGTTACCAACTTAACAAGTGAACAAAATAATCATTATTGAGTATTTATAAATGGTCATTGGAAATAATAATACCATAGATAGACACCGGTTGCCAAATGGTCAGGATAGCGCAGAACTTTGACGTTTTCATGAATTTTACGAAGCTTTTTCATACTGTACTGACTGTTGATCTTCAAAGCAAGTGCAACTTCCTTGTAAAGAAGAATGTAAATGTGAACACCTTGCTTGGCTTTAGCTTCTAACAATGCATCAAGACGATAAGAAGGGTGACTTTCGAATGGACGTTTCATATATAATTCTGGGCAAAGCCACCATCCTGTGATAAATATCTGCATATAACTAACATCAACAAGTTTGCATACATACGATCTTCAAAAGCATAATGTTTTGACAGAAGAAGAAACCAAACCTCAGATTTGGCAGCTTCAATTGAAGCTGCAATGGCTTCAAAAGCTTCTTTACCATCTATAAACCATTGAGCTTGACTTCCATCATCAATCAAACCCCTTTGAGGAGCAAAAGATCCAAACCGATGAGAATAACACCATCCATCAGAAGGTCTTAAACCAGCATTGTTTATAGCAGCAACCCAATCTTTCACTTTACCTTTACTCGTGCTTCTGAACTTTATGTTTCGGTTTCCACATGACACCTTTCAGCATTTCCAAATGTCAAATTGTTAAACCAAGTGTAGAGTTTCGACAAATTGGTATCTGAACAGACAAGAGAGACTGACCTTGAATGCATAACGTAAGGGATTAGATTCTTTTATCTGGTCTGCTAAATGCGCTACTGATCCTTCTTTTGCATCATTTGTAGGACGAATGTCGAAAACAATTATGTCTAGAAGTTTGTTGTCAAAAGGATCTTCCAACAATGCTATGAATCCAGGTTTCAGAACAGCCCAAACCTGTTGAAGAAAACATCAGAACTGAACAAAGTAATATACAACATTACTATGAGGACTGAATTTTATCATACCTTTTGCCAACTATTGCCACACCAACCCAAGCAATGGACTCCAGCTCCTGAGGTGTCTGATAAGTGCTTCACCATAACATAACCTTCTTTGAACTTGGGACCGTATTTGTGTGCAAATGACAACCTAGAAACCTCCAAGAACTTGCAAACCTGCAGTTCAATTATGTTTGACATCTGAATTAGTATACCGGTAGTTCAAAAGAATCAAAAAACACAGTAGGCCTTTTCTGACTCACCTCTCTAGAATTTACAATATCTATGTTTGATAAGAAGTGATTCAAGTAGCCTTGCATTGATGCCTTTGCTCTATCTGAAACGGTCTGCTGTCTTCCTAATGCCGGACGCAGAATTGGGAAAACAGCACTTGATGGAACATTGCTGCATAATGAATCATGCATTTAGAGTTCATCAAACATATGGAGACTAAGGCTAATACATTGATTGAGTTGATGACAAATAGTAACCTAAGTTTACTGCTTTCTTTGTGATGCAAAGGAACTGCGCCGTCATCTGGTTCTTCATCATCTTGTACAACAGCCACTTGATCAAATACTCCAAGACTGTGAAGCCATTCTTTAACCTTATGATGCACAACAAAATTGGAAGAGATGAAATCTTCTAACTTAATACAAACACAACATTGTTAATCATAACATGATGTAGTAGGACTAACCTGCTCTTGCTTCTCATGAAATTCATCAATAATCACTCTTTTCTTCACAGCCAAATGTAGATACAAAACTTGTGATGCTTTCTTCACCAACTGCCACTTAAACTGTCCAGTACAATTAAACATTCTCAATCCTTTTAACACATTACATAGAAACCAAACATATTCTCAAGCAAAAAATTTGATGAAACAATCTAACACAGAGAAATATAGGGACAAAAAACATGCCTGTTTGTATTTCAACTCAATATTGTAAGACAAAAGCATGGGACTGAAATCAGTTGTTTCTGGTTTTAAAACAGACACAATTGTTGCTTTTGGTAACTCTTCAAATATCCTAGGTATCAGTGGAGAAGAAGAAGAACAGCTACGAGGTAGATGTCGATGTGTTCCATTATCAGAATATTGTGTTTTATCTGCAATGAGTCTCTCTGTCGACATGGAAAAATCTCTATCTGTCGTTGAAACACTTAAGAGGATTTGATTGTACCCTTTGAAGATATGTTGTTAAAAGAGACAGAAGATTGGTTCTTTCTTTACCTTGTGATGCAGAACAAGTGAAAAAATCCAAACTTGAAGCGAGGGAGAAGCTGTTTTTATAGTTGACATGTCTTATTTATCTCTTCTTCTTTTGGTTTATTTTATTTACCAAGTTATCTAATTAAGAAGTTATGGAGGTGGATTTGACTAATTTACCCTCACATTCTGTCTTACATTTCCTGTTTTGGATCTGCCAAACTCAAGTTGTGTGGTGTTAATGTCATCAACCCATCAACATTAATCAACCAAATTGCAGACAGGAGAGGGTAGTTTAGTAATTTGGTAGTTAGTTGCAGAGGGCATATTCAGAATGAAAAGAATATCCAAGCTGATGTGCTAAAGTAGATAGAATATGCCTTGGAAAACTGATGATTGAATATGTATGTCAGCAACATCAACTGTTTACAAAACCAAAGACATGTATTAAGACTAGTTTTATGTCAATTTGGCATCTTTTGTAGCATCAACGTGATTATAATCCACTAACCACCAAACAAAACAAAGCAAAATAGATTTGATTAATGTAAATGATATGTGTTAGGAAGATTTTGTCGTACACGGCTTCTTAATATGGCTTGTGTAAATCATCTGGTTTTTTCTCTTTCAAATGTTCACTTCATGTCATAAGCTTGAAGTACTAAACAATTCATCTGGAGATTATTAAGAAACCATCAAACTTTCCAATGGCTTACTTTTAAGCTAGATCAAGAAATGTTAATTTTTGAGCATGTAGTTGTCTATACAATTGAAAATTGTTCTGTTTGGTTCTATCACAATCCTACAACAGTTGAGTTTGAACCTGTTATGTTCTGGATTTTCTTCATATACCTCAATTCATCTGTATGGACTGGCCATTGAACGCAAATGGTTTCTTCCCTGATATTCAGCTCGCATTCCAGCTTCGACAAAGGCAGTGAACATTGGCAAGAGAAGCCATATAGTCATCTGATCTGAAGAAACAATGCATGTGAACATATCAGAGAAGCAAATGCATATAAACATATCAGAGATGCAAAGGTTTCAGCTGCGGAAATATGTATGTATTGAATTCGAACCTTTGTCCATAAGGCGACTGACGTGCAGCTAATATGTGGCGTTTGGCTGTTTCTGCGTTCTTCTGCAGATTGTAGACCGGAAAATAATGATCAGCAATAGTAAGATCAGGCATATGTACAGGAGAGTTTCAAAGCAAACCTGAGATTCATAATACAGTCCAGCGTATAAAGAAGAATAGAAGATCTCATTTGCCGGACCGTTTGAAAATCCAGCAACAAGCTATGCAGAAAGGATTATTGCTTTAGCGTAAGAACACAAACATAATGTATAGGAACTTATTGACAGCTAGAAGTAATTGTAAAGAGAAATCGAAAAGATGGTCCAATGAGAACACCTTCTCTGGATCACCGCCATCTTTGAACATGTTATAAGCTTCTCTCATAACTGGTCTAGGATCTCTACCGACCTGCAACCATTATGTATGCAATCAGGATTCTAGGCACATACTTGATAAGTCTTTGATTCTAGGGGATCGGTATCTATTCATTGTCACTATGTAATAACAATCTCATCTGAAACTAAATAGGTCTAACTCATCTTCATCTACAACCTATATCTTACTCTAATAGAACAGGAAAAACTTGCCTCCAGAAATTTTTGCCTAGCACCATCAACTCCATACAATTGAGCTTCACAGAGAAAGCACCAGATAGACTCCTCTGTATCATTAGGATTCTGAGCAACATCTAGTCTAAACTGCGCAGCTCCTTCTTCAAACCTATCCAATAGAAGCCACAACACAATGATAGATTTATTATTACACTAAACAAACCAAAGAGGGGTAAAATAAAAATCAGTACCTATCAAGATAATAAAGCGATAAACCCCTCTGCCAAAGATCTAAACAAACACAAAAAATAAAAATAAAAATCAGAACTTTACACAAAAACCCTAATGTGAAATTCACTGACATACATGCCTTTTGTCGAGGATCCAACTCAATCGCCTCGTCGAATTCAACTAAAGAACCCAAAACATCACCCTAATCAACAAATAAAGCAACCCCATATCACCAAGTCAGAACATTTATCATAAAAAATCAAAACTTCATGACAGTCAATGGATGTAAAAGCTACCTGTCTGAAGAGCGACATGCCATTTCGAATGGCGGCGACAGATTGACGGGCATTGTCGTTAGTGAATGCGTTCCAGAGAGAAGAAACTGAAGGAAGGACGAGTCTTCTGGAGAGAATCGGAGTCGAGGAGAAGAAGACAGTGGAGTGTCTTGTTGTGGTTGTAAATGGTTGAGAGAAGAATGTCGAAGTTGGTATTGTCGAGGGCTTGAAACAATGAAGCGTTGAAGCCATTGATGTGAAAAGAAGACACGTTTTTGCAGAGTAAAAATGGCGGCTTTTGGTCACAGTTACAGAGATAACGCGGCAAAGCGAAGTGAATTGAAGAAAGGAGAACTTGCCACGTCATCCGTTAAAGAAGCTACAAACACATTGCACGTGTAGACCACGTGTCGAAAGCCAAACGTCATCATATGTCATCACACGACATATAAGAAGTTCAAACATGTGACATTCAAAATAAAACAACACAACAAAGAACATAGATTTTCAAGTTCCGATATTCAAATCAAACACTTCCGTCAACATTCATATGCTCTATAAACTATATTATCTCTATCGCCTCCACCTCTTAATCCAAAATCAAATACAAAAATACCAATCTCTCTCTCTATATATAAACACTTATTACAAAAACCAACATCAATCATGGAAGAAGACAAGAACCACTTCAATAAATTACCAGAAGAATGTGTGTGTGAGATTTTGTTTCTAACATCACCACAAGAAGCATGTAGAGCATCACTGGTTTTCTCTTCTTTCAAATCAGCAATGGAGTCTGATATCATCTGGCAAAAATTTCTACCGTCCGATTATCTCCATATCTTGTCAAGATCATCATCATCATCACACCATCTCCTTCTCTTCTCCAAGAAACAACTTTTTCATCAACTTTGCAATCCTCTCTTGATTGACAATGGCTTACTAGTAAGTCTATTTTCATTTTCTAATAGATTTCCAAATTTGGTCATAGTTATTGATGTTAATGTTTATGTAGAGCTTCATATTGGAGAAATCAAGTGGGAAAAAGTCTTATTTGATATCTTCAAGAGGACTTAAAATCGCTTGGAGCAAGCATCCACTCTATTGGTTTTGGATACCAATGACCAATTCAAGGTCCTTCTTCTATTCAATTCACTCTATTAACTTCAATTCAATTCAATTCCTCATATATAATGATGATGGTTTATGTAGATTTTCAGAGGTGGCACTACTAAGAACAACACATTGGTTAGAAATACAAGGCAAAATCGAGACCAAAACGCTATCACCAAACACAATGTATGGAGCTTATCTAGTGATGAAATTGAGACACAATGCATATGGATTCGATTCACATAAAGTTGAGTTATCAATCAAAGTTGGAGATAGATTTGATATAAAGAACACAACATTATTGATGGAAA
Organism: Cardiospermum halicacabum; assembly: GCA_031304145.1. Lineage (NCBI taxonomy): Eukaryota > Viridiplantae > Streptophyta > Magnoliopsida > Sapindales > Sapindaceae > Cardiospermum > Cardiospermum halicacabum. The sequence continues at coordinate 33,138,074 of CM062389.1, read as the reverse complement.
AAGATAATGAAAGAGAAGATGGGTGGATGGAGATTAAGATTGGAGAGTTTTATGTCAATGGTGATTGTTCTTATGGTAATGAAGAGATTACAATGAGTTTCATGGAAGTGAAAAGTTGTCATCTCAAAGGTGGACTTATTGTTGAAGGTATTGAAGTTAGACCAATATTGTCACATTAGCTAATGGAATTTTATTTGTAATGTTGTATTCATATTTCAAATAGTTTATTCAATTACATTTATGATTTTGGTGGCTATAGTTAGTTAGGATATAGATATAGACATAAGGTTTGGCAAGCTTTGATGTGAATGTCACGTAATACATAACATCTAGTACCTAAAAGTTCGTTATATGCTAGACCTTTAATGTATACTTTGCCAGTGAGTCCATTAATTATACACTCTTTTTATTAAAAATTAAAAGTCAAATTCGACTTATTACAAGCATAATCTAATCTAACTGATATCCATTTATTAACATTTGTGATTTTGTTAATAAATGGAAGCAAGGACTAATTTAAGCTAACTGAGAAGTCCACCTATATAAGGCACACCCAACGCCGGCAACCACAGCCTCCCATAAATAAAATTATCAACAGTGAAATGCAAAACATCTTCCCGTCTAGTCAAAACATGATACCCAGGCCACCGAACTCTGAACCTGGTATCGGACCTTGGACCTCTATTTCTGTACTCAACATAATATAAAGTCCTTAATGCAAAATCACCCTCCCATTCAAGCCAACCTCTAGGATCAATGTGCCTATCCAAATAGGATTCCATTATCACTGTCCTCGATAAATACTTCCACGGCCGACCTAAGATGGTTAAATAATTTATAAAAGAAATATTCACCCGTTTGAGTTATTAATTTTATTTAGTAAATAAATTTAATTTTCAATATTTTTATTCATTTTATGTTCATAAATAATAATTATGAATATTTTTATAATTTAAAACTTTTAATTTTTTAAAATTTCAAAATATTTAAAACTATCCAAATATTGTTAGTTACCGGCTGCCAGTATATTATATAGAAAATTTGAAAAAGTAATTTTTCTAAAAAAAGTTAATTTTTATTTTCAAATAGTTCAAATAGTAATGATTTTTTTAAAAAAATATTAATAAATAAATATATTACTCACAGTAGAATACATATCAAATAGAATTATGAATAAAAATCAATTGGGTAAATTATTAAAAAAAACACGCATTTTTTAAACTTTTACATTAATCTAGTATTTGTTAATAAAATACCAAATCCACCAAATTTTTGTTCAGAACAGTATTTTTTATTGGGGAAATAAGTGGATCAATAAAAAAATTTAGTTTATGAGGATATTTTGTCCGCCCTTCAAAATAAAAAAATCATTCCAAAAGAATTAAAAAAAAAAAAAAAAGAGTTTTTGTAATTATCAACTTTGTAAAAATTTTGGAAAAAGAATAAATAAAAATTTGTAATTTACCAAAATTCAATTTGTAGGGTTGATATTGAATTAAAGATCTCACCTAAAAATGTCTTCATTCTATAATCATACCCAGCTGCAGCTTTCAAAGTACAATTGTGAATAACAATGGCCGTATCATCTTGCGTTTTCCTTCCTTGTGCTGTGATTGTGTTCGGAAATGGTTCAGGTCTTCTTCTGGCATAGATATTGGAGTTCTGAACGACTACTTTTGCATTTCCGAATATAAAATCTACGGTGCCATAGATATCGCAATAGGAGAAGAATTGTGCCCAGCCGAATTGGGTGTAGAGAGTGTCTTGGTAGCCTTCGATGGAGCAGTAGTAGAAGGCGATGTATGTGCCTTTCGTGTGGAGGGCCACGGCTTGTTTCCCTTCGGGTCCTGCTGTGTTGGTTATGGTTAGATACGCTGCGTAGAAGTTGTCTGTCTCTACGTCTGCATGGTTTTGGAAAATTTTAGTAGGTTAAATTATTGTTCAAATGTTGACGGTTATGAAATTTTTTAATAATAGTCGATAATTTAAATGGAAAACTGGTTTGCAACCCGTTATTTATAAAGATAATAGTAAAACTGGAGTAGTTTGACGAAGGTTCTTTATTAATTGTAGTCGTAAAAGCTACAAATATTTTCTTAAAATATTCGAATAATTTAGAGAATATTCTTAAAATTAGAGAAATTTAGAAAATATTATTTTTTAACCACCATTGTAACACTACTAACAATTTTTTACTGAAATGAAAAACTTAAATTGACAATAGTTTGGAGAATATAATCAAAACAATGAGTAATTTAGGAAATATTTAAAAATTTGTGATAGTTTAAAAATATTTTCAAAACTACGTATTCTTCAAAAATTAATTTTAAAATTTAAGTGATTTCCTATGCTTTATCACAAATTATATTTTTGTACTATTCTTATAAATTTAAAAATTTTAAACTTTGTATAAGTATCAAACTTTTAAAATATTTATAATTTTTTATTATATTTAATTAGATTTTTTCGTGCTCCCCAAAAAAATAACATTTACAATTCTAAAATCAACTTTTAATTTAAATTCAGGTCATATTTTATAATTTAAAAATTAAAATAATTTCATATTTTTATGCAGTTTAAAAAAATTTCAACTTAAAAATTTTTGAAATTTGTATTTTATTTTAATATTACTTTTAAAATACTCAATTTTGTAAAATTTTTCCAAAAAAATAAATAATAACTCAAAAATAATTTCAAAAATTAGCTCACCCAATGCTGCAGATGCACGAATACCATAACCCGAACGACTGCTTCTATTGGAAGCCAAAATAGTTTTTCCTTTTCCATCTCCAATCAAAACTATATTTCTTTTCTCTTTTCCTACAAAAATAGGTCCAAAATAAACACCTTCCTTTATATAAATTACATAATGGTAAGGACTATAGTTAGGAGCAGAAGCAATAGCAGCTTGAATTGAATTGAATTTTCCACTTCCATCTTTAGCCACCACTACATTTGGAACCCAATTTGCATCACCATATCCATAAAAAGAAGAGATTATGAAAAAGAAAATTAAATACATTTTTCTTAATATATATATTTGAAACAAAAAAACAATGATACTGAAAATTGAAAAGACCATATAATTTATGAAATATTCATTTCTTTATATAATAGGAGTTGAAGTTTTAAATCAAATTTGATATGAGTGTATTAATTTTACATCTCGATAAAGGATTAGAAAATTTAATTATATTAATCACTATATAATATTATATATAAAATTCATTTTTATATTAATTAATTAATTAGTTTATTATTTTATATAATTAAAAAATTAATATATTTAGTATGGAGTAATTCATTAATATTTTTTTGTTATATATATTAATAATATTCATTTTTTAATGTTATAAATTTATCAAAAACACATATTAATAAATTATAAATATTGATATTATTTAACATAAGCATATCACTTTATTATTTATGTTTTAGTATGTAAAAGTAGTGTAAGTAGTAATATGTAGATTAACTATAATTAAATGCTTTAAAAGTAAATTAATAGTAATGGACTTAATGGTAATAAAACAAAATAAATTTCACTCTCCCATATGAGATTTAATATCGCTTGATGAAATCAATTAGATTAGATTATGCTGTAATAAGTCGAATTTGACTTTTAATTTTTAATAAAAAGAGTGCATAATTAATGGACTCACTTGATAAGTATACATTAAGAGTGCGTTTGGTATACGGGATAGAATTAGAAAGGATTGGACTATTATTAAGAGAGAGGATTGGATTAGATTGAATTGGATTAATAATAATACAGTAACATGTTTGGTGCACTAATAGGATTGGATTATTTTTATAAAATATAATATTATTTTTTAATATAATTATTTATTTTTACTAAATAAAACATTATTTTAAAAATTTATATTTATAATTTTTTAATTTAATAATATTTTTTAAATTTATATTTATAATTTTTTAAGTTAATAATATTTTTTAAACTTATATTTATCATTTTAATTGTTGATCTATTTTTTTTTTATATTTTTATGAAAAAAAAAGTGATAAAAATAAATAAATAAGTCAATAAAAAATTAACTAGAAATCCCACTCAATCCCGCTAATTTATTGGGATTGAATAGTCCTAAGTACATAGGACTAAATTGTAAAACGGAATTATTTAATCCCATCCTCCAATATCACTAAACATGGATTGGACTACATTAGGAGTAAAAACAGTCCAATCCCATGTACCAAACGTGACCTAAAGGTCTAGCACATAACGAACTTTTAGGTACTAGATGTTATGTATTATGTGACATTCACATCAAAGTTTGCCAAACCTTAGGTCTATACTATATCCTAACCAACTCTAGCCACCAAAATCATAAATGTAATTTAATAAAATATTTGAACATATACATGAATACAACATTACAAGTAAAATTCCATTAGCTAATGTAACGATATTGGTCTAACTTCAATTCCTTCAACAATAAGTCCACCTTTAAGATGACAACTTTTCACTTCCATGAAACTCATTGTGATCTCTTCATTACCATAAGAACAATCACCATTGACATAAAACTCTCCAATCTTAATCTCCATCCACCCATCTTCTCTTTCATCCATCAATAATGTTGTGTTCTTTATATCAAATCTATCTCCAACTTTGATTGATAACTCAACTTTATGTGAATCGAATCCATATGCATTGTGTCTCAATTTCATCACTAGATAAGCTCCATACATTGTGTTTGGTGATAGCGTTTTGGTCTCGATTTTGCCTTGTATTTCTAACCAATGTGTTGTTCTTAGTAGTGCCACCTCTGAAAATCTACATAAACCATCATCATTATATATGAGGAATTGAATTGAATTGAAGTTAATAGAGTGAATTGAATAGAAGAAGGACCTTGAATTGGTCATTGGTATCCAAAACCAATAGAGTGGATGCTTGCTCCAAGCGATTTTAAGTCCTCTTGAAGATATCAAATAAGACCTTTTCCCACTTGATTTCTCCAATTTGAAGCTCTACATAAACATTAACATCAATAACTATGACCAAATTTGGAAATCTATTAGAAAATGAAAATGGTGACTTACTAGCAAATCATTGTCAATCAAGAGAGGATTGCAAAGTTGATGAAAAAGTTGTTTCTTGGAGAAGAGAAGGAGATGGTGTGATGATGATGATGATCTTGACAAGATATGGAGATAATCGGACGGTAGAAATTTTTGCCAGATGATATCAGACTCCATTGCTGATTTGAAAGAAGAGAAAACCAGTGATGCTCTACATGCTTCTTGTGGTGATGTTAGAAACAAAATCTCACACACACATTCTTCTGGTAATTTATTGAAGTGGTTCTTGTCTTCTTCCATGATTGATGTTGGTTTTTGTAATAAGTGTTTATATATAGAGAGAGAGATTGGTATTTTTGTATTTGATTTTGGATTAAGAGGTGGAGGCGATAGAGATAATATAGTTTATAGAGCATATGAATGTTGACGGAAGTGTTTGATTTGAATATCGGAACTTGAAAATCTATGTTCTTTGTTGTGTTGTTTTATTTTGAATGTCACATGTTTGAACTTCTTATATGTCGTGTGATGACATATGATGACGTTTGGCTTTCGACACGTGGTCTACACGTGCAATGTGTTTGTAGCTTCTTTAACGGATGACGTGGCAAGTTCTCCTTTCTTCAATTCACTTCGCTTTGCCGCCTTATCTCTGTAACTGTGACCAAAAGCCGCCATTTTTACTCTGCAAAAACGTGTCTTCTTTTCACATCAATGGCTTCAACGCTTCATTGTTTCAAGCCCTCGACAATACCAACTTCGACATTCTTCTCTCAACCATTTACAACCACAACAAGACACTCCACTGTCTTCTTCTCCTCGACTCCGATTCTCTCCAGAAGACTCGTCCTTCCTTCAGTTTCTTCTCTCTGGAACGCATTCACTAACGACAATGCCCGTCAATCTGTCGCCGCCATTCGAAATGGCATGTCGCTCTTCAGACAGGTAGCTTTTACATCCATTGACTGTCATGAAGTTTTGATTTTTTATGATAAATGTTCTGACTTGGTGATATGGGGTTGCTTTATTTGTTGATTAGGGTGATGTTTTGGGTTCTTTAGTTGAATTCGACGAGGCGATTGAGTTGGATCCTCGACAAAAGGCATGTATGTCAGTGAATTTCACATTAGGGTTTTTGTGTAAAGTTCTGATTTTTATTTTTATTTTTTGTGTTTGTTTAGATCTTTGGCAGAGGGGTTTATCGCTTTATTATCTTGATAGGTACTGATTTTTATTTTACCCCTCTTTGGTTTGTTTAGTGTAATAATGGATATATCATTGTGTTGTGGCTTCTATTGGATAGGTTTGAAGAAGGAGCTGCACAATTTAGACTAGATGTTGCTCAGAATCCTAATGATACAGAGGAGTCTATCTGGTGCTTTCTCTGTGAAGCTCAATTGTATGGAGTTGATGGTGCTAGGCAAAAATTTCTGGAGGCAAGTTTTTCCTGTTCTATTAGAGTAAGATATAGGTTGTAGATGAAGATGAGTTAGACCTATTTAGTTTAAGATGAGATTGTTATTACATAGTGACAATGAATAGATACCGATCCCCTAGAATCAAAGACTTATCAAGTATGTACCTAGAATCCTGATTGCATACATAATGGTTGCAGGTCGGTAGAGATCCTAGACCAGTTATGAGAGAAGCTTATAACATGTTCAAAGATGGCGGTGATCCAGAGAAGGTGTTCATTGGACCATCTTTTCGATTTCTCTTTACAACTGTATTCCATTCGAGTTACTTCTAGCTGTCAATAAGTTCCTATACATTATGTTTGTGGTTTTTCGCTAAAGCAATAATCCTTTCTGCATAGCTTGTTGCTGGATTTTCAAATGGTCCGGCAAATGAGATCTTATATTCTTCTTTATATGCCGGACTGTATTATGAATCTCAGGTTTGCTTTGAAACTCTTCTGTATATATGCCTAATTTTACTATTGCTTATGGCTATTGACCGGTCTACAATCTGCAGAAGAACACAGAAGCAGCCAAATGCCACATATTAGCTGCACATCAGTCGCCTTATGGACAAAGGTTCGAATTCAATACATACATATTTCCACAGCTGAAAACTTTTGAATCTCTGATATGTTTATATGCATTTGCTTCTCTGATATGTTCACATTTCATTGTGTTCTTCAGATCAGATGACTATATGGCTTCTCTTGCCAATGTTCACTGCCTTTGTCGAAGCTGGAACTCGAGCTGAATATCAGGGAAGAAACCATTTGCGTTCAATGGCCACCCCATACAGATGAATTGAGGTATATGAAGAAAATCCAGAAAATAACAGGTTCAAACTCAACTGTGATAGAACCAAACAGAATAGTTTTCAAGTGTATTGATAACTACATGCTCATAAATTAACATTTCTTGTATCTAGCTTAAAAGTAAGCCATTGGAAAATTTGATGATTTGTTCAGTACTTCAAGCTTATGACATGAAGTGAACATTTGAAAGAGAAAAAACCAGATGATTTACACAGGCCATATTAAGAAGCCGTGTACGACAAAATCTTCCTAACACATCATTTACATTAATCAAATCTATTTTGCTTTGTTTTGTTTGGTGGTTAGTGGAATATAATCACGTTGATGCTACAAAAGATGCCAAATTAACATCAACTGAAACTAGTCTTAATACGTCTTTGGTTTTGTACACACTTGATGTTGCTGACATACATATCAATCATCAGTTTTCCAAAGCATATTCTATCAACTTAAGCACATCAGCTTGGATATTCCTTTCATTCTGAATATGCCCTCCGCAACTAACTACCAAATTACTAAACTACCCTCTCCTGTCTGCAATTTGGTTGATTAATGTTGATGGGTTGATGACATTAACACCACACAACTTGAGTTTGGCAGATCCAAAACAGGAAATGTAAGACAGAATGTGAGGGTAAATTAGTCAAATCCACCTCTGTAACTTCTTAATCAGATGACTGGGTAAATAAAATAAACCAAAAGAAGAAGAGATAAATAAGACATGTCAACTATAAAAACAGCTTCTCCCTCGCTTCAAGTTGGGATTTTTTCACTTGTTCTGCATCACAAGGTGAAGAAAGAACCAATCTTCCGTATCTTCTAACAACATATCTTCAAAGGGTACAGTCAAATTCTCTCAAGTGTTTCAACAACAGATAGAGATTTTTCCACGTCGACAGAGAGACTCATATCATTTCATTAATTCATCCACAGAATTTGTGTCATTAAAAATCGAAAATTCATCAACTTAATTGATCACATGCATGTAGACGTAATCTTGTTAAAATAAGTAAAAGAAACCAACAGCTACATAATAATTCCAAGCAATTCAAGTTACAATAATAACTGTGATTGATTACTGTTTGAAAATTTCTCTTTTAAATTTAATACTATAGCTATGTAGAGCTACCTTTGTTAAATTGAATTATTGCTCATGACCTAAATTATTAGTAAATTATGTTAATTGAACTTGTATTTTTATGTTATTGTGGTAATAAATTTTAATTAAGATAATTTTAACTTTAATATTAAATAATTCTTTTAACATTTTATTTTATTATTTTTATTTTAATATAATAATATAGTATTCTAATAAATAACTATAATATAATATAAATACAACCAAATTGATATTAGCAACCATTTTAAAAATAAATTAGAATACTATATATATATTTCAATTAAATTCTAAATTATTTTAAAAAGTTCACATTAGTACCATATATTATTATACTTTAAAATTAAAAAAAAATAATTATGATAATTTGAATTAGTAAATAGAATTTATCAAATATTATATTCTAAAATTAAAAAAAAAAATTAAAAATTTTAGTCATATTATATTTATATATATATATATATAAATAAAAGCATATATGAATGGTTTATATATAAGTTAAAAGTTAATTTTGTTTTATAAATTTAATTAATTTTAAAAAAATACTCTTAATCAAATGAATGTTGTAGATCTAGTGCATGCCACCAACACAGTAAATGATATTTCAAATATACAATTTCCTCATACATATACATATACATATACATATATATATATATATATTTATATATTTTGTTGCATATTAATGAAGATATTAAGAGTTGTAGTTTATGCTTATAGTTTATTAAATAGAGAAATAATTATTTTTATAAATATATTCTACTATTTTAATGCTTGGCATACTAAAAAAAATATATGTACTAATTGAAATAATGTTTTAAAAATTATATAAAGGTTGTATATGTTATTTGTAAAAATTGTAATTTCATTAAATTTTTTTTTTAAAAAAATCAAATTTAAACTTAACTCCTATTTCTACATATATAGTTATTTGGATCAATTATTCCAAATTGATAATTAAGTTTAGTTCAGATAAAAAATTTAAAAACATTATCTCATAATTTTTTAATAAAAGATATTATAAATTATAATTAAATAAATATAATTTTTCATAATTTCTTTTTCTTAATTATTAAAATATTTATTGTAGTATGCATGTGTGAGACAAGACCATAAGAATGAGCTCAATTATCTATTTACTGTAGTGCACAGAAAAGAAAAGAAAAGAGTAGTGTTGTGTGATGCAGATTGTGCAAAAGTGATTTTTATTTATTTATTATTATTAATGAAATTACTAGTCAATTTGTAGTTTAAATATAGGGTTAAAACATGTTAACGTGTGTTCGAGTGTATTTAAGTCGAGAAATTATAAAAATATAGATATTTTTTTAAAAATGAAATCCTAAATCTTTTTTAATATGCAGATAGATTAAAATTATATTCTTATAGATTTTTTTTATTAAAAATCATTATATAAATAATAAATAGAAAACAATTATAATGAAATTTGAATTTTAGTAAAAAAAATAATAATAATTTATATATTCACGTATAAAATATCATTTCTATATATACACCGTCAGAATATATTAATTTTAAAAAATCAAATCACATTTAATAATTTAATAAATCAAGTGATTAAAAATAATCAAAATAATCCCAATAATTTTTTTTATAGTATAAAAAAGTCTCTAAAAATTTAATAATAAATATCAAATAAAGATAGGAAAAGTAGAATAATATATTTTCATTTATTATATTTACATATAAAATATTTTGAATTATCTATACATACTCAACATCGGCCAGTTGATTGCTATTAAAATTTGTTAATTCAAAATATTATATACTTTTTGTAAATATGTATTTAAAGATGTTTGTACCTGTACATCAAGCAAATAAATATTTTCATATATATACTTTTTGTCAATATGTATTCTAATAATTTCTTTTTTATTGGTATATATAAAATTTATGGTGGGAGTTGGATGTCCATCTAATTTGGACACTCATTATTAGGAGAATAAAACATTTTAACAAATCATTAATTTGGTGAAAATTAATTCCGAATTTAAAAACGTTCGATACAACAGCTATATAACTATTTATATAATATATATAGTTTATATTTTAGTAGTATTTTTTTTATATTTATCATCGTTTTATTAATTAGTGTGGATGTTTTTTTTTTCATGACGATCAAAATATTTGTTAGGAATTATTTGAGCTATCAAGCATTTGAAAAAATGAAAATAAACAAAATTAGATTTTATCAACCTTTTTATTTTAGTTTTAAACTAACCCTAAGTATTATTTTTTATTTTTAAATTTTTTATAAAAGAAAATTGTAAAACTAAATTTTAATAAATAATTACAAAAAAAAATAAACTTCTTCATATCTAATATTGAAAACTAGACAAAATTTTGATAATAATGGATAAATTTCAAATTAAAATTTTCAAATTAGTTTCTATTAAAAATTTAGAATATAATAATTGATAAATTTTATTAAATAACTAAAAATTATAATAATTTTATATTTTTTAATTTTAAAGTATGAGAATATAAAGTACTAATATGAAAATTTTGAAAATAATTTAGAATGTAATTGAAATTCATATAGGATTCTAATATATATTTTTTTAAATAGTTGCTAATATCAATTTGATTGTATTTATATTATATATATTTATTTATTTTAAAATATGTTTAAATTTTAAAAAATGAATATAAAATAAATTTAATTATTTATTAAAATTCTGGTAATATATATACAAATAAAATAATATGATAAAAGAATTATTTAATATTAAAATCAAAATTATTTTAATTAATATTTATTACCACAATAACATAAAAATACAGGTTCAATTAACATAATTTTCTAATAATTTATGTCATGAGCAATAATTCAATTTAACAAAGGTAGTGCTACATAGCTATAGTATTGAATATAAAAGAGAAATTTTCAAACAGTCATCAATCAATCACAGTTTATTATAATTTTACTTGAATTGTTTGGAATTTTTAAGTAACTGTTGGTTTCTATATCTTATTTTAACAAGTTTACGTCTACATGCATGTGATCAAATCAGTTGACGAATTTTCGATTTTTAATGAGACAAATTCTGTGGATGAATTAATGTAAAGATATGTGTGTTTGAAAGTTTGAAGATTACACTTCAACTACAAGACAAAAGGTCACTTTTACTCATTATCATCTTTAATCCTGTTCGTCATATAAGTTGATTTACTCATTACAGTGTTCAATTCTTTTTTTCAATAAATAAATAAATTTATTACTCTCATCCATCCACCAACCATATTATCTATTATTGTTATTATTAATATAAAAATAAAATATAATATTAAATAATAATCCAACCTTTTAATTTAATATTAACAAAAGCAGAAGGTGATTTGTCTTCCTTCGTAGGTTTCTATTATTTGATTGTCAGAAGTTGACGTATGCATGCATGATTTCTATTGTTAATGAATACATGTGTTAGTTTTAACCCTACACTTAGACTACAAATTGACCAATAATTTCATTAATATTTTCAAAAAAATAAAAATAAAAAAATCACTTCTGTACTAATATGGGGTATTACAACAATACAATCCACATCACACAACTACTATTTTTTTTTCTTTTTTATTAACTATGTACTACAATAAGTAGATAATTGAGAAAAAAAGTTCATTCTATCGTCTTACCTCACACATACATACTACAATAAATATTTCAATAAGTAAGAAAAAATTATATTCATATAATTGGATTTCATAATTCCTTTTAAAAAAACCAAATAACAAAACCGCAAAAGAATAAAAATAACTATAAAAAATATTTTTAAATCTTTTAACTAAATTATATTTAACTTTCAATTTCAAATAGTTTATTCAAATAACTATATATGTAGGAATTAAGTTTAAATTTATATTTTTCTAATTTTAATGAAATTACAATTTTTAAAAATAATACATATAACTTTTATATATTTTTAAAATATTATTTTAACTACTACATTTATTGTTTTAGTTTCCCAAACATTAAAATAATAGAATAATGATTTCTCTATTTAGTAAAGTGTAAGCATAAACTACAACTCTTGACATCTCCATTAATATGCTATATATATATATATATAAAGAAAATTGTAAATTTGAAATATTATGTGTTGGTGGCACTAAATTTACAACATTCATTTCTTAAGAATATTTTTTAAATTAATTAAATTTATAAAACAAAAATAATTTATAACTAATTTTATATAAACCACTCATATATATATATAATTAATTAAAAATTTTCAAATTATTTTTTATTAAAATTTTCGAATATAAATTTAATAAATTTTATTAAATAAGTAAAAATTATCATAATTCTATTTTTTTTTAATTTTAAAGTATAATAATTTAAAGTACTAATATGAATTTTTGGAAATATTTTAGAATTTAATTGAAATCTTAAATAGTATTCTAAATTTTTTTAAATAGTTGCTATAATTTGATTATATTTATATTTTATTTTATTTATTTTAAAATATATTTAAATTTTTTTATAAAAATTGGATATAAAATAAATTTATTTATTAAAATTTTGGTAATATAAGTTCAAATAAAATATATATTAAAAGATTATTTAATATAAATAGTAAAAAAATAATTAAAGTTTATTACCATAATAACATAAAAATACAATTTCGATTATAATAATTTATTGATAATTTATCTCATGAGTAATAATTCAATTTAACAAAGGTAGCCCATGCATGTGCTACTGAGCTATAGTATTAAATGTAAAAAAATAAAATTTCAAACAATCATCCATCATAGTTATTATAAATTATTAAGTAGCTTACTTAGTTTAACAAGTCCTTCAGTTTCAGTTTGAAATTTTGAACTAAAACGACAAAAATGTCACATCTTTTTTTTTCACTAAGTCATGATGACATGCTATTTTGATACAAACTTCTCTGTGGAGTCCCTTATAAGAATTGTGTAAATTCCAATAGCAATGATAAATTTTTTAATTAAAAATATCTATCCATATCAACATATTTATTTACTGAACTCTTCAACAATGAATACACATGACTACTGTAGACTATTACTTAATATGAAAAAGCATCTTTATGTGTGGGTTTCTCTTATTGGATTGTGAGAGGTTGACATATACATATACAAAAATAAGATGGTTTAATCTAGTTATTCTTGCCAAACATGTCCTTAATGTTATCTAATTCTATATAAGATTGGTCTTGCCTATCTTAAAATCAATTTGAGGAAGAAGATATTTTTAATCTTACCTAAAATAACTATTAGAAAAGCTTCTACATTTCTTCTTTTAAATAAAAGCAAAAGCAATACCAAACAAGTCTTTAATACTATCGAACTCTATATAACACCTTACCTATCAAATTTCAACTCAAAATCGAAGTCAAAGTCAAAGTCAATATGAAGATGAAGATGCTTTTAACCTCACTTCTTCTCTTTTCTTCTTTAGCTTCTTACGTGTGTCAAACTCCGAATTGCACTGTGTCATTGGACGGAACAGGTGATTTCACTTCTCTTCAGGATGCTATCACTGCAGCTCCAATGAACAATCCCGCCACCTTTACTATATACATCAAAAGTGGCAAGTATAATGGGCCATTTACAGTAGATCAGGGCAAAATTAATCTGATGCTTGTTGGAGACGGTATTGGTGTCACTATTATTGATTCCGGAAGAAGCAATTCTACAGGTTACAGCATCAAAAATTCAGCAGCAATGAGTGAGTTTGTCTTCAACTTTTTATTTTTATTTGTCAAATGATTTTTTTTAAACTTATGAGATTGTGATTGTAGATGTGCTTGCCGATGACTTTACTGCAAAGTACATCACCTTTGTGAACCACGCTGGTCCGGATGCAGGACAAGCAGTTGCTTTACGGACAGCTGGATCCTTCCTTGCATTCCAAGGTTGTGCTATTGAAGGTTATCAGGATACGTTATTTACAGATTCAGGGATGTCTCAGTTCTTCTATGATTGTCACATCTACGGCACCGTGGATTTTATCTTTGGGGATGCAAAGGTAATTATTCAAAATTCATATATCTATACAAGGAAAAGAACACAATCCTGGTCAGATGTGATAACTGCACAGGGAAGGAAGAATCCATCTGTTCCAACTGCCACTATTCTCCACAACTGCAGTCTCACTACAGCTCCGGAATATGACTACAATGTGAAATCTTATCTGGGGAGACCGTGGATGGATTATTCCAGAACCATTGTAATGGAGTCATTTCTGGACTCACATATTGATCCTGAAGGTTGGTCCAAATTTGATGGGAAAGAAAACCAGAATACATTATACTATGCCGAGTACAAAAATAGGGGACCTGGATCACCAACTGGAGACAGAATCAAATGGCCAGGATTTCATGTTCTTAACAATCCTGAGGAGGTGATCATGTTTACGGTTGAACAGTTTATAGATGGTAGTACTTGGCTACCAAAGGTTGAAGTACCTTATATTGGCGGATTAATCCAGTAAGTAATGGTAGTAAAGTAAATCCTGTGTAGTTGCTGTTTTATTGTCTGAATTAGTTCTGTGTTAACTTATATTAAGAGCTGTGAAGCTGTTAAGTTTTTTGATGGTTATTACAAGAACATATGTGTTTGTGTTTGTGTTTATGTCTGATATTTACTTGTTATGGTTTCCAATTAATCCTTTCATTTGGTTGAATACAGCTTTGCATTTCAGTTCATAGTATAATGTTTGAATTTGGTTTCCTTGTTTCGTATGCACATTATAATAAAGTTTTACATTTCTATTTAAAAGCGACTTGAAATATAATTATCTCCTTTTTATTCTAAATCATAAATCTATCGGTTTTAAACTTGTTTAATATTTTCAACGACAATAAAAATTATATATACTAAATATAAAATTCATATACATAATTTTAATCCATTTATTTGGTATTTATTATAAAATATTATAACAACAAGAGAACAACATTCTTTCACCCATATTTTGTTTCTCGAATATTGTTCCTATTAAAAACCTATATAGAATCTACACTACCAATGCACTAATAAATATGGTCAATAAAATAATAAATAAATAATTTATGAAATTCAATAATTTTTTTTAAAATTTTTTTAGTTGCTAATAAAATGTTTAATTAAAACCTAAAAAATAAAAAAGTTCATTTTTTAATCCAATGTTCATATATATTTATTTACATTTCTATGTAGAAATAACTTAAAATATAATCATTCTTTTATTTTAAATCAAATATCTATTGATTTTACAAAAAAAAAATTATTTGATATTTTCAACGACAATAAAAACTATATACTTAAAATTCATATACATAATTTTAATCCATTTATTATAAAATATTACTATAACCACACTATAACAACATTCCTTCACCCATTTTTTCTTGAATATTATTCCTATTAAAAACCTATATAGAATTTACACTACCAATTCAGTAATAAACATGGTCAATAAAAAAATAAATAAATTGAAATTTCCAATTTATTGCCTCTAATTAATTTTTCTCTTTTTTAGTTGCTAATAAAATATTTAATGAAAAACTAAAGAAATAAAAAGTTCAATATTAAATATTATTATTTTATTAAAATAAAATTACACTGATGGAGAAGGGGAGGAATCCAATATAGCCAAGAACACAGTAACGGCATCAAAAAAATCATCTAATACTCCCAGCTCTTTCTCCCACGAATGTATTACATCTCTACATCCCATCGCAGCACTCGCGCATACACTGACACGGCCCAGTGGAACTTGATAGTCTCCTCTTTTATAAGAGAAAAGCACGTCATTAATATGATAAAGACAGTATTCAAAATCGCCATAACATGCTTTTTCATTGTCTTTTTTAATCGGATCCGTTTCATTTTTTATTACTTCCTCAACCTTCTTACTCATATCCAATGATTTTTCAAACACTATATGCATAGCATACCATGTTAATTCTTTGAAATCGGTGGCTGCTCTGGTTCGAGAATCTGCCTTCAAAACTGCTACACAAACTTCTGTGTGCTCTTTTGCCATTCCCTTATTGCATGAGCTTTCGATTAAACTCGTCGAATAAATGCAGCCGATTAGGGACATCACAATTATAAAACAATAACAAATTTTGTTTGACATCTTCTTCTCTTGTGTATGCTAATGTGAATATGATGCTTTATGTATATATATATATACATGTTCTAAATGGAATAATATAAATGGAATGTTATAAAATTTAATTTGATTGGATTTTTTTACCTCATATGAAATAATATAAAATATTTTAAATGTTTTATATTAATGATCAAATTGATTTTTTCCTTTTTCATTATATTTATACTAATTTTTTGATAAAAATATAAATATTATTATACATAAAAAAGATTATATTTTATTTATTAAAAGTCGATGATTAAAATTTGTATTCCCTCCTCAACCAACCTGCTTTCGTAATGTAGAAATTTCTGAGGTTAGTCATTTTCCATTGATTTTCTTTTTATCGCTTGGATCGCAAGCAACCTTTTTACTAGTCTCATCTAGCACAGTACCATGCAATAAAATATGCATTTTTGGTTAGCCTTAAATAGAATATGTATCTTTCAATTAAATAAAAATATTTATTATTATTATTATTATTATTATTATTATTATTATTATTATTATTATTCAATTTGCAATCGATGAAGAATTACAGCTCACAAAATTAAGAATAAGAGGGAAAATTCATTGTTAACTTGCATCAGAAGCTACTCACTTAAAGAAGTCAAGGAGATAATAGAGATAGTTTCATTCAACGAAAAAATCAATAATATAGTTATAGAAAGTCATTACTCTTTTTTATATAATAAGATTCTAATAATATATTTCAAAATGTAATAATGAATAAATATTATGTCAATAAATAAAATTATATATTTATTCTTTTTTTTTAAATATATTATATATATAGTAAAAATGAAAATATCTACTTACCAATTTATAGAGCAATAAAATATTATTACTATATTTTATATGAGGAGCTTTAATAATAATAAATCAAATTATATATATTTAGAGAGAATCAAATCCACATTAGCATATACAATTTCATTTTAAGAGAAGACAAAACTTGTTTTTGTTTTCTGGTTGTGACGTCATTATTTATATACTATAATTGGTATCATATTAAAAAAGTGAAATTATTATTTAATATGGACGGAAACTATTTTTCTAATGATTTATTTATCCACCAACCACGTAGTATTTAGTGCTCGTTTGGCACACCAGATTGGATAGAATAGGGTGGAATGAAATAAAATGACATGATATAAGATGAGATAAATTTGAATGTCATCCATATAAGACGGGATAGGATAATAATTATAAATAATAATAATAATAAATAAATACTAATAGTAATAAATGAATAAATAATAATTATAGTAATAATAATAATAAATATAAATAATACAAATATATTAATCAATAAAATAATAATAATAAATGAATAAATAATAATAATATAAAAATAAATTAATTAATTAAAAAATAATAGTAAATGAATAAATAATATTAACTAGAAAAATAGTAATAATAAATGTAAATAATAATTAAATAATACCAATATAATAATAAATAAAATAATAGTAATATTAATATAATAATAAATAAAACAATGAACAATAATAGATGAATAAATAATATTAAATTATAAAAAAAAAAAATAATAATTAATTAATTAATTAATATAATAAATGAATACATAACATTAAACAGTAAAATAATAATAAATGAATTAATAATTTTAAAAATAAAATAATTATAAAATAAATAATACTAATATAAGAATAATAAAAATAAATAAATAATAATACTAATACTAATATAGTAATAAATTAATTTATTAATAATGAATAAATAATAAAATAATAATAAATAATACGATACAATAAATAAATTTAATGAATAAATAATTTAAAAATAATAAATAATAATATAATAGTAGTAAAATAATAAATAAATAAATAAATAAATATGATTAGGTGAAAAATGATGGGATAAAAAATAAACCCACTCTTGAAATGGGATGAAAAATGGTGGTATTAAGTAAGATAAATTAATGTATCCCATCCTAGCTGCACCAAACATAGGATGGGATAAATTTTTTAAATTATCCCAACTTATCCCATCCTACTCCCACCTACCAAACATGACCTTAATGTTTGGTCAGAAAATACTGTTTTGATATCACTTTTACATGGTTTGGAATTTACCTATTGATTTTAAACCGAATAAAACTCCAGGTTCCTGATAAACTAGTCTTAGTCTCACCATATTCTAAAAGAGAAAATAATCAAATTTCGAATAATCGAACAGAACAAAATCCTAACTAAACGATGATAACTGTTATTTGACCATGAATCCACACAACCGACAAAAAGACATTGATATTCTCAAAGTTCATAGAACAGAAGTACTATAAAACATAAACAGAAACAGAACATAATTTTATCCTAACCACCAAATAACATGATAGTTTCCTAGTTTTTTTTTTTTTTTTTTTTTTTTACATAAAGCACACATCGTATTGGTTTCAATAATGAAAAATGTTTTGAGAAAAGAAAGATTGCAAATAATTTGAGAAGGAAAAAAATCATTTTAACTCAAAAACAGAAACATTAATCAGTAAAACAGAATAAAATCTCCTCACCCATGCCAGTAGATGTGTCGATTGAGTAACTGGTTGAATTACTTCTCTATGATGTGATGATTGTTTTTCCGATTCCATCACCAATCAACATTAGGTTAAGTTTTCCTTGACCCACTTTGAATGACCCATTGTAACTTCCAACTTAGATGTAGATGGTGAAAATATTTGGATTATTGAGAAGGGCAGCATCAATTGCTTCTTGGATGGAGGTGAAATCACCTGAACTATCAAGGGCTACTGTGGAATTAGGAGGTTGGCAAGTGTAGAGATTGAGAGAAGAGATGAGAACTAGAACCGTAAAAATCAGGTTCATTTTTTGTTAACATTTTCAGATGCAAGATATAGCCTTATATAAAGCTTTGTAAGGACTTGTTTGGGAGGCTTTCAGCTTTTACTTATAGCTATTGTTATAGTTTTCATGCAATCTAGTATTGTCGTGTTCTGTGATACAGGTTGTATGATTTTCCTACTTAATATTAATACATAAACTCATTCTCTTCTTTGCATTAACTAAGTTCTTGGTCAAGTTATAGTTAGGATTTAAATTGACACATTTAACCAGGGGCGGCTTTGAGGGACGGCAGAAGGGGCCCCGACCGCTCGTGGCCCCAACCGCCCGTGGCCCCGACCGCCAGAAGGTGTCTTTATATTTTTTAAGGCTCCCGGCAAACGTGATTTAATGAGCCCTTTAATTTTAATTTTTTTAAAAAATTTTAACATCACAATTAATATTTGTGAGATGGAATGAAAAATGGCGGTATTAGGTGGGATAAATTGTGATGTGATAAATTAATGTATCCCATCCTAGCTGCACCAAACATAGGATGGGATAAATTTTTTAAATTATCCCATCCTACTCCCACCTACCAAATATGACCTTAATGTTTGGTCAGAAAATACTGTTTTGATATCACTTTTACATGGTTTGGAATTTACCTATTGATTTTAAACCGAATAAAACTCCAGGTTCCTGATAAACCAGTCTTAGTCTCACCATATTCTAAAAGAGAAAATAATCAAATTTCGAATAATCGAACTGACCAAAATCCTAACTAAACGATGATGACTGTTATTTGACCATGAATCCACGCAACCGATAAAAAGACATTGATATTTTCAAAGTCCATAGAACAGAAGTATTATAAAACATAAACAGAAACAGAACATAATTTTACCCTAACCACCAAATAACATGATAGTTTCATAGTTTTTTTTTACATAAAGCACACATCGTATTGGTTTCAATAATGAAAAACGTTTTGAGAAAAGAAAGATTGCAAATAAGAAAAGAGGAATTTTAATTGTTCGGTAAAGGAATGTTTTATTTAGGGAATGAGCCTTTACATTTATAGCTGATAGTTTAACCAAAACAGAGAAAAATATAGATGCACTACTGCTAACTGCTTAACCCCTAAAGAATAGGTCAATCCCTAAAGAATAGGTCAAGCTTATTGGCCGATTCAAAAGCTGAAACAATAAAGGATAAATAATAAACAATCCATGTTGGATTTATTCAAGTTCTAAAAGCAGATATCTAACACATAGCTACTTGGGACGAAATAAAATAACTACATATTATTATATTAATCCACCAATATAAGACGCCGACATAAGGTAGCCAAGTGCTTCCATTTATAAATTGATCAACGGTGAAACTGAACACTTCCTCAGGGTCAGTAAGAACATGAAATCCTGGGCAAGTGACACGACCTTCTGTTGGTGATCCTGGTCCTCTATTTTTATACTTAGCATAATATAAAGTGTTTAGATTATCTTTTCCATCAAACTTGGACCAACCATCGACAGCAATATGTGAATCCAGAAAGATTTCATTATAACAGTTCTAGAATAATCTTTCCACGGTCTTCCCAAATACGATTTCAGATTATAATCATATCATGGAGCTGTAGTGATAGTGCAATTATGTAGAACAGTGGCAGCTCTATCGGATTCCTGATATCTTCCCTGTGCAGTGATTATATCGGACCAGGGATTAGATATTGGTGTTGTGTAAATATAAGAGTTTTGAAAAATTACCTTAGCATCTCCGAAAATGAAATCAACTGTTCCATAGATGTGGCAGTCATAGAAAAACTTGGAGAGTCCTGAATGAGTAAACAAACTTTCCTGGTAGCCTTCCACGGAACAGTCTTGAAATGCAAGAAATGATCCTTCCGTTCGTAGAGCCACAGCCTGACCAGCATCAAAACCTGCATAGTTCACAAAGCTTGTGAATTTGGCCGTGAAATGGTCGGTGGAAACATCTGAGAAGGAAAAAAATCATTTTAACTCAAAAACAGAAACAGTTAATCAGTAAAATAGAATAAAATCTCCTCACCCATGCCAGTAGATGTGTCGATTGAGTAACTGGTTGAATTACTTCTCTATGATGTGATGATTGTTTTTCCGATTCCATCACCAATCAACATTAGGTTAAGTTTTCCTTGACCCACTTTGAATGGCCCATTGTAACTTCCAACTTAGATGTAGATGGTGAAAATATTTGGATTATTGAGAAGGGCAGCATCAATTGCTTCTTGGATGGAGGTGAAATCACCTGAACTATCAAGGGCTACTGTGGAATTAGGAGGTTGGCAAGTGTAGAGATTAAGAGAAGAGATGAGAACTAGAACCGTAAAATTCAGGTTCATTTTTTGTTAACATTTTCAGATGCAAGATATAGCCTTATATAAAGCTTTGTAAGGACTTGTTTGGGAGGCTTTCAGCTTTTACTTATAGCTATTGTTATAATTTTACATGCAGTCTAGCATTGTCGTGTTCTGTGATACAGGTTGTATGATTTTCCTACTCAATATTAATACATAAACTCAAATTTTCTTCTTTGCATTAACTAAGTTCTTGGTCAAGTTGTAGTTAGGATTTAAATTGAGACATTTAACCAGAGGCGGCTCTGAAGGACGGCAGGAGGGGCCCCGACCGCCCGTGGCCCCGACCGCCCGTGGCCCCGACCGCCAGAAGGTGTCTCTATATTTTTGGAGGCTCCCGGCAAACGTGATATAATGAGCCCTTTAGTTTAATTTTTTTTAAATTTTTTTTTAACATCACAATTAATATACTGGACATGAATATTAGGTAATAATTTCAACCAACTAAAATCTCCTTTTAACCTAATATACATATGTAGGGGTGGACATAAAATCCGGACCGATTCGGACCGGACCAAAAATTGCCGGTCCATGGTCTAAACGGTCCCAGTCCGGTCTAAAATACTGGAACAAGTTAATTTTGTCGGTCCGGTCTCCTCCCTCTAGGGACCGGACCGGACCGATTAATAATATTAAAAAATATATTTATTAATATATTTATATTAATAAAACAAATTAAAATACATAAAATAAAATTAAATCCATATACTTGATGAAATTTAATTGGATAACAAAATTTTAATATTTATAATAATATTTAATTAATTTAGTTATATTAATTTGAATTTGTTAGGAATAAAAATATTTTAGGTGAATAATTATAATATTATAAATTATATTTAAATGGTGGTATTGAATTTATAATATTAGATATAATTTATATATAATTTTTTTAAACTTATTTTTTAATATTTTTTAAAAAATTAAAAAATCCGTAAACATTCAACCTGGTTGGACTGGACCGGATCGAGACCGTAACCAGTTGGGACCGCCACCATTTTAATCAGTCCGGTCCGTTCCAAATTTTTGGGACCGGTTATGTTAACCGGTCCAGTCCAGTCTGGCCAAACCCGGACCGGAGTGGATCATGCCCGCCCCTAAATATTCATTATGAAGAGTTTTAAAAAATGAATATTTTGATATAGGCAGGTATTCGTATTTTTAATTGAATAAATATTATTGTTAATTGAAATTTCATTCATAATTAAAAAGTTCATAATTACGCATGGTAGATTTAAAAAGTTGATTTAGAGAGGATATATATTTATCAATTATCCACATATTGTAATTTTTTTTAAGAGTTGAATTTGTATCAATATTATTACATTTTAAATTTTAAATAAATAATTAAGGTGAAAAAAAATTGAACAAATTGTTCCGTTCAATTTTTTTCACTAATTATCCGATTTTATATTAAAAAAAATCTAATTTTTTTTTTTTTAAATTTGGTTTACAGTTTTCGGTTTCATTGGAAAAAAATTAATATTAAATTAAAAAGTTAAATTATTATTTAATATTATATTTTAATTTTTATATTTGTAAAATTCCAATGATAGATAATGTGGTTGGTGGATGGATGAGAGTAATAAATCAATTTATTTATTCAGGAAAAAAAAAACTGACACATATCTTTTCATTAATTCATCCACAGAATTTGTCTCACTGAAATCGAAAATTCATCAACTTAATTGATCACATGCATGTATACGTAAACATGTTAAAATAGGTAAAAGATACCCACAGCTCCTTTAATAATTCCAAACAATTCAAGTAAAGTTATAATAACTGACTGTTTGAAAATTTCTCTTTTATATTCAATAATATAGCTATGTAGCACTACCTTTGTTAAATTGAATTTTGCTCATGACATAAATTATTTGTAAATTATGTTAATTGAACCTGTATTTTTATGTTATTGTGGTAATAAATTTTAATTAAAACAATTTTAACTTTAATGTTAAATAGTTTTTTTACCATATTATTTTATTTGTATATATATTACCAAAATTTTAATAAATGATTAAATTTATTTTATATCCAATTTTTCTAAATTTAAATATATTTTAAAATAAATATAATATATTATAAATACAATCAAATTGATATTAGCAACCATTTAAAAAATAAATTAGAATACTATATATAGATTTCAAATAAATTCTAAATTATTTTCAAAAGATATTTTTAAGAATTATGATAATTTTAATTATTAAACAAAATTGATCAAATATTGTATTCTAAAATTTTAACAAAAAATAATTTAAAAACTTTAATCAGTAAGTATATATATATATATGTATATATATAAAGCATAAATATATAAAGCATAAATGAATGGTTTATATAAAATCAGCTATCCATGTATAAATTTGGAGTTGAAGTTTAGGTTCATATATCTTCCGGTCCTTGTTATTTTTTCGCCGGTCCCTACCATGACTTCAAAAGATTGGTCTTAAACCACATGCAACGCCAGCCAATTCAAAGTCATTTGGTCGATGAAATTATGTGTACTTCCACTCGACGAGCACGACAACTTTCCGATGTCAAATTTGTCAAATTTTTCCCTTAATGTGTAAAGTTTGAGGATGAATGATTTTTGCAATTACAAGAAATGATATTTTAGGCACTGCTTCAGGAACGACTCTAGTCGATTCTTGCTCCTCTTTATTTACGACTTCATATTCACCAGTCGCACTAATGATAAATAGTTGTAGACATTGACGCTTATGTTCAGGAGTGCATTTGTCATCGCAGTAGTAACATAACCCCCTTTCACGTCATTCACGTCATTCTTTCGCTTCTGGACCGGTGAGTTTTTGCATCATTAGAGGATTATTACTGGATTTTGTTTGTGGAATGGGCCCTAGAATTCCAGTTGAATTGTGTGGCGTCATGCGAGTAGTAAGCCGTGGAGAATAAGTGACGGATTTGGTTTTGTTCAAGTTCTGTTTCTCTTCAACAAGTTGGGTTAATGGTCTTTGGTTGCTTAAGTTTTACCTCTAGCCTCAATTCCTTCTTCAATCCAGCCATGAATTTGCCAACTAGAAACTTGACCGGTAAATCCTCTACCCTATTTGAAAGTCTTTCAAACTCATGCTGATATGTAATAACCGACCTAATTTGTTTTAGTCGAGATAGAGCTTCTGATTGATTTTCATAATCAGTGGGTCCAAACCTAACAAGAAGGGAATTTGTAAATTCCTCGCAAGACATTGGTCCTTTATACTTGGTCACCCATCGATACCATTTAAAAGCGACTCCCTCTAGGTGGTCTGAAACAAGATGGACTTGATGTTCAGGAAGCACTTTCATGAAATTAAAGTACCGCTCTGCCTGAAAAATCCAACCATGGGGATCATTCCCATCGCATTTCGGGAAGTTAAGCTTTAAGTAATGGTGTTTGGGATCTATAAAAGAGGTGTTCACGTCAGGTGTGAGATTTAAGGGGAAAGTATTGTGTTTGGTTGGGGGAGGGTTTGTGTGTGCGAAGAGATTTTTATTTTTTGTGGGGTGATGCATGTTTAATAGCTGACCCATGGACAATTCCATGATTTGCATTTTGGTCATGAGTGTTTGCATGCTATAATGGATTTGACCAAAGATGGTTTCATGTAGACCAATAACTTCATGAATCTCTTTTTTAAACTCCATTGAACACAACATGACCATGATACCAAATAATAAGAATTCTAATAGAAATTGTGAAGATAAAAAAAAAAAAAAATAGAGAGAGAAAAGGTAGAATAGTAGAAACAAATTGATAAAAATTTCTTCTGTGAACTTAACGAAAACACAACTTCAATTAAGAGCACAACTTCAATTAAGAGCACGTTCTTATTAGAATAATAATATATATTATTTAAGAGTGTACAAAAGGAATATTTTAATATAAAAAATCATTTTTAATTAAATAAATATTATTATTAATTAAAATTATCATTTATTAATAGAAAGTTCATAATTACACATGGTACATCATAATAAATTGATTTAGAGATGATTAGTTAATCAATATAAATAATAAGATACTTTTTAAGAGTAGAATTATTATTTTAAAATATTCTCTTAATATGATTATCTTAAAATTTAAATATATAAAATACATATTTTCATATAGTAAGTTAAAAAGTAAAAATATTTTTGAATATCATATTTAAATTTTTTTATTCAATAAGAACACAAATAGGTAATATGGTTGGGGGATGGATGAGAGTAATAAATTTATTCATCTATTCAAGAAAATAATTATTGCATAACTAAAGATGATAATGAGTAAAAGTGACCTTTCGCAGTTAGAAGAGTAATGTTCAAACTTTCAAACTGACACGTGTCTTTTCATTAATTCGAAAATACTTCAACTGATTAGATCACATGCATGCATACGTAAACTGGTTAAAATAAGTAAAATAAATAAACAGGATACTTAATAATTTAAAGCCATTCATTCAAGTAAGTGTGATTGATTAGTGTTTGAAATTTGATCTTTTATGTATTTAATACTACTAGTAGATCTGTAGCACTTGCATGTGCTATCCTTTCTAAATTAAACTATTACTGATTATGACATAAATTCTTTTAAGGTATTATTTTATTTGTGTATATTATCAAAATTTTGATAAGTAATTTATTATATATTTTTTTTATAAATTTAAATGTATTTTAAATAAATAAACTCAAATATAAATACAATCAAATGCAATTAGTATTTAACAAATATTTAGAATACTATATAATATTTTAATTAAATTCTAAATTATTTTTAAAAATATATATTATTAATGCTTATTATTATATTTTAAAATGTTATTTAAATAATTCATATAATATTAAAACCATCCAGAATTAGAATGGTTTTACTTATTTAATAAAATTTATTAAATATTATATCCTAAATTGTTAATAAAAAATATTTTAAATTTTTTATTAATATATATATAAAAGTATATATGAGTGGTTTTAAATAAATTAATTATATCTTAAACTTTAAATATTATTAATTAGTTTGAGTCGTCACTCTTACATTCTACTTCAATGTCTACCACCTCTATAAAGGTTATACTATATATTATCTAAGTTGAAGACACACCTTTATACATTGGTGGCAATTACATAAATTAATTTAAAATATGATAATGGGTAGAAAGCAAAATAACTTTATAAATTACTTCGATTTAAAAATCTACTTATATTTAGTACAATATAAATTTATTTAAAATATTTAATTTAATATATATTAATTTTATTTACTTTTTATTAAAGTGTGATATCATACTATTTTCTTTTTCGATTTTAATAATATCAATTTCGATTCAATAAAAAAAATAATTTAATTTTAATATTTTTTGAAATTAAAGTGAAAAAACGAATAGAAAAATAATTAATTTTCAATTCATAGAACGGAACCGATTTCGAAAATCAATTTTATTCAATTTCATTTTTTTTTCCCAACCAATGCATTAAATTTCATTGCACGATAATTTATATTTAGAAGAAAATAATTTTATAGAATAGAAAGGTTGACGAAATAATTCCTAGATAGTTTAAACCCCAAAGAGAAAAAGCCCAAAGATGAAAGTTAAAAGGCCAAAGACCAAAACTGAAAGCCCAAACCCATGACCCGTAAGTTACTGGTTTCGGATCCGGATCTAGTGACATCGTTCGTCGACAATCAAATCAAGTTCGCTTTGTGAAAACGCGGGGTCTGCAAACACTTTGCTTCGAGAAGAAAGGACTGAGAGATCTCTACTTCTATTCACAATGTTCAAAAAGTAACCTTTATCTCTTTTTATCTTGTTATCGTTTATGTTTACTCTTCGTTGTTTATGTGCTTTAGTCTGAATTCTTCGTTGTTTCTTATCAATCTCGATTTCGATTGTCTTGTTGTAGTTTAGGAATAGTTCGATTGTAAACTAGTTGTGATTGTGGTAATGAATTGTGATTTGTTTAAGATTGGAAATGAGAGTGACGTGAAGTGTAGATGTATGTGGTTGAATATTGTGTTGAGCTTGATATGATAACTTTAGCTTTGTTGTTTTACTTGATTTGTTCTGCTTGCTGGTTGAATTTCAATGCTATTATGTGCTTGTTGATTTTTGTAGCTTCTTGTTTCCTGAAATTCTTGATATGAGCTTGCTTATGACTGGTTTTGTTGGATGCTTATACACTCTGGAATTTTTAGTTTATGTAAGTATGGTTTATCTGATGTATGTCATTTATCTCTTAGGTTTTCATCAGAAGAAGTGTCTGCTCAGAATCAAGTCAAAGCATCAGTTCAGCGAAAAATTAGGCAAAGCATAGCGGATGAGGTTTGGTTTTATTTGTTCTGTATTTGAACTAGTTTTATTGATAGGATGACATTTCATTTTAGTGAATTTTTTTCATTGTGCTGCAGTACCCTGGACTTGAGCCCGTGCTGGATGATTTGCTTCCCAAGAAAGCGCCTCTAATTGTTGCCAAATGGTATGTGCATGATTGCTCTTGCCTCTATTATAGAATATCAATTAAGCAGATGAAATTTGGGGTGTTTCTTACAAAATTTTCCCCATACCATGCAGTCAAAATCATCTAAACTTGGTTTTGGTGAACAACGTTCCGTTATTCTTTAATATCCGTGATGGACCTTACATGCCTACTCTGCGGCTGCTTCATCAGTGTAAATATCTGCTTTATTCGCTTGCATCTACTCATGTTTGCATTCATTAATATGTTTTTACTTCTGCTGCATCATGGCTTGAGGAAACATCTGAATGAGTTGTTATGTAAATTTTCTTGCTGATATGTCTTTATATAAGAATATTGCTAGACAACATGATAAGGTAGATTTTATGTTTGCTTAGAACCTGTTCTAACCTAGAGGAAAAGCTAAAGAATAATAGATAAGGAAAACAGAACTAGTGGAAGTTATATTTGCCTTATACAATAATAATAAAAAAGAATAAATGACTTCTTTCGTTTTCTCTTATTTTTGTTTCCTTATCAGTTTTGCTCTTCCCCTTTCCTTTATCTTCTCTTCTATGACATAGGTCCAAACTATGGATATCAGTTGACTTATACACTGATTTACTATGGCTTGTCTTCCAAAATTGTTATTGCAAGTTTGTTGGGTAGTCTGTGGTGGAACATGATGTAATGTTGTTGTGAGTGACTCTGAAATTCATAATAGTGGGCACTAATTCTTCTGTGTACTTGCTCCTATAGATCCAACTATAATGAAGAAGTTACAAGTTGATAGAGGTGCCATTAAATTTGTTCTTGCTGGAGCCAACATAATGTGTCCTGGTCTTACATCTCCTGGTGGGGTTTTGGATGAAGAAGTAGAAGCAGAAACTCCTGTGGTATAAATTCTATTGCTAGATCTAAAGTTATATTTGCTCTGTATTGCCTCCACCTGTTTTGACAGATTTAGTATATTTCAATGTTTTGAAGTGTTTTGATTTTAACTAAACTGACACTTTCAGGCTATCATGGCTGAAGGGAAGCAACATGCTCTCGCTATTGGGTTCACAAAAATGTCAGCTAAGGACATGTAAGTTCATCTCATAAATCTTATTCATCAACTTCATCGCATAATATGTTGAACTGCAAGATCTTTGATTTACTACCATAAGCTGATCATGGCACAGATCAGACCATTGCATTAATCTTTTCTCTTAGCTACTGTACAATCTGTTTTTTAATAAGCTGGATTAATTTTGTATGGTTTACAGAAAGACAATTAACAAAGGAATTGGGGTGGACAACATGCACTATCTCAATGATGGCCTGTGGAAGGTATTCGAGTTCTTATTCGTTCTTTTCATATCTGCTTAGCAAAAAACTTCTAGTTATATCGTTCCTCATCTTGTATCTTATAGATGGAGCGTCTAGATTGAGGATGAGCCAAATGCAAGTTCGACTGCAATGCTGCCTATGTACCAACTCAAATCATCTGGTTCTGAAGCAATCCATTTTCCATTTTCCTCTGAAGCTTGTACCTGCTTGAAGGAATCTGGAGATGTTTTCATTTTGCTCCAACCCAGAAGAGAATTGCCTGTACGAGTCAAGGTTTTTATTCACATTCTATGTAACTCATAATACCAACCTTTTTTGGGATAATTTACAACTTTTGTTCATATATAACTTATATGGTAACAAATTTGCAAACAGGCAGCCATTGCTTCTGTCTTCTCTTCTGGTTTCGTCTTTTATGATTATAAATGCAAAGAATAGAACGCAGTGAAAGGTATAAGATTATATTGAAAGTGGAGATTGTGTTGGTCCATATCTGTTCTTGCAAAATGGTATCTAAATCCACTAGAACTCTCATAAACCTGTTAAAAACTCCAGTCTCCATTAAATCCAAACTTCAAGTGAAACAACTTCATGCTCAGGTCTTCAAAACCCAAGACCCCAACTCTCCATTTTTGCTCTCTCGACTTGTTTCTCTTTACACCACCTTCAACCTCTTACACGATGCTCTGTGTATCTTCAACACCCTCCACTCACCACCACCTCTAGCCTGGAAATCTCTCATCCGGTGTTACACAGATAATGGCCTTTATGTAGAGTCTTTGCTCACTTTTGGCAAAATGTTGGATTGTGGTGTGTACCCAGATCACAATGTGTTTCCTTCAGTGTTAAAGTCGTGTACTTTGTTGGTAAACTTGAGATTTGGCGAGTCTGTTCATGCTTGCATAGTTAGGCTTGGTTTTGTGCTTGATTTGTATATCAATAATGCCCTGATGAATATGTATGCTAAGTTTCAAAGTTCTGTTTATCACGTGTTTGATGAGATGTCTGAGAGAAATGGGAGTATTGGATTAGGGAGTACTGCTAACGAGTCTAATT
Organism: Cardiospermum halicacabum; assembly: GCA_031304145.1. NCBI lineage: Eukaryota > Viridiplantae > Streptophyta > Magnoliopsida > Sapindales > Sapindaceae > Cardiospermum > Cardiospermum halicacabum. The sequence continues at coordinate 33,107,483 of CM062389.1, read as the reverse complement.
ACACTGTGAATTTGGATTCATTGGGGTTACATAATTCTTTGGTGAATAGGAATAGCATGGATAGTGTCAAGAAGGTGTTTGAACAAATGCCTATAAGGGATCGTGTTTCTTGGAATACTGTGATTGTTGGGTTTGCAAGAAGTGGGTTGTATGAAGAAGCATTGAATATGGTCAAGGAGATGGGAAATGATGTGAACTTGAAGCCAGATTCGTTTACTTTGTCCAGCATACTCCCTATATTTGCCGAGTATGTAGATGTTATCAAGGGAAAGGAGATTCATGGATATGTTATTAGACATGGACTAGATACAGATTTGTTCATTGGAAGTAGCTTGATAGATATGTATGCAAAGTGTACAAGGATGCAAGACTCATTTAGAATTTTCCGTCTTTTACCTCAAAGAGATGCGATTTCATGGAACTCTATGATTGCAGGCTGTGTTCAGAATGGCATGTTTGATGAAGGCCTGAAATGCTTTCGACAGATGCTGTTAGCGAAAGTAAAACCGCGGCCCATTTCATTTTCTAGCATCATGCCAGCTTGTGCACACATGACGACATTGCATATGGGCAAGCAACTACATGGATACATAACAAGGAATGGATTTGACAACAATGTGTACATAGCAAGCTCACTTGTAGACATGTATGCGAAATGTGGAAACATCAGACTAGCAAGGTGTATATTTGATTCAATGAAGCTTCACGATGCAGTTTCATGGACTGCCATCATAATGGCTTATGCTTTACATGGAAATGCCCTTGACGCAATTACCTTATTCGAGCAGATGGAGAAGGAGGGCGTCAAGGCAAACTCTATTGCTTTCATTGCAGCATTAACAGCTTGCAGTCATGCTGGTTTAATAGAAAAAGCCTGGAGCTATTTCAACAGGATGACTCAGGATTACAAAATTGTTCCCAACTTAGAACACTATACTGCCATGGCAGACCTTCTTGGCCGTGCAGGGAAGTTGAATGAAGCATACGACTTCATATCCACTATGCATATCAAACCAACTGGGAGTATATGGTCTACATTGTTGTCTGCTTGTAGGGTGCATAAAAACGTAGAGTTAGCCGAAAAGGTTGCTGATAACATATTCAAAACCGATCCAGATAACATGGGAGCATACGTCCTGCTGTCGAATGTATACTCAGCCGCGCGCAGATGGAAAGATGCAGCAAGATTGAGAAGCACAATGAGGAAAAAGGGCATGAAAAAGACACCAGCTTGCAGCTGGATTGAAGTGAAGAACAAAGTGCATGCATTTGCAGCAGGAGATGAATCTCATCCTTGTTATGATAACATAAACAACACATTGAACGTGCTTCTGGAGCTAATGGAACGAGAAGGGTACGTAGCGAATACCAAAGAGGTGCTGCATGATGTTGAAGAGGAGCAGAAGAAGCAGCTGTTGTATCACCACAGTGAGAGACTTGCCATAGCTTTTGGTGTGATTAGTACTCCTGATGGGACTACCATAAGAGTGATTAAGAATATTCGTGTATGTGGGGATTGTCATACAGCTATTAAGTTCATGTCAAAGGTCTTGAAGAGGGAGATAGTTGTGAGAGATAATAGTAGGTTCCATCATTTTAAAGATGGTTTGTGTTCTTGTGGAGATTATTGGTGATAAAATATAGAGTTCTTTGTTCAACTACAATTATAAATAACACTAGGGGCTAAACTATAATTATCACTGAAAAAACTCGCAAAACCCTCGCTCCGCACAACTGCCAATGAAACCGTGACACGTGTACTACTCGCACCAAAAATAGGTATAAGCCTATACACACAAATACTATTATCGACATATATAAACCCTCGAAACCCTAAATTGCATTTTGTTCTCTCAATAGACCTCGCAGAAGAAGACCCGCCGCTGCTCCACCGACAACATCAGTCATGGTTCGCCGTCTCTGTCTCTCCTCTTCAATCTATTAGCTTTTCATCTCTAACTAAGCAATGTCTATGGTGTTTTACAGGGTATCGATTTGATCGCAGGAGGTAAGTCGAAGAAGACTAAGAGAACAGCACCAAAGTCCGATGATATCTACCTCAAGCTCCTCGTCAAGGTCAGTCATTGCATAAAATTCGGTTCTTTATACTTAAGGTTCAAGCATTTTTTTAGTTCGACTTGTTGATTCTGTGGTTTGTTTTGTGCATTCAGCTGTACCGGTTTTTGGTTAGGAGAACCGATAGCAACTTCAATAAGGTGATATTGAAGAGGCTTTTCATGAGCAAGGTCAACAAGCCACCACTTTCACTGTCCAGACTCGTTCGCTTCATGAAAGGAAAGGTGAGTGCTTAATTCTTGATTGTGTAATGTGAGATTTCAGTGTATTGTGAATGTAATAGAAACTGATTTATGTGATTTGGTAATTGAATGTGATGTGTAGGATGGTAAAATTGCTGTGGTAGTTGGAACTGTGACTGATGATATTAGGGTTTATGAGGTTCCATCTATCAAAGTTTGTGCTTTGAGGTTTACTGAGACTGCTAGAGCTAGGATTGAGAAGGCTGGTGGTGAATGCTTGACCTTTGATCAGCTTGCACTCAGAGCTCCATTGGGACAGAACACGGTATGATGATTCTAAATTGCAATTTGTTCATTTTATTTTAATTAAACTATATTGTTTGCTTGTAGTTTAATGTGATTTGTTTACTATATGTTGATTTATATAGAATTGCACTATTGTTTTCTTGTTGGTTAATTTGTTAGAGGATTTAGTTCATTGGTGCAAACTGGTTTTGATGTTTCTTTGTTGTATATAAATGCTTGTTGTTACTGGATTCTTTGTGTTCTATGATTAGTTTGAATTGATCTTGTGATCATATTAGTATGCTCTCACCATCATATTACAACTCTCCAAATTTTCAGTGTTTATACTTGTATATTTGCCTAGGATGGTAATTTTATGACCATTATTTTTATGACTTCAGGTGCTTCTCAGAGGACCAAAGAATGCCCGTGAAGCAGTGAAGCACTTTGGCCCTGCTCCTGGTGTGCCTCACAGCCATACCAAGCCCTATGTTCGTTCCAAGGGAAGAAAGTTTGAGAGGGCTAGAGGAAGGAGAAACAGCAGAGGATTCAGAGTTTAATTTTACAATAGTCCTTAATATTGCAGCAGATTTGTCATTTTCAACTTTTGCAATCCAAATTTTGTTAGACTTTTAGGCTTCTATTGTGGTCATTGTTATATTTGCTATAATTTGGTTTAAGTTCACTCAATGGATGCCTTGTTTGAGACAAGTTTTTATCTTCTATGTTATGAATGAATTACTCTTTTGCAAGTATTTAATAGGAAAAGATTGAGAGTTTTATTCTGATGAGTTATTTACAACAGAGTAAACTAAAACTTGGAAAAGAAATGATATATCATAGTGTTGATTTGATCTGCTATTTCCTGATTGATAAAATGACCAACATCTTTTATCACAACTATCTCCTCCAGCAATGGCACATCTTGCTTGAATACCCCATTGTCAACATACTCTGTGATCATTGGAGTTGTGTAGACACTATCAAGCTCTCCAACAACAAACTTTACTGGTGTCTTGACTACTGCTCCTGTCCATGCTGCCAACAACTCCCAGTTTCTGCATTATTTGGCCAAAATGTGGCAGACAATACTATCATTACTATCTAAGCAAAGGTTGATAAACATGGTTAGTATAGTTATAGAGTAGCTTACAAGTCAATAGCTCGGTAGTAGTTCAAACCACCAGTGAAGCCACTTTGGTTGAATTTGGTGGCATAGTAATCAATGTCTTCTTCTGTTAACCATGATGGCAATGTAACAGGATTGTTAGGATCGATTCTAAAGGGATTTTCTTCTGGCCAGCAAGGAGGACCAGATTTACGAGACGACAGCATTTTCCTGATAACCGCCTTGGCGCTGTGACGTTCGATTTCTGCTTCAATCTTCCCAGGCTCCTGCAATAACACAATGTAATGCAATGCAACAAAAGGTATGTTTCTTTTCTTTTATGTATGTTGTATTATCTAGATTGTGGAAGAAACTAAAACCTGAAATCTGCAGATATAGTAGTCATCTCCAAACAAAGCTCTTAACCCTTCAATAGGCTTTCTTTCCGGGTTCCTTGGCCGGAAAGGAACACTGAGGCAGAAGAATGCTTTCACTCTATCAGGCCGAAACAAGCATAAATACCATGCAATGAGAGCACCCCAATCATGAGCCACAACAAAAACCTTCTCTACACCAATATAATCCAGCAATGCAACCAAGTCACCAACTATGTTAAAGCAGGTGTAGCTGGTCACAGAAGCTGGAGCTTCAGTGTCCCCAAAACCTCGAAGATCAGGGGCGATAGTTCGGTAGCCTTGAGAGCTCAAGGCAACCATCTGATGGCGCCATGTGTACCAGAGCTCAGGGAAACCATGGAGGAAAAGTATCACTTGATCATTGATCTCTCCTTTCTCTGCTATGTGCATTTTTATTCCATTAATACTCACTGTGCTGTGTTGTATGCTCTCCATTTTTTTGAAACTTTTGTAGAATGGTCTGTGTTGTGACTCGTGTATGTATGTATGCTTTTATAAATTATTATACAGCTACCTTACTTGCAAATTGATTCATGTAACATTACTGATTTGATAGAGTTAAGATGAAATTATGTTTATTTTATTTATTTATGAACAAAAATTTATCATCATGTAAATATATTCTATTTTCATTTCAAATATTCGCATTTCTTTTTCAAAATGGGTAAATTTTAAATTAAATATTATTCTTTTAAAAAATTATGTTTATTAATATATAATTCAAAAATAAAAACAAACAAACTATTTGATACTTGCATTTTAAAGAAGTTTAGAGAAGTGGCCACTATAGTAGTCTCTGTATGCTAATCAGGCAATCAATGTCCTTGACTTTTCAAGACAACTACCCATGCCTGTTCCAGAATTGAACTTATTTCAACGTTAATGTAGTAAACCGCTAACTGTCGACTGGGATTGCTCTGCTCGTGTTAATGTTTCTTGTAAATCTAAATGGGGCTCACAAATTCATATTGAAAGCATTCACACTATGTTATTATGTGCTTTATACTTTAATCACTAGATTGCTTATTGGTTTGAGCTCATGGTCTGTGTTAGTTGTGAGTTCTTCATATTAGTTAGTTGTGAGTTCTTGATATTAACTCAAGGGTGTGTTGGTTTGTGTATTTACTAGTCTCTGCTGAGCAGGCAATGAATGTACTTGACTTTCTGAGATAACTACTGTTCCAGAATTGGTCCAGTACACTTATCTGTCAGATTGAGACTGCTTTTGTCTTGTGTAGTGAATCAAATTGTTCACTTGTTCACACATTCACATTGAAGCATGTCTTATGTGTTTTATTTTATAATCATCAATCTGTTTCTCTATGTAGTATTTAGGTTCAGAGTAATCAGCCAAAAGAGTTCTGAGATACCCACTATGGATCAAAACAGCATCAATTCATTTCCTAAACATCTACACTCATCAATACAAGAGACCAAAAGAGTTCTGAGACACCAACTATGGATCTCAAAAGCATCAACTCCTCTCACTTTCTCAAAACACAGTCCCAATCAAGTTAACATAAATAGAAACACTACACACCAAAACTTCAATAACACACCCAGAACTCATTTATCCTCCACAAAAACCAGTCGACATCTCCATCAAGTTATTTATATCAACTCTATATACAAAGAGTCGTGTCAAATCCCACCTCTACCATGTGATATATTGATTACATTAGGGTACTATGTTTCTCTTCATATATATTCACTAGCAAATATGTCTCTTTCTTGACAGGTTTTCAATATGATGATGGAAGATAAGTAGATGAAAATCCAATAACTTTGGAGCACATTATCAACATGGTGATGAAAGATATAGGTAGATGTAATCCAATAACATTGGAGCACATGTCCATTTAACAAAACAAAAGACAAGGCTCAAGCAGAGAGGATTCTTTCTATATGCACAGATAAAATCCTGAAAACTATTACAGTTTTGAGTTTCCAAGAAGAACTATGGGCAACAAAACAACAGTATAATCAATAATCAAATGAAAAATATAAGCTTTAGAGGAAAAAGTTGAGATCTTTGAAATTTTCAGAGATTGATTTGAGCAAGTGTGGTGAGAGAAGTTTCAATTGAAACCCTAATTGCGATTTTGTTATATATATAGGGAAAAATGAGAATTATTCATATGGGCTTTGTGGCCTGTGTTATTGGTCTGGGCCGGATCCAAAGTGGCGTGTGTTATTGGGTTGGGCCGGATCCAAATTGCAAAGTTGCGAGAGATTGAGAAAAAGAAAATAAAACTCTTGGAATAGAAAAAAAAGTTTCTCCTGCTTGTTCGGTGATTTCGTCGACGTGTTTTCAATGGCGGCGTCTTCTTCATCGGTTTCCTACTCCGATTCATCTTCCTCCGATACGTCGTCGTCCTCTCACCGCCGCCGACGTCGCCGTAGTCGTAAAGATAGAGAGTCTTCGCTCAAGATCCGGAAAAAGTCTCGTTCTCTGAAAAAGCGACGCCATAAACATAGCAGCAGCAACAACAACCACTCCTCCTCATCGTCCGAATCTTCTAGGTTTTGGTTTACTCTTATATTGAATTTGTTTGTGTTGTTAAATTGATGTGTCTGGATTGATTTGTGTCATTAGGTTTTGAAGTGAAATTTGATCAAGATTTAGAATTAAGAGCTATCTTAGCTGGTATGGTTTGGAATTCAAGTAGCTAGCACTTTGTTGTTAAACTGGTTAGGATTAGAATCGTAGGTTTGATTGCTTCCAGAGGTGGAAGACACGTTATTTCTTCTGATGTTTGATGTTTACATTGGCTAAGATAAGGTTTCTTGGTAGTTTCGTGTAGAGTTAGCTTGTGTTTGTTATATGTCTGATGTTTGCAGACTAAAAAGATGATCTATTTCTGTAATTCCGCTGGTTCTATTACCAACTACTTGTGATGTTTATCATTGAATTATTGCAGAAGCGATAGTTCATCTGACAGTGAGCATGAATATCATTCAAGGAAGCATAGAAAGAGTGATAGGTCTAAGAAGGTACTTTGTCTGGCTTTTCCTTTCACTTTTATACATTTCTCAATTGTTCTCACACAATAAGAACTTAGCTTTACATTAAAGGGGGCCTATTAGTGCAATTAGAAATGGATAAACCTATGTTATGCATCTCACTTTGTTGCCTCCTTGTCTTAGTCTAAGGAAAAGGAGCGGAGCAAGAGCCACCACCGACACAAACGTCACAAGAATAAAGAGGTAGGCAACAATTCTCTCTATAGTATTATGGCTTCATATACATATTGTTTAGGTTTTGTGTTTGCTTACTGTAATTGGTCAGCATAGAGCAGATATATTGTAAAATTAGAAATTAAACATCAAGTCTTATATTCAATATCGAAATCCGAGGTTCTTATAGTACTTTTTCTTTCTATTTTATGAAATGGCTCTTTGAACTTGGAGCTGGGGTCTATGGCATGATGTTGGACGCCATGTGCTTGCCTGGATTGTGTTTCTGGGTCAATGGGAGCCATATATAGAAGCTGCAAGATGATGGAGATAGTGGACCAGTTCAGCTTTCAAAGGTTTATCTTACACCATCTCCAGCTTTTGTTGCTTGATTTAAACATAATAGACTAACCATTTACCTCATTATGATGCAGTTTTTAAGCCGTGACAAAGAGGATGGAGTCCGGCGAAGTGTTGTCTCTGGCAAGAAGGTAAATTCAATCTCTCTTTCATCTAATCATCTCAACTCAAAAATACTACTTTGTTGATTCTACATTGTTCTTATTCCGTTATAGATTCTGTTAAAACTCGACAAGTCGAAGGAGGACAAAGAGGCAGAAAGCAAAAGAAACGAGTTACTGAAATTCTTGAATGCAAGTTTTGATTGATTTTCTGGTGATTTTGAGTTGGAAAACTGCATTGAAGGTGTGATCTCCGCTCTCAAGTAAACCAAACCAAGCTTGGAGTCAAGTTTATAGATTATGTTATTCTATGAGGAATGTAGAAACATTGTCTGAAACTTAAAAACTTAAAATGTATTGAGTTATTTAGTGTTCATTTTGGCTGTAGAAAAATACCTTTCATTCTGGTGACTCAAGCAGGTAACTTTTGTGTGCTTAATTTATAATCAATTAGAGGTGAAGCAAGATCAATATTGGTGGAAACCCAAACAAAAATAAAAAATAAATAAAAGAACTATAATAGCTTGACAAATATCAGCCCGTGGCCTCACGTGTTTTTGCAATGGATTTACTGTATCTTCATTTGCAATTGAAATTGAATAAATTAACTAAAAAAAATTCAATTCAATAAAAAATTTGAAAGTTTAAACTGGGCCCAAAACGATGAAATCAGCAGCCCATGGACCTGAATATACCAAACTTGCAGTCACGAAAAACCTACCACAGGTCACAAAACCCTAACAATTGGCCTCTATAAAACCCTAATATACCTATCTCTTCTTTCATTCTTCAGCTGCTTCTCCATCGATTCTCTTGAATCTCGTTCACCCCAGTTGGAAAGAGTTCTCTTTTCGCTTATCTTCTTAGGAAAAATCAAGTCTTTTTTGTTAGTTTCACTTGTGGTTTGTCTCTGTTTGTTTTAGTTTTGTGTGTTGATGAAAACAGATGGTGTAGCCTTGATGATAAATGTTTTATCCCAGCTCATTATGAGACCCTTTAAAAGGTCAAGGAACATAACTACTTCCAACATTTATCTGAGCTACTAATGTTTGTTTGCTTCTGATTCTCTACATGATCATTTTGTTTCTCTTTGTATATATTTGTTTGACTTGCTGCTGTTAAGTTTTCTGTGACAGTTGATTCAGTTTTTGATTTTTTCCCCCTGTGATGGAAATCAAATGCTAATGTATTTCTGAATACTTGTATGCTCCGTGACTGATCAAACGTTTAGGGTTTCTGAGGGAATTGTTTCCAAAAATTTATTTCTTTACTTGTTTTTATCCAAATGTTGTTTGATTTTTAATTACTTTATTGTGTGTTCCCAAGGATGCTTAACATTTGACCATGCTAATACTGAAATTTAGTTGATTGAATTATCTTATCTTCTTCACTGAGGGATCAACAGCTGAATTGTTTTCTCATTTTTTATGTTCTGTTAATATGATTTTATTACATGTGACGGGGGTTTCTTCCCAGAAGTCCTGTACTTTATTGGAGCAAACTAGTTTATGTTTGTATATTCCTAAGTAACCGTCACAAATTAATGCCTTAGATGTCGAGGTCCTTTTTGGATCTCCGTCGACTTTCAGGTCTCATATTCCATTGCCTTGTGGAGCGGCGTTGTTGCTTTTACCATTTGGGACTGGCCATGAGACATACATTCTCAGTATACCATTTTAAACATGGTTTATACCGTTTCTTCATTTATTGATAGGGACTTGATTGTTTGATATGTATGCATTTAGTTTGATTGTTAAGTGTTGTTTTGTTGTTGATTTGTGGCCTGTGAGGAAATCACTTTAAAATAACACCATCTTTCGGGACTGAAATGGCTTTTAAGCCTTGTTGACATTCTGCAATTCTGAGGCCATGGAATTGATAAATGTATTTGCTTTTACTAGCTAGTTTATTGTTTCATTTGTCTTTTTAATTCTGGTTTTTAATTAATTAGAGACTGGTGATTTGAAGTTTTGTTGTTGAATTGGTTTGATTTGTTCTTTTGTTGTGCATAATCTTCTTAGACTTGCGTCAATTGATTACTAGTTGAGCCGTTGAGAAAATGTTTCATAAAATTACACCATCTTTCGGGACTGAACTGGCTGTGTAAGCCTTGATGACATTCTGCAATTCTGAGGCTAGCTAAGTATAAAGTTTGTAACAAGTCTGATTTTCCCTTTTATATACAACAGGTGTTTGAAATGTTTGTAGGTATTGAAAGACCTTGTTGCTGCTGAGAAGATGAGTAGCTGTTTGAATAAGGAACTATTGCATGTAAAAAGACCGGGACGATCTTCTTATGAATGTAAATCTTTGTTATTTCTGTTGCTCTGGAGAGCTTGGAGGACATATGTATTAAAAAGCCTTTAATTTCCCCGAGTTATTTGTGACCAATATTCTCCGAGCTTGAATGTAGCTGATGTTTTTGCTTGTATAAGTCATATATAAAATACCTTTTTGAAAGTCGTTTGTTTGTGGTTCTCTTTCCCAATCTATATATACAATACATTCATTGAACGCAGAGGTTTTGTGAAGATGGATTGTTGGTAAATGTCATGATTGTTACTCTTATGTGGAAACATGGATGGTTTAAATATTTGTCATTGTACATGGTATGGCATATGTGATTTATTTGTGATCCTTTTATCTTTTAGGATTTTTTAATGGGAATACTTTGCTTTTGAAGATTTCTTCCTGAAGTGGAAGTGCTTGCTTGTGTCAAGTTAAATGTCTTCTTTAGCAGAAGAAGATCAGAAACCGCGTTTAACCAGACAATGGTCCACTATATATCAAACCATCCCATGTGATGACCTAATAGTCAAACATATCTATGACCATGATTGGATTAGATTCAATCAACCATCAAAGTTGTCATGAATACGCAAAAGTAGCATGGTGTGTGGTGTGAGGCTTTTCCTGCTGTGTTGTGACCTTTTTTTATAATAGCAGAACAGTACTTTTCCTGTGTCATACACATGTTGACACATGGCTAGATTCTTTTCTAAGTTTGAGAGCAACCACTTGGATGTAAGCATCAATGGCCCTTTTGATTATATAGTCTTTCCATAATATTTACATCTCTTATTGGATTTTGTTATGTATTTAAGTTTCTTGTCAAATTATGTATGCCGTTTCTTATCTGATTGAATGAGGATAATATATTTATGACAGATAACATTAAGAATGTCCAAACTGAAAATAAACCTAAACTAGGAAGACCCACTTAGCCACGTGTCCCACCACTCTCACGTTAACATCTCAACTACTGTGTTATGCAGCTCGCTTTCTTATAAAAAATATGATTCTGTGGTCACTCCATTTAATATATTCATTGAAATTTAGTCTATACACATCATCATTGAACTCATATCAATGTCTCTTATGTAAGACCACTACATTAAAACCACTTTTGTCTTTCCTCTCTCTCTTGTGTCTTCTTCTCCTTGAAGGAAGGAAGGATGTCTAAGTCGTCTAACACTTCAATGAACACTAATGAGACACATGAAATTGAAATTGACTCCATAAAGCTTGGTGTTGATATTGTCTCAGCTGCAAGAAGAAATCTGGTGTTCTTGAGAAGTGTTAGTGAGTCTCAGTGGCTTCATGAGGAGTCAACATTACTTGAAGCCATCAGGAGGTTATTTTGTTTGTAGTTATAATTTTTGTTTAGCTTGATGTTGTGAGTTTCATGTGAAATGAATTGATGTATTTTTGGTTTTTGTAGGTATGATGAGGTGTGGATGCCGTTGATTTCTGATCTAACAGTGGTGGGATCATCAAATCCTCCTATAATTCTTCCTCCTTTTGATGTTGAGTGGGTCTGGTTTTGCCACACATTGAATCCAGTAAGTTTCATAAGTGAAAGTTTGTGTATTTTTTTTCCCAATTTCATGACTTTTGAATTCTATTAGATTGTTTTGGTGTATGATTGATGTCACATTAGAACGTTGATTTGATAAAACATTGTTTAACAGGTTAGTTACAAGCACTATTGTGAGTCTAGGTTCTCAAAGCTCATAGGAAAGCCAACCATATTTGATGAGGAAAATGAAGAGTATGCTTTCATTAGATGCAAAGAGATATGGGGGCGAAAATACCCATCTGAGTCTTTTGAGAATGAGGTTGATTCTGATTCTCAAGATTCAACCTTTGTAAATGAAGACATATTGAGTGAAGTGAAAAAGCATATGAGTTTGTTTACAAGATTTTCAGAGCCATATATGAGTGAGCTTGTGTATTTGATAGCTGCTAGACAACGTTACAAAAGGTTCTTGTTCATGTTGAGGAACTTCTCCGATCGTTGTTCACGTTTTGTGCCCGCTTCTGATGTTTTGCTAATGTGGATGACACATTTGGTAAGCCTTCTTCTCCTTGTTTTCAGTTTTTGTTGTTATCTCCTTTTAGATATTTCTATGTCCTTTTCGGTTTGATTTAGTATCTTTCAGTTTCGATTGTGTTTGTTGTTCTTTGCATATGGTGGTTTCTTATGTTTTGATTAAGAAAACTTGAACATCAGATTCACCTAATCCATTGTTAATGTTATAACAATTTCTTAATGTGAAATTTGGTGGTAGCGATGCTTAATGATTCACTTACAGTTGTCTAGTCACGTTTCAATATTATACATATGATTATGACATCCTTGTTCATGTCTTTGTTTCTAATAAACCAACCAGAGCTATCCAAATGTGTATGCACTAGACTTGAAGGACATATGGGAAAATATGGGTAAGGTTGTGGGGTTTTGGGACACAGTTAAGGCCAAAGAGGTCGAGGAAACCAAGAAACTGTGGGAGAAAACATTTGATCAACCTTATGAGAAAGCTGGAGGTGGGTTAGATATGAAAATTGATGGTGTGACCCCTGTCAAGTCCCCGGTCTATTGGAAGGTAACTGATGCAGATGTAAACACCAAATACAAATCCATGGCGCCTAGGTTCCTTCTTGAGGTGAGTCTAGTGCTTTCTTCCATGCTCGATTATTTAATTATAAGTTGTATGAACTTTTCATAAAAATAACTAATTCTTTGTTGGGACCATGGTGTTTAGTTGTATACTTGTATATATTTTTTAATATATCACCCAGAACCACCTGAAAGCTCTACAAAATGCTTTCGAAAGCACTCGAAAGATTGTATTAATTTACTTGTTAGATTAACCACTGCTTTTCATAAAGAAGAAACTTTTTAGCATTGTTTATCATTCTATCTCTTTCTCCTTTTGGTGGTGGTCACCTGTTAATTGTATTTTAATTGAAAGGAGCAATTATGATTTGTTGTTAAGGCTTATTTGATGTTAGGTTGTGAAAGTGACTAATTCTTTGCATTTTTTTAGATTAGAATGTATGATTTTGTCTCTAATAGGTGAATTAGTTTTGATTTGGATAAGGTTGTGGAGAACTATTTATCTAGTCTACATAAAGAGAAATGGAGAACTCTTGACATCCATTGGATTCTTCCGAAAGCTGTTTAATGCACACAGCTTAGACCTATGATACTGTGGTTTATTTATATAAGTTTAGAAAGAAGAACTATTGGTAGATGTGCTGCGATCAGTTAGCTGAAAAACTTGATATATACCGTAATAGAACTGCGCCTTCAGCAGTCTCATTGGATGAGAGAAACTATGAGAAAACAATCAATCAGAGCATATAGTTAATTGACATAATGTAGAGGAGTAGATTCTTGCATGCATCTAAAATTCATCTGAGAATTCAGAACCCAAAGTTGATTAAAGGTGAAACTCTATAGGCTGGCTAGTTATCACATTTTTTTTTTGTTTGCTTAGCCAAATTCGATATTCAACACTGTAGTTTTGGTTGCCAGGTTTGCGTGTTTCTGAAGCTAAAGTCTCGGACTAAGACAACAGAAGAGGATACTAAACGTGATTTCTTACGTCTCAGAATGATAAGATGTCACAGGGAGCTCAAACTTGATAAGCCAATTTCCAACATCTCTTGTGATGCATGGCAAAAGGCTTGGCACCTCTATTGTGAGTTTGGAAGCAAGGGTCTAATGCTTGAGCTTCAAAAACATGGTGGCACCTGCTTCAAAGGAAGTAAAACTCAAGGAGTCATAGCATTTCACTGGAATGATTTGATAAGAGCACCATCACTTACTACAGAAAGAGGAATTGGGCAAGTCAGAGTAGCTGTTTCAATAACTCCGCCTGTTCAGGCCCCATACCTGCTCAAATGTGTGCCAGATAGAGTTACGGATGATTCAGGAGCCATGATATCTGATGTGATTTTGAGAATGAATAGATATCGGCCCCAAGAAGGTCGGTGGCTGTCTCGTACTGTTCTTGATCATGCAGGAAGAGAGTGTTTTGTCATTCGAATAAGGTAAAATTTTCCCATTTACATATGATCATGACAACTTTGTGTCTGTAACTTGACATGCAAGAGAAATAATTACAGAGTAGGAGGAGGGTTCTGGAGAAGAGGTGGTGAAACGCCTTCGACAGTGAAATGGGAGGATAGAATTATAGAGATTCGTGAAGGTTCCTGGTCGTATGTTGCTGGTTCAATCGGTAGAGCTCCTGGTATGTTATGTAAAAGATTAATTCATTAATGTTGTAGCTCTTTATCATCACCGATAAGCTCAAACTTGTAAACTTTTTGCTGTTGTTACCATCTAGTACAGAGAAAGTTGTAGGAACTGCAACCCCGAAAGAACCTACTGTAGATCATCAAGCAGCGTGGCTTTTCTCCACAGGTGACGAGCTGACAGTAAGTTGGGAATCATCAACATCAACTTCAAACTTGGCTTTTACGCTTAGAAACCAAGCATCTACAGATTCATCAGTAATGTCACAGTTCCTGTTCTCCAATTTACATACAATGCCTATCTATACAATGATATATAACCCTTGCTTGTATACAGCTGATGCTGCTAAACGGGCAAAAACTGCAATACCAAACAAATGAAGAACCTACAGAAGGCAAAGACGAAGAAGGTTTCTTAACTCTCATTCGATACAATGAAGACAACCCAAGTGGCAAAGCAACAGCACTGATTAACTGGAAGCTATTTGTGGTCGAACTAATGCCAGAAGAAGACGCTTGTTTTGTACTTCTGCTATGTATGTCAATCCTCAGAAGTATATCTGATATGATGAAAGAAGACATTGGGAGTTTATTGATCAGAAGAAGATTCAAAGAAGCAAAACCAGGAGCTAGAGACTGGGGTTCCATTATACTGCATCCTTCAACAATGTCAAATAACACCTCCTCATACATCAAACCATGGTATTTGGATGCCAAGTCAGTGATGGCAGAAGCCAAAATGGATTACATTTCTCGGCCACCACCACCTTCCTCTTCTGCCGCCGAAGGCGGCGATAGGTTGTTCAAGTCAGGAATCATCACATGAAATCAGATCACATTGTATCCTTCTTACACAAAACATTAATATATGCACGGTTGTAGATCATAGATAAACTAGCAACTAGAACTAGTTGCATTATATATATACACATATATATAATATATCAAAGTTGTGATTCATGCTTGAATCTTCATATTCATGTTTGATACTTAAAATCGAATATGGAGCCGGGCCGGGCCGGGCCGATAGTGCGGTTGAAGAAGTGATGGGTAAGAGGACGGTGGGCCCCATTTATCCGATGGGTCACATCACGTCCAAATTAAGACTTGTCATGTTATATGACATTGTGGAGGAGATAGGTACGGTCATTTGCACGTTTTGGTGGGGCCCAATGCATCCAACACCGTACAAATATAGTAAAACAAGACACGGCCTTTCATGGTAAGAGTTGTACTGTACAATTAATCACCTTCATCATCCACCACGTCATCATCTATCCACTTTAAGATTCTGCACCCATTTCGCCATGTGTCCTTCAAACCATCAATCCAACGGTTGAGAATGAATATTACACAACACTATATCACCCTTCAAATGACAGAAACGCCATTACAAGTACCTGTCTACTCAATTAGGTCAGGGGTAAAACTGTCATTTGGAGATGAGAAAATGTCAGCCAATTGAAATTGTATGAACTTCGTTAAAGTCAACGTGACCAGAACACTCACGTGTCGAAGCACGAGCGAAAAATGGTTCTCGACCAATCAGTGATGAGCTCAGTAGGTATAGTTCCATGGTTCTCTTCACATTTAATAACTGCCTCTTCTTATCTCTCTCTGTGCTCTCTTTGTGCTCTGTTTTTTGGGTTTTCATTAAAAGATCTTCACGGCACTGGGTGTGTTCTGTGTCTTCACCAAACTCACTCCGATTACAGAACCTGAGATACTAGTCGACGAAAGAAGCAATGAATCCGATCCGTGAAACCCGTTATAGTATTATCCGGATCCAATTCAAACCCACCCACCACACTCTCTTTTTCAACAGACTCCTCTTCCTCTTCGTCCCTACCTAAACCAACCATCCAATTCGTCTACCCATTTCCTGTTTTAAGTTTTTATGATCTTCTACGAGGGAAAAATCCGACGTTTGAATTGTTACTTTTGGTTGTTCTCAACTTGTCTGATGTCTGGTGTCTCGATACTCGATGTGTTGACCGAGGATTTACTGGTCCGAGTTCGCGGGAAAATCGGTGATGACATGGACGGGAAGACGTGGCGGCTTGTGTGTCGTGAGTTCCTCCGAGTCGACTCGTTAGGTCGCGCAGCTCTCCGTCTCCTCCGAATCGAATTCGCTTCTCGTCTGCTTTTCAAGTACCCGAATGTGAAACTGCTCGATTTCTCTGTCTGTCCACGTGTCAACGATGAAACCATTTGGTTTTTACTGAGGCGGAGTCCTAGTCAGCTGGGCTGGACTCGAAGTTTGAAGTCTCTGAACTTGAGTCGTGCAACTGGATTGAGATTCAAAGGTTTTAACTTTTTAATATAATTTTATACAATTCATTCCTTTTTAGCTGTTTTTGGTGATTGTTGAATTTGACTTTGGTTGTTTTATTAAAAGGTTTGGAGATGTTGGCGCGAGCTTGTCCTGGTTTGGAAAGTGTTGATGTGTCATACTGTTGTGAGTTCGGAGACAGGGAGGCTGCGGCGTTGTCATGTGCAAGTGGGTTGAGAGAAGTGAAGTTGGACAAGTGCTTGAATGTAACTGATGTTGGTTTGGCAAAGATTGCTGTTGGTTGTTCAAGCTTGGAGAGACTAAGCTTGAAGTGGTGTATGGAGATATCGGACCTCGGGATTGACCTTTTGTGCAAAAAGTGTCACCTTTTGAAGTCTCTTGACCTGTCTTATATTCAGGTGTGTGTCAATATTTGTGGTTTGGTTTATTTTTGGTGTTCAGACAGATAATTGTTGGATTCATTCAGATGGGTGATGACTCATTGCGCTCCATAGCTTCTTTGCCTCTGTTGGAGGATTTGTCTCTGGTTGGTTGCCCTTTAGTGGATGACGTTGGGTTAGAGTTTCTCGAATATGGATGCCCTTTATTACAGGTAACATTTCTAATTGTTGATGAATTTGGACTGAATTTTGTGGATTGGTATTGATGGGTTTGGATATTTGACTTGGAATGGTTGTATAGGTAATTGATGTATCCAGATGTGAAACTATTAGTCTGTACGGCTTGCTTGCTGTCATTAGAGGACATAGTGGGTTAAAACAGATTAATGCCGGACATTGTTTTTCGGTGAGTTAGTTAGTTTGATATGTATATGTTACCGTATATTTGTTCATGATCTGATATTTATAGGAATTGTAGGGGGTTCATATGTTTGAAGTTGTTGAATGTGATTTGATGGCAGGAGATATCCGCTATGTTTCTTGATCATATGAAGGACTTGAAGAACCTCGAAAGGTTTGTAGTTGATGGGGCACAAATTGCCAATTCTAGCTTTGAAATCATCAGTACCAACTGCAAGTCTTTGGTTGAGATTGGCGTGAGCAAATGTGTAGGGGTGGACAACATGGGCATCATACAGCTTGTTTCTGGCTGTGTTGATCTGAAAACTATCAACCTAACTTGCTGTCGGTCTATAACTGATGCTGCGATATCTGCTATAGCGGATTCTTGTAGGAGTCTATTGTGTCTAAAGCTGGAGTCTTGCAGTTTGATAACTGAGAAAGGCCTTTACCAGCTTGGATCTTTCTGCTTGCGACTCCAAGAGCTGGATCTTACTGATTGTTCTGGCGTGAATGATAAAGGTAGCTCAATTCCAACCTTAGTCTATGTAACTGTGTTTCTACTTACTTTTCTTATTTATGGAAGGCCTAAGTGCATATGTGTCTGCAGTTTCCATACAGCTTATCTTTGCTTTGCTAATCTACAGGACTAGAGTATCTATCTACATGTTCGGAATTATTGTGCTTAAAATTAGGACTGTGTACTGACATATCTGACAAAGGACTGTCGTACATTGCTTCGAGCTGTGCTAAGCTTCAGGAATTGGACCTCTACCGGTACATTAAAAGAAGATTCAGTCTAATTGTGAATTATAGTTTGCCTGGAACATATAATACTAATTTATACAAATTGGTTCTACAGATGCACTGGTATCGGTGATGCTGGCTTAGCTGCTTTATCTAATGGTTGTAAGAAGCTGTGGAAGCTAAACTTGTCATACTGCAATGGGGTTACTGATAGGGGAATGGAATCTGTAGGATTTCTGGAGGAACTTGTTGATCTAGAGCTGCGTGGAGTTACGAATATCACAAGTCTCGGATTGACAGCAATTGCGGCTGGGTGTAAGAAACTGACTGACTTGGATGTAAAGCATTGTGTGAAAATTGATGACTCAGGCTTCTTGGCACTTGCATACTTTTCACAGAACTTGAGACAGGTATCCTATCTTACTTGAGGATATAAACTTCCATTCAATTTGTTAGATCTTACTACAATCATGAGCAAAGAGAAGAATTCTACTGCCTGTTTTAGAATAGTAACTTAATATTTGCTGGTGGCAGATAAATTTAAGCTTTTGTGCTGTCTCAGACATGACGTTATGTGTGATGTTGACGAATCTCACACGTCTACAAGATGCCAAGCTTGTGCACATGACAAATTGCACAGTGGAAGGGTTTGAACGAGCGCTTAGAGCCTGTTGTGGTTGGATGAAAAAGGTCAAGTTACTTGCTCCTCTAAGGGTCTTGCTTTCCTCAGAAATACTCGAAGCCCTCCATGCTAGAGGTTGTAAGATTAGATGGGATTAATATTAAGTTTTAACTAGTCCTTCCAACTGAGAGAATCCGATCTTGGAAAGGTTCCTATTTATATTTCTAGTTTGTGTGCCATTTCATGTGCATGCCTTATGTTATTCTACTATATGAATAACACATTGCTTGGTGAGCTTGTAATTTACCTTAGATCAACGATGTAATAATGGATCTCTGAATATATGAAATGATATCATAAAGGTTACATTTATGTGCTGAGTTGGCAGAGTAGGCAACCTTTGGAGCTAATCTTCCGGTGAGGTTATTCTTCATATATTCTTGTAAAAGAGTCATGCCCATTTCGTCAGCTAATACTTTTATGGTTTTCCAAGAATGGCATCTGGTAATATGTTTTTTTGTGCTTGTTAAAATCATTGTATCTGTGTAGTAATTTCAATCATGCAATTATTTAGCGCGTGTTTATTTTATATGTATCTGCAAAATTGTACACTTTGAGCTGCAGTGTGAAAAGGCAAAAAGAAGGAATGTTTTACCAGGCTTTGAAGAAAGCATAACTTAGAGCTTGATAAAAGCACAAAAGAAGGTGAATCTATGCCTCAAAAGGTAATACATTTCTTTGTTGACAAACTATTCTTCTTGCATTTGCGATTCATTAGTTATAAAAGTGTCTGCTCTCTTTTAAAAATTTTCACTTGCACCTTTCTTCTTCTCGTCATATTGCTTTATCAATGGCCTTTGCCAAATTTCTTCTGCTCTTTGTTCTTTTACCTTTGCTTCAACCTCTAACTGCTCTCAATTCTTCATCAGGTGATCAAACTTTGTCCACACAAGAAAGCCTTCTGAATCGGGCTTGTGCTGGTGTTGATAATCAAGATTTATGTATTGCAAATATACAAAATGCTCTTGGAGACGTGGAGACTCCAAAGCCCAAGTCAATCCTTAGAGCTGCTTTGACGAACACGCTCAATGAAGCGAGACAGGCTATTCAAAGGATGCCAAATTTCAACACTTTGTCTGTCAGTAATCGGGAACAAATGGCTATTGAAGATTGCAAGGAGCTGTTGGATTTCTCAATCTCTGAGTTGGCCTGGTCTTTAGCAGAAATGAAGAAGATTCGAGAGGGTGATAATAATGTTCGATATGGAGCAAACCTTAAAGCTTGGTTAAGTGCTGCTTTGAGCAACCAAGACACCTGCCTTGAAGGCTTCGAAGGCACTGACCAGAAACTTGAGAGTTTCATCAGGGGGAGCTTAGAACAAGTGACGCAGCTGATTGATAATGTCTTGGCTTTGTACACTCAAATGCATACTCTACCTTTTAAACCAAGCCGAAACGGCACCACCCGGAACCAGCATTCAAAGTTTCCGAAATGGATTACAGAAGGTGATCAAGAGCTCTTGAGAAAGAGTCCACAAGGTATGCATGCTGATGCAGTTGTTGCGTTGGATGGAAGTGGGCGTTATAGGACTATCACAGAAGCCATTAATGACGCACCAAGTTATAGTAAGAGGAGGTATATTATATATGTAAAGAGGGGAGTTTATAAAGAAAACATAGACTTGAAGAAGAAAAAGACCAACATCATGCTTATGGGAGATGGCATGGGAGCCACTGTGGTGACTGGCAATCGCAATTTCATGCAAGGTTGGACTACTTTTCGCACCGCAACTGTTGGTAAGCACATAAACTAAGCTTTGTGTTCAAATTTAAGTTTCATATCATTGCTTTCCTTTGGTTATGCATATGATTCATTAGATTTGTACTTGTCCTTTACATCCAATTTATTTATTTTGCTTGTTTGTCATGCATGTAGCTGTCTCTGGCAAGGGATTTATAGCAAGAGACATCACTTTTCGCAACACAGCAGGACCTGAGAAGCATCAAGCTGTGGCTCTTCGAGTTGATTCAGACCAATCTGCCTTCTTCAGATGCAGCATGGAAGGCCACCAGGACACTCTCTATGCTCACTCCCTACGCCAATTCTACCGTGAATGCAACATCTTCGGCACCATTGACTTCATATTTGGCAACGGTGCAGCTGCTCTCCAGAACTGCAGAATCTTCACTCGCGTACCACTCCCTCTACAGAAGGTCACAATCACAGCTCAAGGCAGGAAAAACCCAAATCAAAGTACAGGCTTTTCGCTACAAGATTGCTTCATTTACGCTAGCCAACCTACCTATCTAGGTAGGCCATGGAAACAGTTTTCCAGGACAGTTTTCATGAACACATACATGAATGGTCTAGTTCAGCCTAGAGGGTGGCTTGAATGGTACGGTGACTTCGCTTTAAACACATTGTGGTATGGTGAGTATAAGAACTATGGACCTGGTGCATCCTTATCCGGACGGGTCAAATGGCCTGGTTACCACATCATTACAGATACTCCTACTGCTGCCTTCTTCACTGCTTCCCGGTTCATTGATGGGCATTCTTGGTTGCCTGCAACTGGGGTCAAGTTCTCAGCAGGCTTGACCAAGTAATCACCTTATATATATAGTTCTTGTAGATGATTCTCTTATGTACCAATTTAAGTCTAGTTGTTACTATTATTGATTGATGTATTATAAGTTTGTAGAGAGCTATACTCCATTGATCATATATTCTTTGGTTCATGTCAGAATAAATGAAGGTTTCAACCTGAAGTATTGACAACCTGTTTGTTTATTGTTAATAATTCTTGGCCTTGACTCATCACCAAGTAAAGCCTATCCCAGAACAACCATCCTAAACATTGTAGACGTGGGTTCCATATATCAATGTCACTCATGCTATGCACGTCTACTTGTTACAGCAAATTTCATTACATATAAACTCCATCACCTGAACCCTCACTCCATCAAGTCTTAAACATGGCACCACCATTTCTCATCCTAATCTTCTCTGTCATTATCAGCCAATCTAATGCTCTACTCACACCCCACCAACTCCTCTGCAACAAAACACCTTTTCCCTTGATCTGCTCCTCCACACTCTCAAACTCCCCTCCTGTCACACCACAAGACTACAGCCGCTTCGCCCTCAAACAGTCACTACAAGACGCTACACAATCACTCTCCACAATCCAACAATTCCTCCAACAGCCCTCCACTTCCTACTTAACAACAATCCACACCTTCCAAGACTGTCACACACTCATCTCACTCACCATAGACTACCTCACACAAGCCATCACCATCACCAACTCCACCAACACTCTTGATGGGCACCAAGTCCATGACTTGGAGACTCTTCTCAGCGCTGTTGTGACCAATGGAGTCACATGTTTAGATGGGTTGAAATCACTTAACCACCTATCAGAACTGACAACTACTATTCTGGAGTCGTTGAGGGAAATCGGTGACAGAAATAGAGTCACATTAGGACTTTTTAAGGTTGGTGAGTGGGGTAGAAATGGGATTGGGAGGAGGCTTATTGGGAAATATTTGAATGTGAAAGTGAAGAAAACAGTGGTAGTGACAACTGACGGAACTGGAGATTTCACAAGCATCAATGATGCTATTTCTTCAGCTCCTAACAATACAGACATAACTGATGGATACTATCAAATTTACATAACTTCAGGAGTTTACGAAGAATACGTTTCCGTCCCCAAGTACAAGAAATACATAATGATGGTCGGAGATGGCATTAATCAAACCATCATCACCGGAAACCGCAGCGTCGTCGACGGTTGGACAACTTTCAACTCTGCAACATTCAGTAAGTCACATTAAAAAAAACTCACATCCCGTTTACTTCCATGACAAGTAACATCCATTTTATTGCACTTCACAGTTGTGGTCGGACAAGGATTCGTTGGTATCAACATGACGATAAGAAACACAGCAGGAGCAATCAAAAACCAAGCAGTAGCTGTCAGAAACGGAGCAGACATGTCCACATTCTACAACTGTAGCTTCCAAGGCTACCAGGACACATTATACACACATTCTCTAAGACAATTCTACAGACAATGTGACATTTACGGGACAATAGACTTCATATTCGGAAATGCAGCAACAGTTCTACAAAACTGCAATCTATATCCCTTAATTCCTTTACAGAATCAATTTAATGTAATCACAGCTCAGGGAAGAACAGATATAAACCAAAACACAGGTATTTCCATACACAACTGTACAATCAAACCAGGTAATGAGTCTACAAGCTATGGTTCTGTGAAAACTTATTTGGGTCGTCCATGGAAAGAGTATTCGAGAACAGTGTATATGGAATCTTATATTGATAGCTTGGTTGATCCTGGTGGTTGGACTGAATGGTCTGGTGATTTTGCTTTGAGTACTTTGTACTATGCAGAGTATAATAACAGAGGTCCTGGATCGAATACTAGTGGTAGAGTTTCTTGGTCTGTTGTGATTAATGTGACTGATGCGGTGAATTTCACTGTGTCGAATTTCACTGGAGGTGATTCTTGGTTGCCTCCTACTGGTGTGCCTTATTCTGGTGGCTTGTTTGGTTATTGATGATTATTATACGTTTTTGTTCGTTGATGTAAAATGTGAGCATGTATTGTGATTTACACTATTGAACATTTTCATTAAAACTTTCTCTTACAGAACCAAAATTTCAATTAATTAGTAATTAAATGAAATTTAGTTGTGAATCTGATATGGAAGATAAATGAATCCACATCATTAAAGTCACTTAAAGATTGATGGTTTACCTTATATGGTAGTGAATTAAAGTCACTTAAACACACTCTATATGAAAACCAGACTAAAACCATCAAGTTTTATCACAACATAATGGCTTTTTCATACCAATCAACACCAACCATCTCTCTAATTCTCAATCTCTTCTTCATAATCTCATCAACCATAACCTCCTCAACAACACCAGAATCCATCTGCAACATCACAAGACACCCTGATCACTGCAAATCAATCCTCTCAAACTCCAACACCAACAATACACAATACCAAACTCTCATCTCCATACACCATTCCTTATCACAATCCCAAGCCCTCCTCACTTCACTCCAACACCATCAAACATGCAAATTCCTTCTCTCACTCACCATAGACTACCTCACAACCACATTAAAATCACTAAACACCACAAACACAAACACATTAGACACTTCCACATTAGAAAAAACAGAATCATCGCTAAATGCAGCATTGACCAACCAAGTTACATGTCTAGACTACCTCCAAGAACCCAACCAACCACATGAAACCAACCTAACCACACTTATCTCAAATGGGTACAAGAGTTTGAGTGTGTCACTCACGTTGTTCAAGCAAGGCTACCATGTTGGTACACAAAAAACAAAGAAGCACCACAATCCAAAGAAGCAAAATCCAAAGAACAGGAAAAGTGTAGTGGTGAAGAGAGATGGAAGTGGTGATTTTAAGACAATAAAAGAAGCATTAGCGGCTGCTCCTGATAATGGTGATGGTAGAGATGGATATTATGTGATTTATGTGAAAGCAGGTGTTTATGAAGAACATGTTGAGATTGGAATGACAAAGAAGTATGTGATGATGATTGGAGATGGGATTGGTCGGACTGTGATTACAGGTCGTCGAAGTGTTAGTGATGGATCGAATACTCTTACTTCTGCAACTTTTGGTAAGTTGTGTGCATTCAATTTTTCCAGGTTCTATTATGTCCATAACAATCACATCTCCATGCATAAATAAAAATAATTATTCTCGAAATACTTTACCTGCCCCTTCACTTAAGTCAACTAAGTTTAATATATTATAATAAGATTATTTTCATTTTATCACGGTATATTTTCATAAATATAAATTTCTATACTTTTATTTAAAATATATATATATATATTATCCTTCTTCCATCAAGATAATAGTATTTTCTTAATTTTTAACTTTTCAAAAATAATTTTTTAATTTTATTTTTTTATTTATAAAATTTTAAAATTATCAAAATAGCTGTGGAATCAACAATAAAATTGATAAAATATTTGTAAAATAATTTTTTTTACTAAAATATAATAAATATATTTTAATTAATATAACAAACGTAGGATGTTAAAATGAAAATATCTTTATTATTATCATATAAAATATTTATGTTTTGTGTATAAATATATGTATTTATTATTTTATTATATAATATTAGTTTGTTATGACATATAATTAATTTTTTTAATTAATTATTTTAATTAAAAATAGGATATTAATGTATATTAATGTTAATTTATTAGATGTTTTTTACATAATTAAATTGTTATAATGTAAATAATTTATAAATAATTATTTTAATTTAATTTTTAAATATTATAGGTTGAGTTTCATTTACAGAATTCGAATTGGTAGAATACGAAATTAATTTTGATTTTATGTAAATATAAAAATATATTACCAAATTTATTTTAAACTCCTAATTATATATATATATACATATATTTCAGAATTGTAAATCATTTACATATTATCAAGATATACTAAATAGGTATTATATTATTTATAAGTGAATATATGTAATTGACGTGGATGTTTATATACATTTTGTTTAAATTAATAATTTTTCTTATAAATATATCGATCTTTTTTATTAATTAAAGTTTAAACTTATAGCTGTAGTTGGAGAAGGATTTGTAGCTGAGAAAATAACATTTCGAAACACTGCTGGAGTTGCTCATCACCAAGCCGTGGCTGTTGTAAATATGGCAGACAAGTCAGTATTTTACCAATGCAGTATTGAAGGTTATCAAGACACTCTATTCGCCTTTTCTCATAGGCAATTTTATAGAGAATGTGATATTTATGGTACCGTGGATTTTATATTCGGTAATGCAGCTGCTGTTTTTCAGAATTGCAATTTATATTTAAGAAATCCAATTCACGGTCAAGAAAATGTAATAACAGCTCAAGGACGGATTCAACCTGATCAGAACACGTGTTTTACACTGCAAAACTGTAAAATTAAAGCGGTTGAAAGCTTAGGCTCCACGAAAAGTTATTTAGGAAGACCATGGAAGAAGTATTCAAGAACGGTTTATATGGAATCATTCATGGATAACTTGATTGATCCTGCTGGATGGTTGGAATGGTCGGGAAATTTTGCATTGTCAACATTATACTATGCGGAATATAAGAATTCAGGTCCAGGATCAAGCACATCTAATAGGGTTAGATGGGGTGGATATCATGTGATTCATAAAAATGCAGCGATTAATTTTGTTGTCTCAAAGTTTATTAATAGAGATTCATGGCTAGATAAAACAGGAGTGCCATTCATGGAAGGTTTATGATAGTTTGATTAGTATATAAATTAATAAATGATCCATTTAGTGAAGATTGTGTTATATGTTAACTAATATATGTGGTCAAAATTTACTTATCATCCATCACCGTTATAATTTTAAAGGTATATGGGTCAATTTGATTCATTTTGGATGAGCTATTTACTTAAAGTTTAAGTTTAAAAACTCATATTTTATAATTTTTCCATTTATGAATGATTTAATAAATAAGAATAATAATAAAAACTTCTTTATATTAAACACCGAATATAACATTATTTTATGTTCTATAATCGATTATGCAATGTGACGAGTGGATATTTCACTAGTTTATTAATACGCTTCATCATTGATTATTTTCTCCACCTACATTTAGAATTATCATTAATTTCTCTTCATTATAAAAATAATAGTCAAAACATACCGTTTACATTTCATTATTTCCATTCCATGGAAAATTTAAAAATACTATTAGAAAAAAGGTAGATAAATTATAAATTATTTTTTAATATATAATAAAAATTCAAAAATGATTATGATTTGAATTTTATCAAATGGAATTAGTGAAAAATAAATGGGCGGTGAATAGATTGCGAAGAGTAAAATAATTATTTTTTTAATGGATAATTTAACTTTTGGCAATTTGTTTTCTATCTATGAATTGATGTGCAATTAGTGTTCATATGATTTTATTCCGTCAAAGCCGAAAACTAGGACAGATGTTTTCAAAGTTAAAATTGCAAATATAGTTTGCTTTTGAAAAAATGTTTAAATATTATTAATTTAATCAATATTGATACTTTTCATTCTTTTCCACCGCAAATGTCATTAAATTCATGTTAAGTAAATAAAAGTTTATAAATTTAAAAAAAAAAATTGTTTTCCTATGGATAATCAATTTAAAAGGTTAATATAATAAGGATAAAAAATATTTGGCCTATATACTTGATTATTTATGTCATTTAACTCTCTCTATTTTGACTTATACTATTTAACTTCTCAAATTGACTTTTTATTACTATTTCATCCATTCTAATCAAAAGTGTGTCATATGCACATAAAACGGCATGCCACATTAGTGAGCTAGTAAATGATTAGAACAAAGAAAAATAAATAAATCAAGAGAGAGAAGAGGTCAGCAGCTAGACCTTGACATAGTGTATTCATCAGTATCGTCTCAGCAAATGTAACACAATGCCCCCTTTAATTTTTTTTTTTAATTTTAATATTATAATTAGTATAGTAGACATAAGTATTATCGTTTTGATTAATTTTTAAAAAAAAAACGACACCAAATAATATTATTTATAAAAAAATTTTAAATTAAAAAATATTTCTTATTCACCTCTGGCTTTGAGGGCCAGGCAGGACCCCAGGCAGCCCTGGTATCCATGATATAATTATGGAAGAAAAATGTGTGTGTTATGCAATCGCTTTTTACATAATGAATTTGGTTTTGAACACCATAATGGTATTAAATCAGGTAAAAATAAGAAGTGATCGTAGATGTATGGTAAATATTGCACCAAAATTCTCCCGGTTGTATATGCTCTGTACAATTCTCTGGGTCTTGAATCACTTGCATAGATTATCACTCCTCTCTCATTTAAGTCACGTGTAACTTAAACTATGGAAATCTGAATTGCATCACCCATCCTGATTATTTTGAAATATAACGTATTAAGACTTTCGTACCACCTTTTCTCACTCTTAATTTTTTTCGTTTTTGTTTTTCTTTCCTAATTATGTACAACTTAGCGAATATTTGGCTTAAAAACTCTCGTTCATATATATATATATATATACCCCTTACGCTTTTTCATCTTTATTTTTCGGGTAAGTTTGAGCTTTACTTCTAATTATATTAAATAAATTTATATACAATAAAATTTAAGTCATGTATAAACAAATTATATATATGCGAGAGACATGTTAGACATACATTTTTTTTATGTAACAAAAAGACGGAAAGTAGTAAAAGAAATTAAATAAATTGAATATATCAAATAAAAAAATAATTATAAAAAATTAAATAAAAAAAATAATCAAATACTGGAGTCAAATGAAAATTCAGCATAATATTTAACATGCGGTAGGCCACGCCAAGCCTCGCCCATATGGTACATTCTTAGTAGGAAAAAAAATTAATTCGAGGAAGTTAAATGGTATATGAGGTAAAATATAGAAGACTAAATAGAATAAGTAGGCTAGGTGTTATTTATCTCATATAATAATGTATCTTCTCCTCTTGATGTATGTGAGTATTAACTATTACTATTGTGATATTACTTTTCCATACATAGATATTAGATGTGATTATTATTTTCTCAATATGTAAGTATATTAACTATCATAAATGCGATAATTTTTCAACACTTAAAAACATTAACTACTATTAATGTAATAATGTTTCAATATAACATCAAATATTGTAAATCTCACATAATTTTCAAATATGTAAGTCCTCCTTCCACCATATTCACTATCTACATATATGGCAGCCAAATAAATCACTTAACCCTCCTATAAAAACCAAACTAACAAAAACACCTTACCATAACCTCACAACCAAAATGACTTCTTCATGTTCATCCCCATTTCTCATTCTCTTCATCATCATCTCATCAACCATAACCTCCTCAAAACCCATTTGCAACCTCACAAGACACCCTAATCATTGCAAATCAATCCTCTCAAACTCCAACACCAACAACACACAACACCAAACCCTAATCTCCATACACCATTCCTTATCACAATCCCAAGCCCTCCTCACTTCCCTCCAACACCATCAAACATGCACATTCCTCCTCTCACTCACCATAGACTACCTCTCAACCACATTAAAATCACTAACCAACTCACTAGACTCCTCAAGGTTACAAAAAGCTCAAACATTACTAAGTGCAACATTGACCAATCAACAAACATGTCTAGACCAACTCCAACAACCAAACCAACCACATGGAGCCAACCTAACCAATCTAATCTCAAAAGGGTACAAGAGTTTAAGTGTGACACTCACATTGTTCAACATGGCATACAATGTACACACTAGTGTCCACTTAGGGCAAGAGTCAAAGGCAGTGAAAGTGAAGAAGAGTGTGGTGGTGAAGAGAGATGGAAGTGGGGATTTTAAGACGATAGCGGAAGCGGTGGCGGCGGCGCCGGATAATGCGGACGGAGGAGATGGGTATTATGTGATTAATGTGAAAGGTGGTGTTTATGAAGAACGTGTTGAGATTGGAAAGACGAAGACGTATGTGATGATGGTTGGAGATGGGATTGGTGAGACTGTGATTACTGGTAAAAGAAGTTTTGGTGGTGGATTCAATACTTTGACTTCATCGACTTTTAGTAAGTTGTTTCATTTATCCATGCATAATTAATTTTTGTTTATATTTTAAATGAAGTTATGTGATTTGAGTATTAATATGTGGGTTTATTTTTGGTATTGTTTTGCTATAAATGAAAATTATTACTATTTTATGTTTATGTGAATTTATTGGATAGTATTTGTAATATGAGTTTGTTGTGTTTTTATTAGTTTTATAAAATTATTAAAATTATATTTGAAAATTTTTTCGAATATGAGTCACTCAAAATTATAATTTATATTATATATATATATATATGAGTTAACCCAATTTTAGATTTTAATAATAATTTTTTAAAATTTCAATTTTACAAAATGAATTTTCAAGATATTTTTTATATTTTTATTTTCGTTAAGGATAGTAAAGGTGTTCACTTTCAGTGACAGGGGTTATATACTGACTGTGATACACCTTATTCATTCGTAATTTAGTAAAAAATAATAATAATAATAAAAAAATAAAAAAAAATTCATAAAAGTTAATTCGATGAAATTAGAACTTTAAAATTTTTATTCTTGGAAGATAAATTTTATTTGAGTTATTAATTTAATCCATAACTTTGAAATATCTAAAATTAAAACTTTCTCGATCATATTTTATAGCTGTGATGGGAGAAGGATTTATAGCGGAAAAGATAACATTTCAAAATACAGCAGGAGCTGTCCAACAACAAGCTGTGGCAGTAGTAAACATGGCAGACGCATCCGCATTTTACCAATGTAGCTTAGAAGGTTATCAAGATACATTGTTCGCCTTTTCCAATAGACAATTTTACAGAGAGTGTGATATTTACGGTACCGTAGATTTTATATTTGGAAACGCAGCTGCCGTCTTTCAAAATTGTAATTTATTTTTAAGAAATCCAGTTCATGGTCAATCGAATACAATAACAGCCCAAGGTCGGACCGAACCAAGTCAAGCCACAGGTTTTTCAATACAAAATTGTAAGATTAAAGCGGTAGATAATTTAGGCTCTACAAAAAATTATCTAGGACGACCTTGGAAAGAGTATTCAAGGACGGTATACTTAGAAACTTTTATGGATAACTTGATTGATCCTGCTGGATGGTTGGAATGGTCAGGAAATTTTGCATTGACAACGTTATTTTACGCAGAATATAAAAACTCGGGTCCAG
Source organism: Cardiospermum halicacabum (assembly GCA_031304145.1). NCBI lineage: Eukaryota > Viridiplantae > Streptophyta > Magnoliopsida > Sapindales > Sapindaceae > Cardiospermum > Cardiospermum halicacabum. The sequence continues at coordinate 33,076,939 of CM062389.1, read as the reverse complement.
CAGCGGATACATCTAATAGGGTTAAATGGGCCGGGTATCATGTGATTGATGAAAACATGGCCGTTAATTTTACAGTCTCGAATTTTATCAATAGAGATTCATGGTTAAGTAAAACAGGGGTACCGGTTACTGGAGGTTTATAATAGATTGATTAATATGTTAACTTATAAATAATCGTTTCATGTGAAGGGATTTGTTACAAGTTGATTAACATATAATAAAAATAAAAATAAATAAAAATCGTTATCTTTATACTCTTATATCCAGCAAACAATCCTATGAAATCATGTATGAGGTAGATTTTGAGTAGCGCTTTGGCTAGTATGATGTAAAAATAATAGTTCGACAGCTCCATTCCAAGTAGCATTTAGTGAGTTTGTTAAAATGCTATTCAAAATAACTTTTTCTAAAATGTTATTCAACCTGCTACTTTAAAATGATTAAAATATATATATTTTTTATATAATTAAAACGTTGATCAAGCTCAATTGATTAAGATCAATAAAATGACATCTACACCTCATGGAGAAGGGAGCACTATGAGGAATGATTTTGGCAGAGTTTTTGCAAGTGAAAAGTGTCACTCTCAATGAGACTTTGGCTTCTATTTATAGGATTCTGAGGAACCGTCGGAAAGATTTTGCCCGAAATCCTAGCGGAAGGATCTCCGCAAAATCCGGGATTCTCTCAACTGAGAATCTATTAGTTGGAAAGTCTCCGAAGAAGATTTGGGCCTACAGGCCTCTCGAAATCTTTAGGCCTAGGCCTCTCGGAACGACTGGGCCTTGGATTGGGCCTTACTATATTAGCCCTCTACAATCATTTATATCAATTAAGTGTATAACTTTAATTTTTATTTGGTTTTCCTCCTACAATCATTATTTATTTATAATTACACTATTTTCAAAATATTTTAAATACTTTATATTTATGATTTTTATTTTATAGTGACAATTTTATAAATAATGTGAATATTAATATCCAATTTGAAGGTAGAATAGAGCTATTCTAGACCAGCTATATATTTTAATTTAGAATTCTTTTATATAATATATATAAAACATAAATAAATTATATTATCACTAATTTTATTTCTTATTATTTTTTTATATATTAAATTTTACACCATTTAAAAAGTTTATTATGCAATTTTTCAACCTAACACTAAACCCATCAATTTTTGGACAGCTAAAATTTCTTATTTGTATGAATATAAATAGTTATTTGAATTAGTACAATTACAAGCCAGCAATTATTCTAAACCATCGACAATTACAATCATTTCTACACCCAATAACTATTCTTCCTAATTTTTAATAAAAAGACAATATTTTTTTAATAAATATAATATAATATATTTTTAAATAGAGATTTTAAAAATTCTATTGAAAAAATAATAGAATGAAATATATAAAAATAATGTAAATACATTATATTAGCTAATAAATAACTTAAATTTTAATGATTCACATAGTGAATTATGGGTAAAAGCTTTTAGTATATATATATATATATATAAAAGAAGTGAAATCAATAAAAATAATTTATTATGTTAATATATTATATAATATCAATTAAGATGTTTATTTTAAAAAAATATCAAATTGATACCTTCACATGTAATAAAAATATGATTACATGATCCAAAATTATAAGAAGTAAAAATTAATTTTAATAAATCAATTTTCAAATTACAACTCATGCTTCTTAACTGCAATTTCCTTATGAGAAATACATTTTGCAATTATAATTAGTGTTAATGCAAGTTTATTTTTGGGATATGCTTTGAAAATTTATTACTTGCAACGATAGCCTTATCAATTGAATTTTTTTTTTTTCTTAAATAACCAATTAATTACTTTTTATTTTAATCTAACAAAAAAAATTAAGAGAAGGTAATGTAAATATTATATTCACTTTGCATCATATAAATATTTTTTTCTCAATTTTATTATAATGAAATACCTTTTTTTTTCTCATTATCTTTTTTTTTAAAAAAAAAAAAAATTAAGTGTAACTCCTATTACATTTATAATTACTTCATTTGATTAATTAATCATAATAAATTTCATGGACAAGTAAATTACTATATAATAATCCTTTTATTAATTTATATATATAATATTCGTCATTCCTAATTAAATAAATTATTTAAAATTGCAAAATAACAATAATAATAAGATACATAATTTATTAATACGCAAATAAAATTATGAAAGGAAAAAATAACATTACATATAGGGAAAAAAATCACAAACACATTAAAAAAATAAATAAAAATTCAAAGTTTAAGTGACAAATCAAGCTCGAAAGACTCATCTGGATCACAATTAGACTTCTGCAATGAACTTTTTTCTTTTAAATATTCACCAAAATAACCATTTAACCTAATTTCACCATTATTAACCAAAGTTGAACTTGAACAACTCTGAATCACTTCACAACCATTCTTTTGATGAATATCAGACCCCATCTGCCTAATTGGATTCAACATATTACTTAAAGGAATCCATGGACATGGCGGTTTTCTAATCATTGAGTGAATATTAACACCAAGTGGAGTTGACATTGATGAAGAAGAAGATGGTGACCTATTCATCAATGAACCATAAATTTGATTAGTGAATGGAGAATTATAATACGAAAAAAATGGTTGGCGAATTTGATTAGGGTCTTTTCGCCTTTTCGCCAATGCTCTCTCTTGTTTATGAGCATTTTGATGGCCTCCTAGGGCTTGAGATGTTGAGAAGTTTTTATTGCAAAAGCTACATGAAAAGCCTCTAGGTTTTGTTGATGAAGAAGATGATGATTTCTTGTGAGCTACTTGGGATGATGAATCCATTGTGAATAGCTTGAGCTCCAAGTTATCTTCACTAGGGTTCTTGTTGTTTTTGTTGGAGATTAGGGTTTCCATTGGAGAGAGCTTGAGAAGAAGATGATGAATGAGATTAGGTATTTATATGGAGTGATAGTTTGTGTAATAATATCTTTTAATTATGGGAACAAATCATGCTTATTACGTACTTAATTTTGAATTAATCTCTTATTAATTTTTGACTAACAAGATTGATCTCAAATTAATCTTTCCAAATTTATACTATACTATACAACTAATAATTAGCAAGTCTTTTTAATTATTGTTAATCTCACTCACTTACATCCATTTTTAAATATTCACTTCACTTTTTATATAAAATATTAAACTAAAAAAAAATTACATTATTTTTTAATATGTATATAAATATATTACCAATTTATAAATATATTACCAATTTATAAATATATTACCAATAAAATTTGATTAATTATTCTAAAAATAATGTAAAAATTGTGATTTGAAATGTATCATTTTAAATAGAGATATGTGAATTTTTTAAGTTATAAGATTAATGAATATTTAAGAGAAAGTGAAAAAATCAGTATTTAATTTTGTTGCCAAGTTAAGATGAGAATAATATATGGAAGTAGTTTGAATTTTGAATTTTCTATAACTGAAAGTAATTAACTTGTTAAATATTTTCATTTATTATTGAAGATGTTTAAGCTTGTTCTTTCAAAATAAAAAATTTTAAATTCAAACTTGTTGTGTAATAAAAGGATAATTAAGCTCCTTAATTAATTGTCTCTAGAAGGAGATTTGTAATAATTTGTAATCTTAAGATAATCAATTATTTCTTTCTTCTTAGTCATAAGAACAAAAATTCACCAGCATAATTTTGATTGAACAGCTAATTCAATCCTCCAATCAGTTCTCATTCAATAATAATTTCAATCTAATATTAAAGTTTTCAAAAATCAACCAGGCTGTCTTTGACTCAGTAGTTCATAATTTGTGAGACAATTAAATTAATAAAATGTGAAATACTATTAAAAACAATTAAAAAAAAAAATCTATACACTTCTGAACATTAAATACATGTTGTCTAACTTGAAAACTCCATGTGGTTGATGTCAACACATCAAACATATCATTTTTTACCACCATCCTATATTTAATTTTCGGAGTATAATTTTTCATTCAAATTCTCAATCGAAATTTCATTTGAATTTCGACAAACGACAAACGCGTGAACCATTACTAAATATTTTCACTTATTGGTAGATAGATATCATACCATAAATTCAAAAATATTATAATAGACCTCACAGTCAACTTGTCTCACTAGTTTCTTATCATCATCAACTCAATTCATCATGGGATATAGTTCCAAGACCATTTTTGCTTTGTTAGGTAATTTAATCATATCAACCCCAATACATATCTAAACTTAAAATCACTAACTATATATATATATATATATATTTCTCTTGATCTATTTCAGGCAATATAACAACTGGTTTAGTCTACCTTTCTTCAGCGTAAGTGATGTTTTGAATTTGAATTTGAATTTGATTTGGATGAGTAATTAATTAAATAATTTTGACAGGAAAACATTTTGGCACATATGGGAGAGAAGATCAACGGAGGAGTTTGAGAGTTTTCCATATATAAGCAAGTTGTTGAATGCATATTTTTGGGTTTGGTATGGAATTGTGAAACCGAATAGTGTTCTTGTTGCTACTGTCAATGGTTTTGGTGTTGTTTTGGAGATTGTTTACTTGGTTATCTTTCTGATTTATGCTACTCCTTCTATGAAGGTTTGTGTTTTTTTTGTTTGTTTTGTGTGGTTTTATTGGTTTCATCAGGTTGTGTTTGATGAAAGTTGTGTGTTTTCAGGTTAGGACAAGTGTAATGGTTGCAGTGCTTGATGTAGCTTTTCCAGGAACAGTTGTTTTGGTTACGGAACTGGTGTTTGATCGAGATGTGCAGATTGATGTTTCTGGGTTCTTGTCTGTGTGTTTTAGCATGGTTGCTTATGCTTCACCTTTGTCAGCTATGGTAAGTTGCTTATGCATATGTTTGGAATAGTTGGAATCTGGTACGCAAAGAGGTTGTTTGGTATAGCTTTATATAAGCACTTTCGTAGTTTTTTGAATTCAAAAGTACTTTTTCGATGCTTTATAGGTTGGAAAAAGGGAACTGAAGTAGTGCTTCTATAAAAATGATTCCGCTCCTGCCAAAAGTATAAGCTATCCCAAACCGATATAGAAATACTTATATAGCTGCTTTCCATGAATGCACTTTTTAATCTATAAATTCTTTTAGATTTCCAGAAAACCGTAAAAATGTTTATATGAACATTTTTTAATAATTTATATAAGTAATTTTACCGTTTTCTAAAAGCAAAAATACTTTTTTATATTATTTAGATAGAAGTCCCGATATATTTGTAAAAAAAAAAAATACTTTTCTTAATAGCTGATAATATGGTGCTTCTGCAAAAGTGCTTCACCTAATATGCACAATTATCCAAAATATACATTTTAACTACTACCAAACAGGCTCTATCAGTCTATTTGGAATTGTCACACTTTTGACTTCAATAAAACATGTAAAAATTGTTTTAAAAAAGTTAATAGTTAGGAGTTTTTCTGAAATCGGAAACTTTTTCTAACTGTGACCATAACAGTTTGAAGCCACCAACAAGTCTCTTGAAACAGGTTTGTATTAAAACATTGAAATGTATTTTGTGCATGTAGAAAACAGTTGTGGAAACTAAAAGTGTAGAGTACATGCCATTTCTTCTCTCATTTATACTCTTTGTAAATGGAGCTGTTTGGACTGTCTATGCAATCATCACCAAAGATTTCTTCATTGGGGTATGTATCTATCTCATGTTTTTCACTTATTTGACCTGATTTGATTTGGTTTCATTAGTGTCTTAAGTATATGTTTTTGGTGTGTTTTAGATACCAAATGGATCTGGATTCATTCTGGGGACAGCACAGTTAGTGTTATATGCAATGTACTGGAAGCCAAAATCATCAAAACCAAAGGACACAAGTGACTTGGAACCACTTATTGCTTCCAACTATGGTTCATTGTCAGAAAAGAGAGAAGACATTTGATTTGGTGAGATTGGTTGTTGAATAATTGAATCTGAGATGATAAGATTACGTAGATGAGCACTATCTCAGTTGAAAAGTCAAACAAAACATATGTGTTTGATGTGACATGTTTTAACTCGTGTTTTGTCTTATTACATGCATGCGTTCACTAGGGTTTTAGTTTACAAGTGAAGTGAGTTGATTTACAACGGAATCAATCTCTTGATCATTTTTCTTCATCATGATCTCACTAATCTCCTTCACTTTCTTCCTCACTCTCTCCCCTGTTTCTTCAACCACAACTTCTCTCACTACTCTGCTTATCTCATCCCTATCTATCTCCCCTGTCTCATTCCTCACAACCTCCACTCCGACTCCTACTTCCTCCACCAATCTTCCATTCAACGGCTGATCGAGCTGCATCGGAACCGCTACTATCGGAACTCCACTTCCCAAGCTCTCCAAAACAGAGCTCCATCCGCAATGACTCACAAATCCACCTATACTCTTGTGCTTCAGGATCCTCCCCTGTTTCGCCCAATTCTCGATTATCAACCCTCTGTCTTTAATTCTCTCGTGGAATCCATCTGGTAACGCTTCTTTTATCTCCATTTTATATCCAATTGGAAACCTCACTACCCAGATGAAATTCACTTCACTCTGCTCCAACCCGTGTGCGATCTCTGTTCTCTCTGTTTCTGATAGGAAGTACTCGCTGCCGAATGAGACGAACACCGTTGAAGATCTCTCCTTTTTGTCTAACCAGTTCAAAATCATCCCATCGGTTGTGGTTTCACTTTCACTCTCACTTACCGATTCTATGATCGGACCGACTGGGATTACTTTCTTGTTAAGCAATTTAGATAACAAATCGATATATTTCGCTTCCAGCTCTGTACACGTTTTCGCTAAAATGAATCTACACGACAGATCATAAGACCGAAAGTACCTATCTTTGTCCACAACACCATTAGCAGTAGAATCCAACAAATGGGTAATCTTCGGTTTCAAGTAATCACGAACAAAGATCGACGAAAACGGATATTGACTCTCTGTTTTAGTCTCTCCCCTGTTTTTCTCTCTGGAGTAATGAATTATGAAAGAAGTAGTAACCGACGAAAAAACCAAGAAGTGAACAGCAGGAATATTGAAAGAACCAGCAACAGAAGGAACCCAAAACGATATCATATCATAGATAACTAAATCCGGCTTCAGTTTCTGAAGCAGAGAAGCGAAAGCAGGGGAGGACATATCAAAGGCTTGTTTTAGAGTCGTCATGAGATTCGGCGGCAACCCTTTGGTGGTGTGATACTGAGGAGGAAGATTAGGTAGAGAAGGAAGATGAAGCTCAACCAATTGTATCGATTGAGAGTATTTTGGTGGGATTTTGATTGATTTGAGATTGATTGGCGTTGAACAGAAGTAGATGTGTATGCTTTTTGTCGATAGACGTTTTGAGAGCTCGAGGTAAGGTGAGATATGGCCGTGAGCTAGCCATGGTAGCATGAGTATTGATAGTTTCTTCTGGGTTCTGGTTTCGTCCTCCATAGTTGTGGTTTGGAGATGGAGTTTGGTTCATTTTAAAAGGTAGAGGTTGGTGGTGGTGTTTGTGGAATGTTTGCAGTTGTTGACTTGACTTTGACTAAAGTTCTCAAATGGTGACAAATATCTGCTCTTTTGATAAAGTTGTGCCAAATTCACTTTCGAATACGTGAATATTCCACACAAAACGACAAATACACCCATTAGCTGGGGCCAACCCGGCCCGGCCCAATGTTAATCACTTTGACATATGAATACAACATTACAAGTAAATTCCATTGGCTAATGCAACAATATTGGTCTAACTTCAATACCTTCAACAATAAGTCCACCTTTGAGATGATAATCATTCACTTGTCTAAAACTCATAGTAATCTCTTGATTACCATAACAACAATCACCATTAACACAAAACTCTCCAATCTTAATCTCCATCCACCCATCTTGTCTTGTAATATTTTCACTACCAAATGAAGTTAAACCACTCCATACTTTCTCCTCACCAACTTTAATCAATGTCTCAGCTTCCTCCAAATCAAGTCCATATGCATTCTCTTTCACTTTCACCACTAGATACCCTCCATACTCTGTGTTTGGCGTCAGATTTTCAATTCGAATTCGTCCTTCAATTTCCAACCAATTATTTGATCTTAACACAGCCACCTCCCCAAACATTGATTCCGACATTGGTATCCGAAGCCAATAGAGTGGACTATTGCTCCATGTGATCTTAAGTGCTCTTGAAGAGATTAAATAAGATTTCTTCCCTGTTGATTTCTCCAATTTGAAGCTCTACATAAACATTAAAATCAATAACTATGGCCAAATTTGGAAATCTATAACAAAATGAAAATAGTAACTTACTAGTAAACCATTGTCAATCAAGAGAGGATTGCAAAGTTGATAAAAGAGTTGTTTTTTGGAGTGGAGATGGAGATGATGTGATGATGATGATCTTGATAAGATATGGAGATAATCAGAGGGTAGAAATTTTTCCCAGATGATATCAGACTCCATTGCTGACTTGAAAGATGAGAAAACCAGTGATGATTTACATGCTTCTTGTGGTGATGTTAGTGATAGAATCTCACATACACATTCTTCTGGTAATTTGTTGAAGTGGTTCTTGTCTTGTGCCATTGTAATAATTCTGTTTAGAAGAACAGGAATTTGGAGAGTTTATTTATCATAATGTCATATGATGTTTAGTGTGTGATTGGTTTAGGATGTTGACATTATAGCGAATGTGTAAAACGTTATGACGTTAACTTGTGTATATAATAGAGTAGATATTTATACATATTTTTAATTTTTATAATGTGTTTTTCATTTCTTCTATGTGATTTGGGCCATAAAGCCCGGCCCAGTTAGGCCCAGTTAAGTCGAAAGTCAAAACTAACAATAAAAAAAGCGAAAACAAACGACTTGTCCCGGTTTTCTTCAACTACCATTCTTCTTCCAATTCCAACCAAAATTTTCTCACGAAACAAACACAATCACTCACAATCTCAATCACCGCTATGAATCCAGAGATGGGTATTCGCTGGTTAACCCTCTACCTCTCTCTACACCTCCTATCTTCCACCTTCTGTTTCGTCTCCGCCACTAAACCCACCGCTTACGAAGTCCTCAGCAGCTACGATTTCCCAATCGGAATCCTCCCAAAAGGGGTTATTGACTACCAACTCGATGAATCAACGGGAAATTTCGCTGCTTTCTTGAATGGGACATGTGGGTTCTCACTCGAAGGGTCTTATCAGCTTCGGTATAGGCCGACAATTAGAGGGCATATTTCAAGAGGCAGACTTGCGAGCTTGGAGGGTGTGAGTGTGAAGCTTTTTTTCTTGTGGGTTGATATTGTTGAGGTTTCGAGAAGTGGGGATACTCTTGATTTCTCTGTTGGGATTGCTGGTGCTGGTTTTCCTATTGATAATTTTGAAGTGAGTCCTCAATGTGGGTGTGGGTTGAACTGCAATGGTGTCAAAGTAAGGAGTTTTAGGAGTAATCCGTTTGTTTCTTCTTATTAGAGGTTTTTAGGATTTGTAGGATGTTTTATTTGGAATTGTGGATGGTTTGTTTATTAATGGAATGGTAAATTTGGTTGTTTTCATTATTGTCATTAGTTTTTGTTTGTGGAATTTGCTTTAATGTTAATGTTGATGCATAGTTTGATTGATTGTCATTGGAGGCTTTGAACTTTGCATAAAAGATGTGTGCTTTTGGGTTGTTTGAGCTGAATCTATGATGCTAAGAAGACTTCTTTCTTGAGGTGGAATCTTATCAAATGTTTTATGAAATGGTCATTTGGGTTGCAAGAGGAGGTGGGAAATGTTGTGATGATATATAGGTGGGTCTTGGATTTGATTATTCGGATGGTTACAATGTGAAAGGTTATGATAGATTTGGAATGAATATATGTTGTGGTTTTGTCTTGATTGTAGATATAAATACGGACAGACGTTGAATGTATATATAGTACTGTGTATTGGTTTGTATTTTATAAATAATGTACTTAGATTGTTGTGTATGATGTCTACTCCTTGTCTGTCAAAATTCTATGCATAATTGAATCTAAAATTATATACATTATTAAATCTAGAATGCTTGTTCCCTCTATCTTTTTCAGTTGATTGATTACAATAGAGTTAATCACAGAACATTAGCTTATTTCTGAAGTCTCCTCTTGAAATTGTGGTTTTTTACCTTTGTTGTCTTTAATTTCTGAATAGGGACTTGGCTTTCTTGGTTTTAATTTCTGAATAGGGACTTGGCTTTCTTGGTATTAACCATAAGTATATATAAAATACTCGTGTTCTGCAACCAAGAATAGTTTTGTAGCTGAACCCTTTTTCACTTATGTCTTGTGATATCTTATGATGCAGTAATATGTTGGTTTTCTCTGGATTGCATCGCCCCTTGTTCCTTTATATGCAATTAGGAATATCTATAGCCATGTCACATTTTCATCGTACATTTTTTGTTGCTAATATGATTGTTTTTAGTACAGTGAGGAAGAAGAGTCTTCTGTAGGGGTACTTAAATACTTTATGTCATGAGATGAATTTCTTCACTCGATGCTTGTTTTCATGTTGGTTTCATCTAATACAAGCGACAGGCTATGACTTTATGAAACACTTGATATGTCTAGGAAGTTATATCTGTATAATAAAGCCATCTGCAATTAACCTTGTTAGTATTTCACTTTCTTGTGTAGAGATATATTCATCTCATGATTTTAGCCTGCTTAGTTATCTGTGTGTATATGAATTGATGGCTCGGTTTTATATATATAAACAATGTGTCACAGTGACAGATGGTCCACCATTGGCTTGTTATAGCAGATTCATGTTACCCATTTTTCTTCTTAAATAAAGCTTGCTTCTTTTCTCTTTCAAATAGACCATGTTTTTAATTTCTGATCTTGATAAAAGCTTAGAAAATGCAGTTTCATTTAGAGACCACTATTTGAATAATGAAAAGGCCTGAGACGACATAAGGGAAAGATTATTAATTGGTTTGACTCCTTGGAGAAATGTTTTAAACGTGGGTGTGTGATGCTCTATTGTACCCATTTGAATTCAGCTGCACAGAAACTTGTTTTCAAATCTGGCTTCTGTCACCTCTGTGTGTGTGTCAGTCAACGTCTCTGGTGTAAAATGGTGGAGATATGCTATTTCCTAGTCCTTCATTTCATGCACATTTGGGAACTTGCAGATTTGGTTGGAAGGTAACAATACAAATGGATTCAATACAATGTAGTTAGAAGTAGGTTCATAGATACATGCTACCTATAACTGTTGATATTTATTAACATCTTGACTTGGTCAAATAATAACCACCACTCATGTTGCATTCAATCATCCAATACAATATCCAATCCACTTATACAAAACAAGAGCAATCCACTCCACGTATACATCAGATTCTTTTAATAAATTATTTACAGAGAAACACAGAAGGGTTGTTTAGCTAATGGTGGTGTCCATTCTACTTAAACAATAAAGATTTATGGATCTGTACTTATAGGTAGAGTTGAATATGTGGTATCCATACAAGTAACACAATTAAAGGCTAACATAGCTGTAAATTTCCAGAGATTTCGCTTCATTACAGTTACAGAGACCAAACAAACGTGTCCTGATATAATTTTACAATTCTTTCTCTTTCTCTCATGGGGACAATGACTGGTATACCATTAACTAACTTATATAATACAGCCCTGCATGACTTTCAAAAAACGCGGTTTTATATTTATACATACATACATACACTCCAAGCATTTGCAGTATATAGATACATACATAGATATAAAAATATCTTCTTTTGTCTTGTGTCGTGTGATTAACGTGATAGTTACAACGTATATGTTAAATAAACAGTCTTTACCTTTGAAGATTTCAACCTTTTTAACTGTTTGGTATCCTGATATATGTGTATTTGTATGTCTCTCTCTATCCATAGATAAGAGGGTTGGTTTGATTAATTTAGCTCATTATTCTATCATATAAATTTATTTCTGTTTCCTTGTTGACCCCTAGTTTTCTTTTTGTGTTCTAAAAAAAGTTGCTTTTTGGATACATATCTTCTCTGTTCAAAGAGATAATCCTTGAATCTCTGTCTCTTCTTTCATTCTCTCTTTATTTTTATTTTTTTAATTTTATTTTGTTGATGAAAAAGTTTGATCTTTTTCATCTGGGTATATCGGAAATTGAAGTTTCATGTTTGATTCTGGTTTTAGATTTCTGAACAAAGTTCCCTATTTGATTTGATTCAATGTGTTTGTTTATGTCTCTCCTGTTGACTCTCTGATAATAAAGATTTGATCTTGATTGGTGGTGGAGTTTTGGGAGGGTAAAAATGATGCAGATGACAATGGAAGGGATGATGGATAAAGGTGTGTTGGATGATATTATAAGGAGGTTATTGGAAGGCAAAGGAGGGAAACAAGTGCAGCTATCAGAGGGTGAGATCCGCCAATTATGTGTCAACGCTCGCCAAATCCTCCTCTCACAGCCTATTCTTGTTGAGGTTCATGCGCCTATTCGCATCTGTGGTCAGCTCCCTATCTCTGTTATGATATCATGAGATTTCAAATTGTATTCATATATGAAAAGGGCTTGTTATATTTATGTTGTTTAAGCTTGGATCGATTTGGTTTTCATGTTTTTGGATTGTTTGATTATGTTATGATCAGAAGAATTCTGATCTGGGTGTGAGAATTTTGTGCTGTTGGTTAGATGAACTGCTCTTGGTTTGTTCTGGTTTTGGTATTTGGTGTTTCTAACATTGCAGGCTTTTTTGCAGGTGATATTCATGGTCAATATCAAGACCTCCTTAGATTGTTTGAACATGGTGGATATCCTCCAGCTGCAAACTATCTATTTCTCGGGGACTATGTTGATAGAGGCAAGCAAAGTTTGGAGACAATATGCTTGCTTTTAGCTTACAAAGTAAGATATCCTGACAAAATTCACTTGTTGCGGGGAAACCATGAAGAAGCGAAGATCAACCGTATTTATGGATTCTATGATGAATGTAAAAGGAGATTCAATGTTAGGCTTTGGAAGATATTCACAGATTGCTTTAACTGTTTGCCTGTGGCTGCACTCATTGATGAGAAGATATTCTGTATGCATGGAGGACTATCTCCAGAATTGCAGAATTTGGATCAAATAAGGGAAATTTCTAGGCCTACTGAGATTCCTGATAGTGGTCTTCTCTGTGATCTTTTATGGTCTGATCCTGATTCTAGTATCGAAGGCTGGGGAGATAGTGATCGTGGCGTTTCATGTACTTTTGGGCCTGATGTTGTTACTGATTTCTTGGAGAAGAATGATCTTGACCTCATTTGCAGAGGCCATCAGGTAATGTGATCTGCTTTCGTGTTAATGCCGTCCTGATATTTGCCTCCTGAACTAGTATTCTTGGTTGAAACTGCAGGTGGTGGAGGATGGATACGAGTTCTTTGCGAAAAGAAGATTAGTTACGATATTCTCAGCACCAAATTATGGTGGAGAGTTTGACAATGCAGGTGCTCTATTGAGTGTTAATGATGCTTTGGTTTGTTCTTTTGATATTGTGAAGCCAATTGATAGAACGTCTGGTGGTTCTAAGGTGCCTCTCAAAAAGGTATGTTTATCATCTGGGAAAAATTACTAACCTGAAATGGTTTTTGTTTCTGTGACCTCCTCCTGGACAGACAGGAGGAAAACTAAGTTTCTATGTTGTCGATTAGATTGGTTAACATATGAATATTGCTGTTGTTTTTCATTCGTCCAGCCACCTAAAACGAAGGTTTGATATAGGATAATGCATTCTGGGGGTATGTGCTTTCGGTCAAAGATATGACGAATGGGATTGCTTCACAACTGCAACTTGGAGAGCAGCATGAGAAATGAATCTGTATATTAGCAACAACAGTCAAATTTTTCTTAGTAGTGAACAGTTAATTGTTCATTTGGCTTCTTTTGATCTCTTTTCTTTTGTATCTGTTGATTAGTGTTGGGTTTGATTGATGAATGATAGCCTGCCTTGTTATTTCTTTTTTCTTGTACATTGTAAAATCTCTAATCTGATAGATTTTTCAACAATCTGATGATGAATCAATTGCTTAAAAATCCAAACACAACCTCACATGTCATTTCTACAAGTGATTCTGTCAATTCTCACCCCAAAGAGGAAGACTAGGAACCTTTATCTCAATTTGACACAGAATTTCCATTATAATCTCTTCTCCATCTAACTGAACTTGACCTTTCATCTTCTGTAGAACAAACCATTAAACAGTTCAAAACTATAAAAAATAAAAAATAAAAATGCTGGATACAACAATCTGAATACAGAAACTCCAACTAATGTATTGCTAGTTTTTTTACAAAGAAAGCAAAAGGCAAATCTGTATATCATGATAGTGATAGTATACAGCATAACAAAAATCAGATCCTAAACATGTAAAACTACCATGTATATGTTCCACATGCAAGAAGAATATTTATCTTCGGTTTCCTTTCCAACTTCCTGGACTACTAGGGGATGCCTGGTTTGTCGTGCCCTCTAGTTTCTTGGCAGCACGGTGAATGGCCGCTAGCTTTTGACGTTGATTATGACTCTTTCTTCTACTGGAATAGCCAGAAAACAATTTAGAAAATAGAAACATACATGGAAACAAGGCTAATGACTCTTGCTGTAATCACGAGCCAGAATATAGTTGAGATTATACTGAGAAGCTAATGATTAATCAGCAGGAACAATCAATCAAAGCCAGTGCTCATATGGTCTTACCTTAGGAATAGAAGTCCTGCCGTAAGAACCAATCCTCCTACTGCCCAAGTAACCGCTTCATTGATTGTCATTTCTTGTATCCATTGCAGGAAGTCTAATAATAATCCTAAGCTCTCGGCCTTTTGGGGCACCTGAGATCGTGCAACCTTCCATGAATCAGCAATCTTATCTAGACTTGCTTTACCACCATAGCAAGATAACTCTCCCAACTCGATATGATTCTTATCGGGCACATCAACAGCAAAACCTGCCGCGCGGCATAGCTCTGTGCCATTCGGTACCCATTCAGCAGCTCTACCACAAATAAAGTCTTTACCTCCACATGGGGCTAAAACCTAGCAAAGAAAATAATTTGGAATGAGTATTTCAAGACTATAATCTAATCTACCCAATATTTGCAATTTCTTTAGGGAAAACATAGGCTTCATAGATTCTAGAAATTGAAAGAAATGGATCAACAAACTATTTCATAAAGGCAAGTCAAGAGTTCTTAGACCTTGAAACATAACACCAATTAAACCGCAATTAACATCTAGGCATTAACATCTAGGCATTGTTAAAAGAGCTTTGAATAATGTTCTCTTCCACAACCTAAACTAGCCGAGAGAAGAGATTAATTAATGAAAAAGTAGGCAGAAGTGGAAAATGTGACTCCTACCTGTGTCTTAACATCCATAGAGAAGTAAGCATCAGAGCAAGCATTATAGACTCTATCACAGAACGAGTTGCAAATCAAGGGCGGTCCAGGTTGAACACCAACACTTGGATCACAGATTGAACACTCTAACAGTTCCCATAAATGCAAGCACTCATCACTAGCTTCCCCTGTCGACCTAAGCTTTCTAATGGAAAGCAAAGCCGGAAATGTCTGTGCAGCATCACAACAAGTCCTTTTGCGAAACACCCTACAAAGAGCCAAGTCTCTAGAACCCTTTCCCACTTTCTTTGGAG
Source organism: Cardiospermum halicacabum (assembly GCA_031304145.1). Lineage (NCBI taxonomy): Eukaryota > Viridiplantae > Streptophyta > Magnoliopsida > Sapindales > Sapindaceae > Cardiospermum > Cardiospermum halicacabum. The sequence continues at coordinate 33,061,237 of CM062389.1, read as the reverse complement.
GCTTTCCTTCCGATGAAGAAGGCGGAAAACGACCACCTTGTGACTTGCACAGTCCATCTGGTTTTCCTGATACACATGACCACAAGAATCTTAAGTACCAACATCACATTCATTGTTCTCTTTCACCTAACAATCATATCAATAATTCTCAGCAAAACCAATGACTCAAACAAAATAAAGGTGCTTCCTTCAACATATGACATGAACATCAAGCTACCCAGTAAGAACATAACATATTCACTTAAGTATATAAATCATGAAAAAACATAAAAAATTTATCTTTCTCCTCCTCATGATCAAGAAAGCAACATTAAAAAACCCCAGATGAGCTAATCATTCATATAACTCAAAACCCCACTAGAATGCCCAACCCAAAACTTAACAGAGAATCAGAACTTGAATTCAATAGAGTGAAATTTTACCGTGAGAGAGAGTGATTATCTGGCCGAGGAGGATGAGTAGGAGGAAGAAGACGAAGGAGAAGTACCCATTAACAATAGATGCTTCCATGGCATCTCTGGATTGATCAGTGACCGAGAAATCAATAAACAGTTGGAATCCGATGGAAGATCCAATAACAGAAGACTTGGGCGGGGCAAGTCAAGTCATCAATGATATTTGGGTATTCGAGATCCGACATTGGCCCAGTTTTTCTGGATCCTGAAAATTTTGGGCTGTAAGGCCCATACTTAGCTAACAAGCTTGACCCACCAACTTTATTATATAGGGACCACATTTTGTGGGTCATTTGGGAACCAAAAATGATTAGATGATAATCGAGATAAAATTACAATCAAATGGTTATTAAACATGTGTAATTCTTATTTATTTACCTCATATCTATACGTTAGAGTTTGGTGTTACATTAATTACAAGTTGATGAGTAGGTAACAACATTATAAGATTTTCACGGACTATGATGAGGATTCAAAGCGTCTTATTAATTCACCGTTTGACGAGAATAAAAAGAAACTAAACCAAGCTGTTATCTTCAACTGCAGCTAATCAAATCAATTCACTGTTTTTCACCCACTAATGATGCAAATGGATCAGATGAAGATGATGATTCATCATAGCTAGTCAACGTTGAAAACCAATCGATAATGTGAAGTTAAACAACATTTTCGTCTTGTTGCTTATGAACCACCCACCACCCATGTTAATCATCCGTTAAACTACTACATATATCTAGAAGGTACATATATAGTGGGGTCAATATTTATATATCCATTTGAAACAAAAGCTGGCCTGCAGCAGCCACTGATAACATTATCACATAAAACAAGAGAGTTTCATAAGGCTAGCCGCCAGCAAGCACTACCTATTTTGATGGACTCAATTATATAGTATTATCAAATGTTCCACTTTTCACAAACACACTGCACTACCAGACATCATCACGTATCAAACAAACACTTCAGTTATTTTGCATTTGCTAAACCATAATAACAAACAAAAACCCCAGACGGTAGAACAACTACATACACTAAAAAGCATAAAAAGAGTGACAAACACTAAACAGATAAAGAGAATATAATCTCTCTCTCAAGTAGCTAAAGCTCTATGTACAGATACTCAAAACCTACATACAACTATTTACATATATATATCTCACAATTTGACAACAAACGTCTTCAAACTCTTCAGCCTTGCCCTGATTTCCGCTCACCACTGCAAGTTGATCTATTCTATATGTATAGATAGATAAAAGGTCGTCAGTTTCAGTCACATATCACACGTTGTAAGGAGGAGTAGAGCTCCGGAGTCCAGCTTCGTTTCTCTTCTCATATGCGTCTGATGTAGACCTTCTTCGAAATCGAAACGGCTCTCTATTACCTAAAATTGGTTAATCATCATCCAAACAACACAATATTGTACTTCTCTTTGTCAGATATGTAATCGAATTTGATCAATATTTACACTTCTAAGACACCACCCACCATTTGATTCACATGAACAAAGATACACTCTTAAGTCTTATGCATGAGAATTCATCTACTGGTTCAACAACAAGTGATGTTTTATTATATGGAACCATATTTCAGATTTTAGACTGTCTGGTGTGAATGAGGCTCAAGCTCAACTAGGAAGGCAGATAATAGTGTATATGCATAATTATTGCATGGTCCAGCAAAGGACAAAATCGTCATTTTATAAAATTGATAAATAGACAAAAGAAATATCAAGATAATTGCTTCCACTGATTACACCTAACATTTCATATTCATTATCCACTTGCATAAGTAAAATAAAATTTTAAATGACCATACTACCCTCGAAATCCTAATTTATTGGAGTTGTCATTTTCATCTATTTCAACGAGAAAACCCTAGGGCAAAATCGTCAGATTAAAACTCACCGGAGAAAGGAGACACCGGAGGTGTAGATCCAGCTGGAGACACAGGCGGCGATCCACTTTGATATCCTGGTGGCTTCACGATCATGATGCTCCGAGTAACTCGGGTCGCCTCCGTGGTAGCATCATCGTACGATCTCACGTTCGCGCCATCAGATTCTGATCAGCACAAACAAACCAAATCCGTTTAAATTTTATAAAAATATAATTAACTTAAAAAGGAAAGAGAGGATATATATCTTTGGCTATTATACACTTCCTATATGTATATGTATACATACGGTGAGTTAATCAAATTAATTTAAAATTTAACACAGATTCGAATCTCATGACTCGTCAAAGATTCAACGCTTTTAACTTTCACTTTCATGATTTCATAGTTCATTATAGTTCCAGATCACTGTTGTTTCAAATCGTAGACGGAGTATATATGTATATGTATGTATACCCTTGGCGGTGGTTGAACGGACGCCGAAGGAGGAGTGTTTGCGAAGCTTGCCGAGTCCGTTATCCGGACGAGGACCGGCCACCGTGTCATCCCAAAGCTGGTCAAGGAGACTCATGGTTGAAGAAAGAGAGCTACTACGGTAACAAGAGGTGTCGGCGGAGGGAGGTGATCGATGGAGAAAGTGAAAGTACGGGAGTGGAGGGGGTACTTAACGAGAAGAGTGAGGAAGGGTGGTGTTAAATGTCGAACATGTTTGGAGAGATCTGGTACGTTGATTTGGATCTGATATAGTATAGATGACGTGGCGTATAGATCCGAATAGCACGTTGTTGAAGATAAGATTGATAAGGCAGGTTGTGGGGCCCTTATGACCAGGAGAAATGACCTCGTTGGATGTTTGACACGTGGCATCTGTCACGTTGGTGGCCTATCACGTGATGACTTTGGTTTTATCTATAGTGCTTTTTACTATATTGCCCTCGGGCTCATGCATCTCTCACATCACATAAGCCCATAACGAAAGATAAAAAGAAGCCAGGAAATCCATTGACAAAACATAAAGATAGACTCCAGTTCATAAACGTTTTATAGAGAACAAGGATTTGCTTGCATAAGTTATCAAAGCATGAACATAAAAGTATAAAATCCAGGACTGAAACTGATATGCCAACATACATAAGATTCTATGGTTCCATTTTGAGTTAGATTGAAATCTAAAGCAATTTGATGCCTGAATCCCTCAAAGAATCAATCACGGCCTTGACCTTACCATGATATTTCTGCTCTCTTTTTAAGAAAACAGAAACGGCCGGTATGTCCTTGGATAGCAGTCGCTCCGCGAGGATTTTCCCAATCTTGCCTGCAGCTGCCACATCCCGGGTAGATTCCATGCTGGTCCTGAGAGCCTTTTCTTGTGAGCTAGCAGAAGAAGCTACCGTTGCAGTTGGAGAGTGGATTACTTGGGCACATACAAACTTATTTGTGAAGTGCATTTTCAGAACGTATGGCTTCAGAAAGTTGGTGATTCTTGGTGGCCTAACAGGTGGAGGAATAACCATTTCTGAAATGTAAATAGAACATGAACCAAAGTTGATTATAATTTAGTTAAGCTATGATTGCTCAAAGATTCTGATATGTGAAAAGTGTGAGAAATAATATTAAGGAGATACGATTAGCATGCAGCTTAAACCCAAAATGAAGCAAAAATGGTTAGAAATCCATCTTACAGCATCATATTCAACAGATAAGCAAATATGTGAAATTTACTACTTAAAACTAAACGCGTAAGAGTTACTACAAATGAATTTTAACATTCAAGCATGGAATTCAAATAGTGATAATGCAGCAGCAAAGAAAAGCATGGACCACACATGAGACCGAAACAAATTATGTCATTTTACAATTCACATACAGGTTAGCTGAACCAAATCTTATCCTCAATAAAATCCAACAAGGTGATAACAAATCTCTCTCACTTTTTCCTATTGATATTTGTCACTTTATGATGCTGAAAAAGACACTGCAGTGTCAATGGAAGCTCAAGCAATCACTAAATAAAGTCATACCCCATAATAGACTACTTCCATCTGGTTACACCATGCCAAAAAAGTATAGAACTACTTTTCTAAATGGGACTAATGACATTAACCTGGTGTAGGATGACTAACAATGAATCACCTCAGCACCACTTCAACAAGATAAAGCTTGAAAGTTATGCAATACGCAGTTCGATTTATCGTCATCTTAATTGTTGAAACTTGTGTATTATCAATATCATATCAAAACTCTGACTCACTCTAACGTTCATCAGTTTGACTCTCCCCACACTACCATTATCAGCAATTTGCTATGCGTGTTTATGTTATTGAATTGAACTTTGGACAATCCTATGAACTAAAGCTTTTATATTTGATTAACCACAGCTATAGAAATACAATTGAACACCTCAAGCTATATACTAGCCACCAGTCACTCCTACACAATCACATTTCGCCAAAAACAATGACAAGATACCACATAACCAAAACAAACTCAAGAACAAACTTATCAAATCATTAGACAATCCAAACTTCTCAGCAAATAAAGAAGTTAACTTTTTATATAACTGAGTGCAACATTGTAATTAAGTCTTCAAAAACAGCAACTTTATGTGGAATGATTGAACTAAAGAATCATCAACATATCAAAGAATTCAAAAACACTCATCAAATCGTAGAATCTATATGAAACTGGTACACAAAAAAGACCAACTGAATGACCTATACAAGAACCCATGTCTGTTATTCAACTACTCTCTCAGTGACATTCTATCAAACAGTTTGCATCCATATCGTAAACAGATTCATTAAACAAACACAAAAAGCAGAAGACTTGAACGTCAAGCGAAGAATAAGGATTGAAGAGGAGCTGACCTGAAACCTTGCTGCGGCAGTGTTGCTGACTATGGAAGAGGAATACAGCGGAAGCAGGTCCGATGCCGGTGTTGTAGTGGATCCTGTGTGTGAAACAATTGCATTCAATTGAAGTCAAAATCCTCTACGGTTGAGATCAGCTTAAAAACCTAACTGATTACCCAAGTGGCAAATCTCAACCGTACATTTAATCTATCCTATGCGCTTGTTTAAATAACACGTGGTTAAATATATTTTACCCGCGTATTATATTACCTTATCCATTCTAAACCCTGGTACTGGAGCCCAAAAACCTCCAAATTCGAATTGCTTTTCATTTCAATTCACAGTTTCAAGTATTGAACGGTGCGTTGTCTCGAATCTCTCAACCTTCATCTACATTTATTAGCTAAACTACTGTGTTATATGTTTCTTTTGATGTAATAGCTAAACTAGTGTGTTACGTTTTGCAGATTTTTGATGTTGTTGTATATCTGCTAGGTTAACTGAGAATGGCCTACTTCTCGGCTACGTGTATTTATCAAGGTCTGTGTTTGTCGTCTGGTATATTTTGATTGTGTTTTTTAACAAGCTAATGTTAATGTTGATTTCTTCAGATGGTGGACTGCGTAGCATTTGTATAGATGCTCGAAGACCACATTTTAGTTCATTTAAGGTACTTCAAGTTAATGTTTTTTGATTTCATGTCACTTAGCAGAGTGTTGGGAATGGTGTTTAAGGTGGAAAAGTCATCTTCTTTAATTCAATTTTATGGAATTTTGTAAACAGTGAGTAAATGCAATGTTAGACATTTTGATATTCTGGTTATGTTAATTTTAATTTATTAATGTTTCTTTTCTTTTGAAGTTTTATGATTTGATAAATCTGTTATGTACATTGCATAAGTTTAGGGTAATTTTCTTTTCTTTTTTCTTTTTGGTTGATTTAGTTGAATTCTTAGCTTTTATATTGTGAACCTGTTATGATTTTGTTCTGCAAGAACGAAAGTTCAAATTTTGATTGTGTTAGTGATGAGTGTCAGTTCCTTTTCTTCTTTATTAGCTTGCATTAATATATATATATATATATATATATATATTTGATTATGTACACTGTCTTACAGAAGTTATTTTCTGTTAAATATCCAGTCACAGTTTGTTGGCTCACTTCCAGCTGGTGTATTGCCGATGAGAGTTGGCTTCAAAAATCTGCCAAAGAAAAGTTTTTCTTGTATAAAGTGTGAGAAGAAGGAGGAGGAGGAATCGATTGAGGTGACTGTTGAACGTTTCCCCTACACCAGCTATTTTGATTCCACATCTGGCCAGCTTGAACCAGCTTCAGGTGCTCGAGCAAGTATTCCTGGGGAGGAATACTGGCCAGAAGGCACTGCTGATCGTGTTAGGGCCGCCAGGGCTCCTGAACCAACTGGCAAGTCAACAGGATCTCCATCCTATGGGAAACTTCCTGGAAGTAGGAGAAAGAAATATAAAACATCTGCGGCTACTTCTGAATCTTCTGAAGTGAGTCTGGAATCGAGTGTTCAGGTAGAACCTGCAGTTTCAGAGGACACATCAGAAGATACAAAGGATTCCTCATCCGAGTATGTTGTTTATGAAGCAGAACCTGTGGAAGAAGAACTAACTGGATATGATCTAGATAAAAAAATTGGACGCCCTCATCCCTTCATTGATCCAAAAGTGAAGAAACCAATAGAGGGGACACTAAGTAGTGAAGAACTTTGGTGGAACTGGAGAAAGCCAGAACAGGAACAATGGTCCAGATGGCAAAGAAGGAGACCTGATGTTGAAACGGTTAGTGAATATGGTAAAGGAATTATGATAATAAGGTATCAGCAGATATTGTTAGATGTCTATTAAAGGTTTTTCCAATGATATAGCTGATAAAGTTTAGTTGGTTTACAACCAGACTATTTATGATTGTGCTTGCTGATAATGGTTTTGAAACATACCATGTTGTGGATTTGCTTCTAAGAGTTATATAGCCAAAAATTGTGCTATGCATATTTCTAATCTGTGATAATGTGATCAACATTCATGAATATGGTGGTGAAATCTCCACCTAATGTAATGTTTCTACATGCTGGATAACACACTGTCGATGCATACAATATTAAGCTTTATAATCATCAATCTTATGGACATGACCTATGAAGTCCAACTTTCCTTTTTATGTGTAAGTAATCTATTAATTTTAGGATCCAGCTTCTGAATTGTGATCAGATGACCTTGTACTTGGAGCTATCTTGACCACAAACCTATTTGGCTTTTAATTTTGTAGGTATTTCTAAAAGCTATGGCGGAGACTGCGCAGATAAAGCTTTATGGTGAGCATCCGACATTAACCGAAACTGCACTGTACAGAGCTAGACGACATCTTTACAAAGAAGAGAGGTTTGGTGGCTCTTCATTTAAGCTTTAATATTTAATGAAGTGTGTTCTGTTTTTTTGCCATTTGTCTTCATCATTTCTTGGAATAGATGTAGTTATTTCTGCTTCAACATTAAGATGGGTTATGTAAGTTGAATGTGATTAGTCCTGATTTAACTTCTTCATGAAACTCAACATGAGATTTTATTCTTCCGCTTTATAATTATATAAACTTTTTTTTTTCCCCTTTCTTTTTGCCTTTTACTTTTTCTTCAAAATCATTCAAGATCTTTAACAGAGTTTGAAGGCCATTAAAAGTTTAAATTTTTAATCCAGAGTGGAATTTGACATTGTTATTAGCATTTTTATTTTTAGTATAATATTGCCATGGAGCAGTATAAACAGTGGTTTGTTTCCTCTTATTTTCCAAACTATGATTATGAAATCGAGTAACATCCCATTCTCTTCTGTAGTTTCTCCCCAGGTTGTTGTGTTGGTCTATTACATTTCTCTTATCCCCTGATATCTTCTCCAGATTCTATTTCTCTTATCTATTTTTATAGTGTGTTTTTTTTTCACATTGGCCTCATTTATTTTGACACCCATTTTCTGATTTATTTCTTAAACTTTGAGGTTTATAAGTTAGAATTTTGAATTATGGTGTTCTCTTTTCTATTCATTGGACCACTGCTGGCTATTAGGAGATATGGATGATTTTGGATTAGGGTTTAACGAATTAGTCTTATATCGCTACTATGGGTTATTAGTTATATTTGTCTCTGTTCTTTTAATTTTTGTCTTTGTGAATTGAGGATGCTCTTTTGCCTCAATGCCACTGCCCCTCTCAAAGAGGCCTTACCACCTTTGAATTGATTTCCACATATTGAAACGTTCTCTGCCGAAACCGAATTTCTCTAAAGCTTTTAAAGTGGTGAGGACGAAGCTTGTGTGCTAAAATTGATGCTGACCTTTGCAGACTTCAAGCTGAGCAAGAGAGATTAGAAAGAATTGGACCAATAGCTTACTATTCTGAGTGGGTAAAAGCATGGAAGAGAGATACTTCCCGTGAAGCTATTCAGAAACATTATGAGGAGACTGGTGAAGATGAGAATATGCAGTTAATTGAAATGTTTTCTCATCAAACAGACAGAGAATTTCGTATAATGATGGGCACTGATGTTCGTATTAAAAGAGATCCACTAGCAATGCGAATGCGGGAGGATCAAATAAAACAAAGTATCTGTTATGCTGCTAATGAGCCTTTTGTTGTTTATTACCAATCTTTCTCATGAAATTAATTGCATTTTAATATATTGTAAATATCATGCATCGTTGTCTGTTGAATGTTTTCTTTATATTTAACCCAATTATATTATTCCTCCTTTGTGAAAAAGTGATGCATTTGATGCACGACAAACTTTTTGTCAAAATCATTTTTTCAGACTGTTGTCACAAATTTAATTATTAGGCATTCATTATAATAATTTATTTTCTCCCTAAGAAGGCTGTAGTTGAGAAAGAGCAAATTACCCTTTTTCCCACTTGTAATTTTGAATATCGAAGTTACTTCCTTCTGAAATTAATAACTAATCACCTTTTATAAGGTTTCTACACCTAGTTTTTGGCTGTTTCCTTCTCCTTTACACTTCATAATTTAGGAGAACTGATTTTCTATCTTATAAATCAGCAGAACTTCCTAGAAACATCTCAAATTTACATGTATATAACCATTTGTTTCGTCTTGACAAAGGAATTTTGCTTGTACGATTTATTAACTGTGTTTGTTTAAAATTTTCATGTTTTCTTTTTGTCATACTGTTTGTTGAGTTTTCTATGTATTCTACTGATCTTTGCAGTATGGGGTGGAGATCCTGTTTACCCAACTGTAAACTATATTCAAGATCCAGATGAAATCATAGATTATAGGGGTCCCGAATTTCATGAACCAACACCTGATATGCTGGCTTATCTGAAGGAGGTTAGAGTTCTGTGCTCCTTTGTTCAATTTATTTATTTATGTTTTAATGTTCCAAAGTCTGAATGTTTTCCCTCTGTAGCTACCAGAAGGTGCATAAGCAGACAGTTTAGTACAATTTGTTTGATTCTTTAAAAAAGTCTCTCATCATTCTGATGAATTTGTTAGGAACCCTTTTTTTTTTTCTGAACTTCTTTCTATTTGTCATTGCTTTATGGTAACATTATTTTTGTGCCAATTAAACTTGTTCTGGTGCTGCTCACCAAGTGTAAATATTTCCGTCTGTTTCTCTTGAGCTAGTTAAGATCAAATTATTGGTTCTCTCAAACTTGGAATTGCTATTTTTCATGAATAATGCAAAAGACAAGATGGTTTTGAGTTTTATACAAACATTTTTATTGTTCTAATCTTTTGTTTGAGTAGATTTTAGTCCTAGATTGATATGTGAATCTCATAAGCAATTAGTATGATCTTATTGGGACAAGTGGAAACAAAATATCTTTTATGAGCTGGTTGAAACATATGAGGATGGATCGTATATTCAAATTATTCATAAGTTGGAGGAACACCAATAGAAGAATATCTGCTTAAAGGAAGATTGAGGTCGCATGAACATTGTTCAACCCAGACCTTTAGAGGCTCCCATTTGGCATGAGAGAATTTCATGTACTAACATTTGGAGATAGAGAGGTGGATTGAGATTGACGTGGTTAGATACAATTAGACATGAATTTTAGGATCCTAGGTTTGATATATATATCTATTTAAAAATAGAATGAAGTGGAAATTTTGAATTTATGTAGCTGACCTCAATTGAATTGATAATTAGGCTTGCATTTTTTTTTTCTTGTTTACTGTTTATATTTTGAAGTCCTGTTATGTTTAGAACATTTTAATCCATTTTCTCAATAAGCTAACCTTCTGCTTGTGCATCAGCATGGGAAAATTATAACAAGAGAAGAGCTTGAGAAAATTTTGGCAAAAGAGAAGACTGAGGAGATTGAGGTAATGCTATTTCAAGAATCTTCTGTACGTAACTGTTACATCATTTATTTTTTTTCCACCAGGATCTGTTATTCAGGATCCCTGATCCCTAATAGGGGATGATAAGAAAACTATTTACAGATGTTTTAGTTTGCATAGGCAATCATCTTTCCCAAAAGAAGTTTTTAGTGGGTAGGTTACCAGTAGGTGACATTATATATATTTTTTCACATTAACTATTTTACTCATTACAGCTTAAATCTTATGCAAGATTGCTAATTTCTGTCTACATCTTGGTAGATTATGTACCACAAGTTCCTTAATGGTGGTTTAAGAGTGGTCATTATGCTATATCAATTATTGTTAAAGAATGTAGACTTTTTGCTTGATGCTTGATGCTTGATGCCTTTCACTCATGCAGGTGACGGATATTGATGAAGCAATGGCACAGGCCGTTGACATTGGTGAAAAAGATGTGAGATTTAGCCTGATATTTGTTTTATCTTAACTTGTTTTATATGTGGTATTAATGGCCCTAGGAAAGGTTGTTGGTTGCCTTTCCCCTCCTTCAGTTGCGAAGATTTGAGACTTTTTTTTGGTAACAGGATGAAGGAGAGGATAGTGATGTCGATGGTGATGATGCTGAGGAAGAGCCTGAGAAAATTAATAGGAACTGGAGTGTTCTGAAAAGTAATCCGCAGCTAAAAAATTCAAAGGTAATTTACTGTTTATATTTGGGATTCTACTTCTAATAATAAAATAGTTACATTTTGCTTGAATTATAAATATAGCCATAATATATTAAGTTTTGATAAACTAATATTAAAATAGTTAATTAAAAAAATAAATAATACCGTAAATATCTTTGCTAACCTTTAATTGCTTATACATGATCAGCAAACTGAACTTAGATATTAAAGTTGATAGATTTCAAAGTAAAATTTCCTGTTCTTTTCTCTTTGTCTTTTTTCTTTTTCTGGATTATTTTTATTTTACTCTTATATGTTTATATATTTATTATTTCTCAGTTTTGTAATTGAGGTTCTTTATCGTAAACATAAACTAAGGTTAAGCTATTATCTAATTTTGATATTAAATTTGACTAACAAAATAAAATAAAATGAGAAGGGCCCTTTTCCTGCTGCAATGGAGGTGTCCTTTATTGTTGGAGCCTTCTCTATGCAGTCACAAAGGAGGATAGCCTCCACCAAAAAAGGAGGCAGTGAAATCACTTCCTCTATCATGGATGAGGCTAGGGAAAACTTCAACCAATGCTGTAGGGCATTAGCTCATCATCCTATTCCAGAGAAGGTTGTTCTCCTCTGGTGACTTATATTGAGTGGTTTATTGCTTCTTTTCCGTTGGACTACAAAAATAGCAAACTGATTTGATCATTTGCACTTTCAGTTGTCAATGCGTTTGTGAAAGGGTAAAATTTTTTATTATATTTGAATGACATCATAAACATGAATGGCCAAGATATAAGTCCTTTAAAAGCTTTAGAAACTTGCGAAGCCTTTACTTTTGTTTAATTGTTTCCTAACAATATCTCAAGACAAATGGGAAAAGAAAGACATATAAAGGATAAGACATCATAGACATATGAATTGTGCTGTACAAACTGGTGCAACTGTGACTTTGGTAATTTAATAATTCCTCCCCAGTTAGGATCTCAAAATACTGATCTCTCTGCTTCTCCGGACTCTATCTGCTAAATTATCTAATGTATAATATATGTACATCACAATAAAATGCATGATCAATCCCTATTCTTTTCCAATTAATTCAGTAATCACTTCATTTTCCTTTAAATTTGCAGGCCAAACCCAAAAAGGACTCGATGAGTATTGAAGAAGCTATAGGTGATTCTGAGAACTTGACTGATTTTCTTTTAGACTTTGATGAAGAGGAGTAACACTGCACTGCTTTCTGAGATTTGGTTCTGGAAATTAGATTGGAAGATATAGACTTGTGAGTAGATATTTAAATCGGTAGATGGAAGCCTAGGTAGACCAAACAGTTTATTAGGAAGGTATACCGATATTGTGTACAAATTTTACTTAAAGGTTTGCTGTGGCTGATTGTGTTCTAGTTTATTAGATTTACTGACTGGTTTGGCTGATCATCATGGTACAGTAGAGGAACTGATCTAGTATTGTCTGAAATTTGCATCAGTGATCTAAAACTTCTGGAACCTCAACCGGATACCAGTGAACAAAATCAGACCAAACATTGTTACAGTTCTCGGTTTTCATCTTTGAAATGCATTTCCAAACAGCACTGTTGCACTTAAACCCACTCCCAAACCCTAATTGCCAGACCCTGTCACCCTTTTTAACCCTACCTTTTGCCTCAAGGTACCCTAGTGAATACCAAATAGATGAAGAAGATGTGTTTCCAAACCTATAGAGTGTCATCTTTGAAGCCTCCACATCTCTCTCTGTCAACTTCAAACTCTCCTTTATACCATCAATCACTGCTTTCCCACCAGCATGTAAACAGAAATGCTCAAAAGCCTTGTGAAAATCTGGTGTATAAGCGCCACTTTTCGTCCTCCAGAGCTGATAAAAACCATACTTAAGCATCTCTGAATAAGGCAACACCAATGCAGCTAATGTTGTCAAGTTCATTTTCATTGCCCCACTAGCTATTTGTAAAATTGCCCGTGATAAGCCCACACCTATGTGTCCCTTTTCATCTGCTTCCTGGAAAACACATCTATATGCATTGTCCTTAGACCCCAGATGGGTTCTCGTCAAATTCTGCAGCTGATATTTCGCTATCTTTCTGTGTTCTGGTTTGTCTGTTAGCAGAATCGCAACACCTCCCTTTCGAAAAAGGCAATTAGCTAGCAGCATGGACTTCATTTGTCCTTCATATATATTTGAACTTACTGATTCCATGCTCATGACTAAAGCTGTTGAGTCTTTGTGTGTTCTGAGAAGGTCTTTTGCTAATGAGATCGATAAAAGCCCTGCACTGCATCCCATCCCGGATAGATTGAAGCTCTTGACATTGCTTCTATGTCCAAATTTATTAACGATGATAACTGCTATAGATGGAACAGGACACATAAGGTTGCAATTTGTGACCAAAATGTCTATGCTTCTTGGACAGATTTTATGCTTAGAAAGCAGATTAGAAACTGTCGAGAACACCACAGTTTCGAGCTCAATCATTGCCCAATTAAGGCTATGATCAGAAGGTAGAAAGGTTAGACTATCTGGAACATATGATTCATTTCCTATGCCTGATCTCTCTGTGACTTTCGTTACAAACTCAGCAGTTTTGGTGTCGTAATTTTCATTGTGATACAAGTATTCTATGAATGATGATGCTGGTGCTCTATTTTTGTCGGGAGCTAGATAACATATGAAATCAAGTAGGTAGACGTGTTTAGATGATTTGATATGCAAGTATGCTATGATTATTATAATCACAAGCATGAACAGTGTAAGGTATTTGAAATGATATATCAACATCTGAACCGCAGGTATCAGACTAGATATTGAAATTTCCATCTCCTTGACACTTGCTAAATAACTTCTGCTATTTGGCTGTGGCAATTTTTACATTAGAGTTGTTTTTTATATATTTGTTGGTTTCCATAGAAGGTAAAAAGGTTGTCTTGTGTATGTGTCTGTGTTTAAGCATAACAGACGGAGGATTAATGACTCATGTACATTAGGTGAATAATCTGTTATATGACATTCATTTGATACCATAAATTGAGAAAATTATTATTTTATATATATGTGTGAAATTATAGAGTTGAATAAGCCAATCTTTCGGCAGCTTAGAAGCAAAAGTTGTTTGACTATTATTATACGCTATACTACATATATGTGGATTATAGTATAGTATAGGCTTCTGAAAGGGACTACCATGATATTACATTATGCACCAGAAAATTATTTATCGTCTGCCTAGCTATATTTGCAGTAAATGGTGAAATTCTTACTTGCAGTCATATACATTTTGAAAAGTGAGAGCATCATTTAGAAAAGTTGTTAACATATCATGCTTAGTTGTTTTTGTTCTTAATATAGAGAAGATCTATATTAAACTTCTTAAACTGAGACATGCAATGGGTAAAAATCTGATAAAGTTTTCACTAGTGAAGTATTATAACGAAGAGTAAATTCAGGAGTTCTTTAAAAAGTAAAGAATTTTGGGTAGTGATAGTGAAGAAGCTTCAGTTATGGGGTGGTGTACCTATATAGTTGTACTAGTATATGTGTATATAAATAGATATTATCACAACTACAAAAGCAGAGAAGTTCAAAGCAAGCAAGCAAGTGAAGTAATGATTGTTGTTGAAGAGGAAGGAGGAAGACCTCGAGATCTGAGAAAATAGATTGCGTGAGTAGAAGCATTGTGTACGATATATAAGTACTTATTATTCCTTGCAACAAAATAATGATAAAATATTACTATTGATGCAGATGGAGATACAGATACAGATTACACCACCTGCTGTGATGAAATAATAGGTTGGTTTTTTTAAAACCAGACAATCTCTTTACTTGCAATTTAAGGTATCTCCTTCTACTTGATATAAATATATCTGGACAGGCATGTCATTAGTAGTAGCAGTACTAGTGCTTCTGCTTCTGTTGTCTCTCTCTGACTTCAATTTCCAACAGTTTTTAGATGGCCTATCAATTTACAAAGACTACCCCAAAAACTCAGAGACAACACCCCCACTTTCTTAGGTGGTGAAAAACTACACTTGTTTTTCTTTTTTACTAGTACTATATTTACTACTGTTATTACTATTAGCCAACCACCTTCCTTCATGAATCATGATACCCTTTTGATTCCCAGATATGAAAATGCAAACAAATTCCATTAAACATGTAGTAATTGTAAAGAAGCTAATGTAGAGTAAGTGTTGAATGAAAAGGGCAGTCTTACCATTTGATGTTTGATTGCATTCTGTGGTGTGGGGGAGGAGAAGAAGAGATGAGAAGCACATGTTGGAGAAGGGGAGCACGTGCAATTCGACACGAAGAGATGTACATTGCACGTGCCCTGCTTCTCCAACCAGAGCTACTCACCCGCCATGGAAGAGAGACGTGTGTTGTGTAGTGTTTCTATTATGTTGTATTGTAGTGAGAAGAGGTCATGAACCATGCATTTATATAGCACAATGAGAAAGAGAGAGAGAAAAGAAGTTGAAAATGAATTAAAGAGATTGAGTCTTCAAGTGGGTATTCTTTAAAGACTACTCTACATATCACCATCCCTAAGTGAAATGAAAGCCATATATAAGAGAGAAAAGAAAAACAATTGAAGTATAGTGTGATTTAATGTAGTGAAAAGAAGTACTCAACCAATCAAGTGGGCACGTGAGATACACCAATTCTTGAAGAAACATACAAAATACACATTTCCAATCAATATGATGATGGTTGGTTGGTGGGAGATTATTTGCTCAATAATAGGATTTGACTTGGAATTTGACACACCATTACTATTTACAATATTGATTTACATGGACAGTGAATATTAGTATTACTAGTACTAGTAGGAGTACTGTGTATTTGTGTTATCCATTTTGATTGATATGATGAGATTATTATTACGTATGTATTGAGTCAGAATCTGCCGCCAAAAACCGAAACCAATCTTGTTTAAGTTCAAACCAACACTTTCACTTTGCTCTTACAACACACCACTGTCTATGTCACACATCACCTCATACACAAATAAACTGTCTTTTGGCTAATTACTAGCAGTAGTAATCCATTTTGACCAAGCAATGGTGTGGTGATTATGTTGCACGTTGGGGTTGCGTGTTGGACGCAAGTTTAGTCTTGCGTAAGTAAAAACAAGCAGATTGAGAGAGCTTGTGCTGTGTTGGGTCTTCACAGTCCCAAAGTAGATATGATTCCCAGTTTTACAAGGAAAAGGAATTTGTTTTTACCACTTTTTTCACTTTCTATCTACATGAGCTACACCTTTTCCTTTTCCATTATTATGATTTAATAATTATCAATTCAAATATATTATTTCTGCAGATTATTGTGTTACTTGTGTTATTATTCATACATTATTGTCTATGCTTGTCATTAATTTGCTACCTAAACAAGTAGATGACACTACTAATAACATAATAGTGTTTATCGGCTTCTATTTGATTGCATTGGACCACATACATCATCACATCATGACTCATGTTTGAACCAACAACATTGGAGAGATTCCATTTCTAGAAAACTTGCAATTTGATTCCATGCCAATCTCAGGGACAAACACCACTTGAAGAATTCTCCAAAGGGAAAATAGTAAAATAACTTGAAATCAATCATGTTCAATATCTGAAAACTTACAATGTACATTATTTTTCATAATAAGATACTTGCTCATATGTTTGTCAGCAAGACCTAGAAATAACAGCCTTAGAATACAAAATATTTCTTCAAATAATCCATTGGCTAAATGGCTTAATAAAAGAATCCGATATTAATGCAGCTAGATGGATTTGAATTTAGTCCTTGTGAGAGTATGCATCAGCTGGGAAGTACTTATCGTAATGCTCATGCTTCTTTCCGGATTTCTGATCATAGTATTCGACCAATGCGGCACCAGCTAAGGCGGCAAGAGTAAGACCTTGTGCATGCAACCTGAAATCAAGTTTAGAATGGCGAAACGTTAGTAACACTAACATAATAGCTATAAAATTGATTGTAGCTAGGTAGCTTCACAACAGGAGTTATTATAGATGATAATAACTTGGTCAATAAACAGAACAGACATCTAATAATCTACAACATCTATTGCCCTCTCACATTATTAACCCCCCCTCTACTATTGAAACTAAGTTTACTTGTTGGTTGAGGCAATATCTATTCAAATCCAACAACATTCATAATAGCCCTCACCTTTTAATGCAACACAATTCGACGGTACAACAAAGTCGGCCATAATAGTCAAATATGAGCGCATCAACTTGAATTATAAGAAAGCACAAGTGCAAGTGAATTGAAGTAGGTCGTACTTCAGTAAGAAAATCATGAACGAGAAACATAATCTGATCAATAAATTTGGCAGAACCAGGCTATTAGTAGATCCTAAACCGCTTAATTGACCCGACAAAGTTGGCGAATGTAAACATTTCTTTGATTTGGAGCATGACATCATGAACCTCAATGATCGAAGATATAATCATTCAATTGGATCCCATTCTCTAAAGTTCACAATTATTTTCCAAAACATGCCATGATATATTGGTTATCTCCTCATGCAAATCCATAGCAGCAATTAACTCATCACGATAAGTATTGGTGAATGGACCAGAATGAGCACTCACCTTAGAACAAAAACTAAGAGCACATCTACAATTGAGAATAGATACACATCCTAGCCGAAACTTAAAACCAAAGAAGGAAATGAATCCACCAATCTAAATCTAACTACTAATCATACAGAACTGAACAACTCATTGAGACAAAGATCATAAATCATATGCTAAGAAACAACAATCAATTACCCACTTCAACCTAATTACAAGCCTAAATCACAAATCTAAAATCAAAACAATGATCAATCAATCACAGCAGAAGTCAAGATCCATATCTTTAAATCAAAGCTATAAGATGATCGATCAAATCACAATAATCCCAAACTAAACAACAACTTGATTTCTCACAAGTTCTTCAACTATCCACAGCAAAAAAATTGATTTACACCACCCACATGAAGATCAATAAACAAACACATTCATTCAATCAATCAGCAAAAAGCCTCAAAACTTTTGAATTTTTTCAAATAAAAGCACAACAGAACCAAAAAAAAAAAAAAAAAAAGAACAAAATTACCTAGCATGAATAAGCTTAACACTGGTTTTCATCCCAGGCTGAGACCAATTGTACGCAATTGACCCAGCGATGCCGCTAAGCCATAAACACCCTTCAAATCCAACAAAAACCAAATCAACATCAGAAATAAATCAATCAATCGATGAATAATAAAAAGATGAATAATAAAAAGTAAAAGAAGATTACCAACAGTCCTGAGTTTGTGTTCGACGACCCAACTCCTAACAGATTCGATGGTACTCTTTGTGTCTGCCATTTTTTTTCAAGCTTTTCTGAATGCGCGTATAGAATGAGAAGCTCTGTGAATGGTTTTGTAGACGAAAACTGGAAAAGTTCAAGATGGATTTGTATTTCTCTTTGATTCAGAAACCATGGGCGTGTTTTTATTATTTAATTGATTTATATTCCAACACTTGTCTAATTTTTATTTTTAAAGGTCTAAATTTGGTCTGGGTTCAATGCAATGGTCGGTAAACAAGTTTGGTCACATGTTTTTCCTTTTGTGCTTGACACATGTCTAGTGTTTATTCTAAGGCTATATTGAAATTGGACTATATATTGGGCCGGGTCTATAAAGTAATGGGCTTGGGCCGTATCTTCGGAAACCGGTGGATATATATAGCGGGAAAGAGCCACGCGGCATCAGTCCACTTTTCTCGTTAAGAAATCTTTGTTCTTCGAGAACGATCTACACAATTCACGACTGTATCAGGTATGGTGTATTTGATTTTGAATTCATTGAAGCATCATTTCTTTTTAGTTTGTGGAATAATTGGTTATTGTTGTTGTTGTTTGCAGAGAAGATGAGTAGCCGATTGAGCAGGACTATCTATGTTGGTAATCTGCCTGGTGACATTCGAATGAGAGAAGTCGAAGACTTGTTTTACAAGGTTTTTTTTTTTTTTTTAATTTATTGCTAGATGTTTTAGTTTTTATTGTTTAATTCTAGTTTCTCTTGTGTTTCGTAGAAGTTATATTGGATGATTCTTGTCAATTGATTTATTATGACTACGGGGTCTGTATTCTGTTTTATATTTATGAGTTGCTTTGTTGGTGATTGTAGTATGGACCGATTGTTGACATTGATT
This sequence comes from Cardiospermum halicacabum, assembly GCA_031304145.1. Lineage (NCBI taxonomy): Eukaryota > Viridiplantae > Streptophyta > Magnoliopsida > Sapindales > Sapindaceae > Cardiospermum > Cardiospermum halicacabum. Next base: position 33,041,786 of record CM062389.1, on the reverse strand, counting down.
TGAAAATCCCACCGAGACCACCGGGCTATGCGTTTGTTGAGGTGAGAATCAATTGGGGAATTATGTGTGTTTGGTTGGAGTCTATGTACTCTGTGAGGTCATTTAGTTTGTGTTATGTGGCAGTTTGAAGACTATCGAGATGCTGACGATGCAATATATGGACGGGATGGCTATAAGTTTGATGGACATCGTCTGAGAGTAAGTATACACTGTTCTTGGCCTGCATGCTTAGACTACCTTCCTTTTTTCTTTGATTTGAAACAATTGTGATTTGTTGATTGTATCTTTTGGTGCTCTATAGGTGGAACTTGCCCATGGTGGGCGGAGGCCTTCATCATCATCGGATCGGTATAGTAGTTACAGTGGTTCTGGAGGAAGCCGTGGTGTTTCCAGGCGTTCTGACTACCGAGGTATGCTTTTTTTATGTCTGAATGATTTGTGTATCATGAATTTTTTGCAACATAGAACTTATAATATGTTATTCACTTCTTAGTATTGGTGACTGGATTACCTTCTTCTGCCTCCTGGCAAGACCTGAAGGTGAGTATATGTATATTAACTCAACTTATACCTTTTTTGTTTATATGGTTTGTCATTGAATTGTTGGTTAATCATGCTCATTCTGTGATCAGGATCACATGCGCCGGGCGGGGGACGTATGTTTCTCTCAAGTATTCCGAGATCGTGGTGGTTAGTAATATTTTTATTTCTTTTTGTTCTAGTCTTTCTTTATGCTTGGTGGCAGTGTACCACAAGTTTAAGGAATCATAATATATTCATGGTAGCTTATTCTTAAATGAGAATAAAGTATATCTGGAGAATGCAACACAAATATTACAAATTGTTTTAATATCACCAGGTGATTGAGCTTTTAATCTAATATGCTGAGTTGTGAAACTCTTGTTCTAAGATCTCTACCTTTTATGAGCCAAATATAATATAGAAATAGGAAATGGCGTTGTTGGAGAGACTAGTTGGATTTAGCTCTTTGTATTTGGACTTATGAGGCAGATATGAAGCTTATTAACTTTTGGGATGTCATATAAACTCCGATTAACTGACATTTTTTTTATTGCGTATTGCAGGCATGACGGGGATTGTGGATTATACAACTTATGATGATATGAAGTATGCAGTAAGTAAATTTTTCTTGTATTGCCTGGAATTATCGGTTATAGGTTTCTTTGTGCTAAGTTATAGATGGAGTCATGGTGAACATGTGCTGAACACCTCTTTGAACATATGTTTATGTTATTGTTTGCAGATATATAAACTTGATAATTCAGAATTTCGGAATGCATTCTCTCGGGCATATGTTCGGGTATGTTTTGTTATTAATTTTTAATGTTGATTTCACAATCGTGTATCTTCAAATCTCTTATAAACAGGACATGAAAGCTAACAACTACATAACCTCATTAATTATATTACCTACCTACCAACTACTAAATTAACATGAATCTACAAACCCTCATAATTTACTTATATCATATTCAGATTGAGTTTTTGAATCTGATAACAAATCCTCAATTTGAGGAAATTACCCTATCTCCAAAACTAGATGGTTGCTAACTTGAAATTCTAAGTATACACATTGTGTTGATTAGGTGAAGGAGTATGACTCGAGACGTAGCTACTCTAGAAGCCTGAGTCCTCGCTCTAGAAGTCGAAGCCCATATTATTCAAGAAGCCGTAGTCGAAGTCCATATTACTCAAGAAGTCCAAGTCGCAGTCCGCGTCGTTCAAGGAGCAGAAGCCCTGTTCATAGTCGCAGTTACAGTGGCAAGAAAAGGAGGTATAGTTTTGTAGTTTTTTTGGCAAATTTATAATCAAAACAAGAAGGTTTTTGCATTTTTCTAATTTTCCATTATTACTTCTGCAGTATGTCTCCTGCTAGGTCAGTCTCTGAGCGTTCGCGCTCGGGATCACCTCCAGAGTCTCCTTCAAGGTAAACTCTAGCTGAATAGTTTTGATACCTCAGATGCAGCTATGCAGATAACAGTAGATTCACGCATTCACATTTGTTTTATACAAAATTGTTGTTTTATGATTATTGAGCTCAAATGCCTTGCCAGTTGTGCTTGTATACATATGTAGGAATCCGCAGTTACTGTTCTCTGGATTAGTATGGTGGAATATACTTTTGGCAATGTCAATATGGCAACAATATCAAATTGATTGGTGTTGGTAGTTGTGTGGCTGTTATGTTAATAATTATATATACTATATGGCTCTATTTACTTGATGTGCATCCTCTTTTGGAAAATTATAATTTGACATTGTGTTTGTGTCATATGGACTTATTGGAAAACTGTGTTTGTACAACATAGCTTGACTTTCTTGCCACCACCTAATTGGGTTAGAGTTTGTCTGTCAATACTACTCTTCCAGTCTGACTATATGATCAGAAATTTGTTTTAGTTTCTTTCATTTCGTTTCATAGAACTTAGTACCTGGGGCGTTATGATTCTTGAACTTCTAAGACCATGGTGGATGTTCAGAAGTATTCTCTGATTTCATTATGGGGGGATACCTTTTATCGAAGAGACATATGCTTGCTTTTTCAATGTTGTTTCATCTCTAATTTTTCTATCATTGCTTTTCTAGTTGAGCTATAAATCAACGGCTGATTCATCTGAACATAAGCTCAATGAGTAATTTATTCATGTCTTTTCAATTCAAGCTATCTATTCTGTCTTTTCAAACAAGCTCTTGTTTCCATGTAATTTCGACTCTCTTGGTTTCTAATTCAGAATGTCATCATTTCCCTCAGGAATTGTCAGCATATGGTTTTTGTTCTATTTTTTTTAATTTAAACTTATCCTCTCTGAAATCAGTTGTTTTTAAATAGTAGTCGGTGTGGTGTTACCATGTTCCTTTTATTGTGTTCTTGTTTCTCTCATTTGAGATGAACTGTCCCGTTTGTTTTCTTCTGTCATAAATCCTCTTCAAAGTTATAATTTTCTGAATTGGAGGGTACTTTTTGAAGGATGTGGTAGATGAACTAGCTATCATACATCTTTTATGAAAGATTACCTGTTTGTATGCTAGATGTGGCCGCTTGGCGACCTGGGAATTTGGATGGTAGGAACTTGTTGGGATGTGGTGCTCAGATGCCTGCAACCTCATTTAATTTTTTGAGGTAATATTGTTCTTGTTGATGAGCGGCTCCAAGAAAGAAATTGTTGAGTTACTCTAATATATCATTTATGCATGGTGTTGTGAAGTTTGCTAGAATGGAGTATAAGTGGATGAGTTGCAATCTTAAAGATGGACACTGAAACTCATCTGGACCCCATCAATGCTTTGTGTATGGATGTACTCTTCTTTTTGCTAGAGCATATTTTATCACTGTGCATTTTTTTTCCTTTTCTTTCTTCATGTCTGTTTTAGATGGCATGACCAGCTTTGGAAAGGTGACACAAATTGGTGAGGTGCATAAGTGGTTTGGTTTTTTGATGTTTTACTATTGGTATTGGTTGCTGCTAAGAGTGATGGTAAACTTTTCGTATCCCACTATATCAGCACTTGGGTGGAAATGCAATTGTAGCTTTTCAATATTATGTCGATTTTATTGGACTATTTGTTCTTCATGCAGATCTATGTCAAGGTCCAGATCTCCAGTATCTTCTGTAAGTGTGAACTATCTCTAACCTCTGTGTGTATAATGTGCTTCAAAGTTAAATATATGGTGATGGAAGTTAAATTTTGCAGCCTCGTAGCAGGAGCGTGAGTAAGAGTCCAAGAGGACAAAGTCGAGGAAGGAGTCCTAACTCTCCTTCTGTATCACATTCGCCATCGGTACCAATTCTCTTTTAGTTCTCCTATAGTTAAAGTGAGATAGTACTGGTCTCAGTCTCGTTTAGTTTGCAACGTGTTCTGATCGGTGATTGTATGGCAGGTGAAATCCTATTGATCTTTTACCCAACCGGCTAAGGATTTGAAGATGGTCTGATATAATGATCGTTATGTAGTTTAGTTATAGAGTAGCTGCCTGCTATTAGTTAATTTTAAGAAGCAGAGATAGTACTATTTTGTGATGTACGTGTAAGTTAGTAGTTGTACTCTGGACTCCATGGAATTTAGCATTTTCTCGGAGCAAACTTGGGTTTGTGGCTATGAATTATAAAAGTTATATTAATTGTAACCCATAAACTAGTTAATTATGTATTATTATTAATTTTTCACTTAAAAAACCAGCACATGTTTTAAATTGTTGAAGATTGGATCATGGTTTTAACTAATTCAGTATTCCGTAAATAATAAATAGTATAAAATTATCATTCGTAAAAACATACTCATGCCCACAGCGAAGTCATGCCAAAGATCCAACTATAACATATGATGCATATATCTAAACGTCAAAGCTGTTAACCGATTGCACATATATCAAAGCAACGAGATAAGGTTATCAAGTCGGACACTAGAAACACTAATATCTCTTTCTCGAAGCTCTGCTAAACATGTCCTTGATGTTCCGTGAATCTGTCTCTATTTTTGCCTTCTTGCCTTGCTTTGTGTTATTTCTTGTACCTTTACCTTTCTCAACCTTGCTCTTTTCCTACACAAACACGATTCATTCATAAGACTACAGTACATTCTTTCAATCCATGGCGTTATTGTGCATAGTCAACCAGTTGAAACATTAACATAGCAATACCAATCCTTATAATTATACTCCTGCTAAACATAGTCCCCACCATTTTTCAACTTTTCTGCTAGGTAGGCAATCTAATTACACTGCGAATATGGAATCGCTTTTATGTTCCTTAGAACCATCAGCAATCATAACAAAGAAAGGCACATAACTCATCTGCGCAAGTAGTGATATAGCAAGACTAGCTAAGTCAACATAGGATAGGGTAATAAAACAATGCAATCCATAACATTAACATATTGGGAACGGCAGAGATTTTTATTTACCTTGAGAAGATTTGAAGAATCATGGTTACTCTCCAAAGAACTTGGATCACCTACTACCTTTGCTTCTTTTTTGATCAAATTTGGAAGATCTAGCCTGATGTATATGTTGTCAGTAAAACAGGTAAGAAAACACTAACCAATATATCAAATGAATTCATTAGTTTCACATTTTATGTCCCCTCAATTGTAAATGTATTTTTATGCTTGGTCAATTATAAAGGCAGCATGGAATGAGTCTAGATAAGGAGTTAGCAGGCAGTACTTCAAATGGCTGCAAAGAAGCTTTAACCAAGGCTCATCCTTCACGTATTCCCCCAAGATTGAAACTGCATCGGATACTGTAACATGAAAAGTTAGTAAATGGAGGGGAAAATATTCTTTTACTCATGAGCTTACACTCTTAACAGCAGTTTCAAGCTAAAACAGATTAATCAATATCTATCTATACGCTAACTCATAGATCCAGCGTGAAGGCGAGAGCTTTTGTATACATATGTTGAGAAAATTAGAGAACAATTCAAAATGCATACAAAAGAGAGTAAATAAATTTTTGCTTTAGAGCATACATGTGTCCTTCTCCTCTTGTGCAAGATAATTTTTGTCCAAAACTAGTAGAGTCTCTTTCAATTTGCATACCTGTAATCCCAGTGACGAAGAGTGAATAACCTTCAGACAAATTTATCTAACAAGTACATTAAAAATCAATTGATCTTGAACCCTTTTCATATTTTTAATGTTTTCGTTCTTGCAGAACACCAAAAGGAAAACAACATAAAGGCATTATCATGACGAAGAATGTTGTTAATAAATGATGATTTAAAATGTCATGCAGCCTATATGTGCAATGAAGTTCACAAAGAAAATGAGAGACCTTATGGTATAACCAAGCTAAAACCTTTGAATCATCAAGCCTAAAGAACTTTGTTGATCCGATTTCTGTGCAAAACCAACAACAAATATTAGGGAAAGAAAGAGTACAAATCTGGAGTTACATTCACCCATCATTCTATATTGTCTTTCATATATAATCATATAAACTTTTATGGGCTAGGCAAATATTTAGGAATTCTATTCATACAAGGGTGAATATGCAGGTTCTTTTCCCATTTTTCATTACTTCTAAAATCAAAAATTTTGGATTATATTCTAATGAGTAGAGTATCAGTTATTGCGTAAATTAAATAGACCTTACATAGTAACACAATCATTATCAAATATCTTGTTTAAAAATTAGTGTGTATATAGCAGTTAAAACAGTAGATATCATGGGCGGTTATATATAAAACTCCCCATTAAGTTAGAGTGCCAAAATGCTACCTACTAGTACTGTACTCTCATCCAAGAGCGAAACCCTTATCAAGATAGAAGGTCTAGTGTAATAAATAAAGTAGGGTTCTTGCTGTGGTTTTCAATTGTAATAAACGGGTACTTATCAGTTATAGGTAATAGTCAACCTTTTATTTCACAAACAGCTTGCATACAATTCTCAGCAATAGGTAATAACTCTTGATATCCAGGGTAGCCATGAATGAAAATGATCTCGTCCAATGGCCTGAACTTCCCAGGATCATTTCCCTTCTGCAGATACTCAATGCACCTAAGTGTTAAAATGAAAACCCAAAATACAGATAAGATAAAGTAAAAAGGAGATTGGCAGATGATCTCATTAACTTCACCTCCAAGTTATCCAGATGCAACGAATTTGTAAATGCAAAAGTCATACAAAGACAATATTTTGCGGTCACATGGGATCTTCATTAGGCAATTTACATTAACTGTGCAGATGCAATAGTTAACCAAAATCTATTCAGTGCAAATGATGATTGTACCTTCATTCTTGCTTCTTCAAAAATTGGCAACATTATGAACACGGGATCAACTGGACTAGCAGTGTATATGCTTCCATCTTTTTTATCAACAAAGGAGACAAACATTAATCAAGTGAAAAATAAATAAATAAAAAGTGTTACTGTTACGATCCAAATGCACAATATGTGACTTGGAATCTCAAATTGACTAACTACAAGGTTGGTGTGAGGTTTATAGAGCTTTGGGTTCTCCCTCCTCATAAGGCTTTTGAGGGGTGGGTCTCCGAGTGTTCTTGACGGCTATGGTTATTGGATAAGCAAATGTAACATGAAGGAAGAAGAAACAAACAAAAAGTTACATATATATCACCTGATGTAGCCTGATACAACTAAAGGATCATGATCAGAAACAAATGTACAAGATATAAAAAATAAAATAAAATAAAATAAATAATAATAATAATAATAATAATAATAAAAACCCTGATCTATGCACCATGCAGAACTTCAAAACTAAAACCAGTACTTAAAACTGAAAAAATAAAACTAAAAACAATCATCTTCTAGGTCAAAGCTGCCTCTTGACATGGATAAGAAGAGTGTACTTTTTTCTATTAGGAACAAGATTCAAGAGACAAGAAGGAACATGCGATCCTTCAATAGTATAATGACTATACCAATAAAACAACATGGATAGTAGAACGAAATGCATTCTTGTGCATAAAAAGCCAAAATAGTAGAGCATGGGGGTTAGAGGTAGGCACTCCTTTCAAATAAATACCCACAATTATACACAAACAGTCATTTACCTTCAGAAGAATAGTTTCCCAGAAACCAAGAATTATAAGGTCGTTTAAACCAATTAAGTTCCTGAAGTTCCCCATTCACAAAGAGATAGCAAGTCTTGTTTCCTGCAATCAGAAAAAACAAGGTGATAGGACTGTAGAAAGATTTAGTAGAATTTATAATGAGACGCATCTAATCTTTAGATCAGTCACAAGTCAGGAGTATCAAAATATAGAAATGATAAATGTGGCAAGTGAAGTCACCTATAGAGAAACAAAAATATTAATACCTGACTTGGGATGACGAAGTGATAGCATAAGTCCAACACTATTTTGGTTTGAACCATGATCTGAGATAATAAAGCCAAATTGTTAAGATATTGATGATCTAGGATCTGATCAATAGATTTTAACAAAAACTATGTATAACTTAGACTTCTAAGAGATTCTACAGACTCCGCTACTTGCCGGTATACTAAGAGTTCAAGGACTTGGTTTCTTCCAGCGTTGTGCTAACCCTAACCAATACTCAAGTTCTAGATCTACCTTACATTGTTAGGACCCTCTACTTACCTACATTAATTTGTTTTCCAAACTATGCATGCTATAGGCCAAACCAAAGAGATTCAAATGGCAGACAAAGCGAACAGATATAAAGAAATATGGAAAAGTCTAGTTTTCTAGTCTTCTTCAAAAAAAAGTTGAATCTACATGAAGTGAAACAGAAGTCCAACAGAAGACACAAATGCAAACATAAAAGACAAGCACCAAGTAGAACAGAGTCACACAATTAAACAGCACATTGTGAGTGCTAAATGACACAATAACAGCAAATTCCAGTTCTCCGAAGCTTCTGAAATTAAATGTTTAAGCAAACAAGAAAGAAGGAACATGTATATGTCGAAACAGGTAAAACATCAGTAACACAATAGAACACAAAGAATGATGTATAAGGCAATACCAGGAGTAATGAGAAGGCGATTGCCATCAGTATTTTCCCACCAAGCCATCTAGCTACAGCTGAACATATAAGCCCACAAGAAACACAAAGGTTCTGATTATGATAGTGCTAATTGATAGTACAGCAAAACCACTCAAAAGCTTTTGTTATATACTCATTCTAAATAATAGATTCAAAAATGAAGCAGAAAACAAAAATAGTCACAGATATTAAAACGAAGTAACAAGACCCATCCTACAGTCAAGGAGTTGACAACAGATGCAGTCGCGTACCTTCTTTGTCTATAGCTCCAGAGCAGTCAAAAGTAAGACGACGCCCAGCAAAGAAGTCGGAGCAGAAACTTGGAAATTTTGCGAGGGAGTTGTAGAATATGGATGCTCATTGGTATCCGAACCCGAACTCATTATCCAACCCAAGCCCGTTACCAGTTTCGCGGGTTCCATTTCGGATTTGACCAATTAAGTTGGGATGAGTTTACTCTTTAGCCCAATAATTTTTAAATTTTCAAATAAAATTATTTATTTCATAAAAATAATTTTCAAAATAAGTTAAATTATTATTGAATATAATTTTTATTTTCTTTTACTTTAATTAAAAAAACTAATTATAATATATTTATATAATTTTACTTTTTGATATAAATATAAAAATATATCAATAGTGTATATAATTGTAAATATGTTTTGCTCTAAATGAGGTTTCAGAGTATATGTCGTTTTTGGGAATAGTTAAGTTGTTATTCGACACAAATCTTGAAGGCTGGCACTTGGTTATGGTCCAAAATAATAATTTGGCCTAGGCAATGGCTTGTGGTCAAATAATGATGGCGATTGGAATCGATTTAGACCTAGTCCATCATAAGGTTAATTCTACGATAGGCACTTGTATGAGCTTGGGTTGACGAAAGTTGTATTTTTATGGAAGCAACAAGTCGTCTCCTAAAACATACATTGTAATCTATGATAATCGTTCAACTTCCATGACATCCTGTATGATCTCACTTGCTTGCGGGATCTATCATATAAATATTTTAGAAACCAGTTAATCTTAATAGATTTCTCCAAAAATTACGGGAATGAACCTTATAAGTAAGTTCTTCGATCAAATGTGAGACTCTCTACATGTTTAACCAAATAAACCTCTGAATTTTTACTTTTACATAGACAGAGTCACCTTCTTCAAACCATAGATTTCCAACATCCAAAAAGCTAACCTTGAAGAGCATAGACGGAGGAAGTATTCTATATTTAAAGGGATTCAGTCTTTCCACCAAACTTAACCCAACAGTATGCATATTGAAATTAGATGAATGTTGTACTTAACTCACTAACTTAAATTAAATATATAAAAAATAAATAAATATTTAAACGGGTACATATTTGGTACGAGTTTATTTTCAAATTTGAATTTAAGACTAAACTCGCAATGGTTCCATTTATTAACTCAAATTTTTCTAGCAAATTCGAATCTATTACGGATTTGAGGAGCAAAACGCCTGTGGGTTCATGAGTTCATGGATAAAATGATTGTAACGTCTGAAAAATAAGTCAAAATATTTTTTTAGTCAATTTTATATTTTGAAGTTCAACTTTTTAAGATTTTAAGTAGAAAAGTGCATAAAAGCTTACCTTCTATTTGTTTCGGTGGTTTTATATGGTATAGTTTTGCTCTAACCGACCTATGCCATGTTTGTTTTACTTTAATTCATTAATTGGTATCTGACACTTGAAAGAGATGGTGGACCAAGATGTTGCTAGAGCATTTTATGATAATGGCATTGCATTGCATATTATTAAAAGTGATTCGTTTAAAAAGGCATTGCGTTCAGTAGGACGATATGGGATGAGTTATCAATCACTATTTAGATATGTGTTGAGCACCACGCTATTGGACAAATATGTGGAAAATATTAATCGTTCTATAGTTGAGATAAGGAAGACATGGCCACAAACTGGAGTATCAATATAATCTTATGGATGGAGAGACGTGAGAGGAATAACTTTGATAAAATTATTGGTGAATAATCTTTATGGTACCGTGTTTTTGCGCTCGATTGATGTCAGTGCAGTTGCAAAGGATGCAACTATGTTGTTCAATTTATTTGATGAAGTTGTTGAAGAGAATGTGGAGGATTTAATTGTTCAAGTAGTTATTGATAATGCTGCAAATTATGAAAAGACTGGAAAGTTGATGGCTAAAAAAAAACAATTATGATGGACGCCAGGTACAGCTCATTGTATCGATCTAACGCTTGAGAAAATTGGTCAAATACCATAACATAAAACCGCATTTATGAAAGCAACAAAAGTATATAAAAAAATTAATTATCGTTTTGCTTCATATTATATTTATGATAATTATATTTTTTAATAGGTCATTACTTACATGTATAATCATCTTGTGACATTATTAATCACGAGGAATTATACTAAGAAAAAATTAATAAGACTAGTTGCAACAAGATTTGCCATAACATTCTTGACCTTGCTAAGGATTCATGAACTTCGACCACAGTTGGACCAGATGTTCGCTTCCTCTAAATGAAATGAATATACATTAGCAAAGACAAGTGAAGGGAAAGTGATCAAACAACTAGTAGTGATAGACGATAAGTTTTAGGCTGTTGTTTTATATACTTTGAAGACAACAGAACCTATTGTCAATGTCTTTAAGATGACAGATTCTGAAAAGATGCCTAAGACGGGGTTCTATATGAAGTTATGGATCAAGCGAAATAGGAGATAACTCGAAACTTAGGCAATGAGTTTGCTAATTATGCCGAGATCTGGAGTATCATAAATAAAAGATAGGTTAACTGCATAGAGATTTACATGCAGACGCATATTATTTAAATCCTCAATATCAGTATTCAAAAGATTTGTCAATAAATTCGGATGTAATGTTTGATTTTGCAAGGTGTGTACAAAAGCTTCTTCTAAATATAAGAGAACAAAATATGGCAATGAAACGAGCACAAGACTTCTCAAAAAAAAAAGGGAGGAATGTTTAATTTTTAATTAGCATACAAACTGCCCATGAACATACTCCTGGTACGTTTTACTGCAAATCAAACTAATTTAAATAAAATAAAATAAAAAAGTTAGCTTTCATCCTTATCAAGTTATTATTTGACATTGTAGCTGATTGTTGGATACATTATGGATCAGAAACTTTAGAACTAATATCAATTGCAGTTAAGGTTTCAAGTCTAACTTACCCATCCTCTGCCTGTGAACAGAATTACAGCACATTTAATATGTATCAAACTTATTCTACAAGGATATGAGTTTATATATAGTCATATTTTTTTTAATGAATTAATGTTTGATATTAATTTAGGTTCATTCCAATAGACGGTTAAACAACTTGGTATATGTCATGTATAATGGAAAACTCCTAAATAAGCGTTTTATTCGAAAAACTTCTACTAATAATGAGGACAAATTTAAAAACACTCAAATACCTTGTGATGATGGATGAGATGGTGGAATAAAATAGAGATGTGGAATCATCTACATCAATTGTTGCTAAGAGGGTGCATGAAATAAGTGAACCCAATTAAACATATTACAGGCGTAAAATAAGACTAGATTTGGGTTAGTTCATGTTACAAATATATATTTTAAAATGTGTCTCAATATAATTAAATATGGATTATTTTTACTTAGTAAAGGAAAAGTCATTCAAGCAGGATAAAGTCAACAAATTGATGATTGCAATCAAGATGAAAATGGTTTAACGACAAATTTGGATGATACAGTATCACCAAGATGTGAACCATACTGGCATCCACTTGACACCAATTATTTTATTTAGATGTGCTTAATTTTTTTTTCTAAATATTAAACTTTTTTATTTTAAGTAAATTTTATTTTGAATGTTAATTTAGTCTAGTTATTTGAAATACTTATATATATATATATATTCTTATATTATTATTATTATTTTGTTTACTGATTTTTCGAATAAGTATTTGTTAATTTCTGTCAACTGACCGTATCATGAGCCCGTATTGAACGTATTGATACGTCCCTATCACGTATTAGTTAGCAATTGTATTCCGTATCCGTATTTCACAATCTTGGTTTCCGCTTAATATTATTTAATTGAAGTCATGACATTGAAAGTCATTTTGAAATCAATATTGTATATGAACTTTCAACTTTGTATTTGAGAAAGAACTTACATGTATATTTGGATATTGTATTTATTGATGTGGTGACCAGACTCCTGTCACGGTCTCGATCGGGGTGGGGTTCAATACTACAGTGAATGAGAATGTTGGGATTGTCAATATAGTATAGAAAAATTAACTATAATAAGTTTTTTGATCCACTTGGTAATAGGTAAATGCTAAATGAAAATTTATTGATCTTATGGTTTAATGGATGCTACTTATGTTCGGTGAATTATAAGGAAAATTGAATTCAACAATATAGATGATGATTCATATTTTAAAATGGTTTGATTTTCATTGTTTGTAATATGGTTTGATTTTCATTATTTGTAAGTTTTAATTCCAAGTTTTTCTTTTTAGAACACTAGCCTTCCATTTTTCATCAGGATAGTCTATTAAAATGATTGTTATATTTAGACCTTCTAAAATTAAAAACCAAAACGAAATTAATATAGAGTATGTTTGACGTCAAATTTGAATTAATTGCTAAATTAATATTTTAAATTGTTGTAGCAATTAACTGTTAAGGTCATGTTCGGCGCCGATTAGTGCTGGAAATAAGTCGAGTAAACTTGTGAACAATTTGGGCTCAACTCATCTAAAGCTTCGTTCGAGCTCGGATTCGAACAAGTTTCTAGCGAGTCGAGCCCAAACCCAAGATTCAACGAGTCGAGCCTCAAAGCTAAAAGGTCGCGAGTTTGGCAAGTCTAAAAGAGCCTTTTATATTATATACTTTTATAATAAAATTATATTAAATTAATAATTTATTTAGTATATTTTAACGAGTCGAGATGAAACTCGTATACAAGTTCTTGAGCCCGAGCTCGAGCTTGAGTTTTTTTTTTTTTTTTTTTAAACGAGCCAAGCCCAAACCAATATGAGCTCAGGTTCAGCTCGGCTCAAATACACTCACAACTTCGGCGGTTAAAATCAACTGTTAAAATAATTGTTTGGATAGATATAGTATCTAGTGGTTTAAAGTAATAGTTAGAATAACTATTAAAGTAATGGTTGCAATAATCGTTTGGTAATAAGCTAATTTGAATAATGTTAGGAATTTCCGGTTATATCCCACTTTCTTCCTAGTTTTTAATTCGATTCAACCAAACACAATCAACCCAAATACAAACACAATGTTTAACGTGGTTCTGCAAATTGCCTAATCCACAGAAAGATAGCAACTTTACTATAAGAAATAAGAATAACAAGTCATTCAGACAATACACACACTCTCTCTCCACACAAAATTGTTTTCTTTCTCAACTAAAATCTCTTTTAGGCGAACAACTCCACCATGACGAGACAACCCAAATCAAAATCTCCTTAATGGTGAGACAACCTCAAATCAAAATATCCTTAATGGCGAGACAACCCAGTTCGAAATCTCCTTAATGACGAAACCTCAACCTCAACTCGAAATCTCCTTAATGGTGAAACCCCAACCTCAACTCGAAATCTCCTTAATGGTGAAACCCTAACCTCAACTCGAAATCTCCTTATGGCGAGACCCCGACTTCAATACTCGAAATCTCCTTAATGGCGAGACCCCAACCTTAACACTCGAAATCTCCTTAACGGCGAGACCCCAACTCCAATGACCATTACCCCCCACTAGGTATGACCCAAATCCAATGATCACCATCCTAAAGGAACGTGATTCCAATACGATGATCACCATCCAAAAGGGATGAGATATTTTATTCTTCATGAGACAACTCTATTTATAGTGATCATCAAATATACTTTCCTAATTTGTTTCCTTTCCAGCTAAGGAATACAATCAACCAAATTAGGAAAACCAAATCTTTCCAAAACAAATGATAAAACAATTAACAAATAGATCCAAACTCGAAATAGGAAAACATTTATAAAAGAAAATCCTTGTGATTTAAGACGATCTTAACAAATAACGTTTGCCAGATCACTATATAAACCACTAAATGCTATTTTGAAATACGATTACCCAATACCAATTTCTACAAATCGTTATTCACACTGCTATCCAAATCGTTAAGAGTCAATAAAATCGCTAACCAAAAACACAATTAGATTATAATCTAATTAGTTGTTGAATTAAATGTTTGATATTAACATTAATTTTAAATTGTTTGTTAGATAATTGTTTTTTAAATATAATTAAAAATATAAATATATAATTAATTACGAATAAAACACTAATAAAATAATTATAAATTACTTCTAATAATTTTCAAAAATATTTTAAATGTCATTTACTAAATATTTATTTTTCCTTTCTAAAATCCAATTTAATATGTTAAAAAAAAACAATTAAAAATTATGTAAATAATTCCGATAAAATGCTAGTACTCTACACGATTAGGATAAAAATATTTTTTTATCGCTGTAAACATGCCATTGTCTAAGTCCACATCACATGGATCGCCAACATGTCACGCATATCAACCGTTGCGTACCATCCAAAACAATCACAATTCCAAAAAGGGCAAAATTCTGCAGATCGCCTGGCTCACGGCTACCTGAAATCAGGTATATAAATGCCCCCATTTTCGCACTTCAAATCACAAGTTACAAAAACTTTGTAAAAAAGAGCTTTGAATTCCCTCCATCTACACAATACACAAAATGGACACAGCAACGGCAACCGCCGCACCAACCACAACTGCAACAACGACCTCCGTTAAAGGAACCGGTGCAGGGAGAGGACAGAGAAAGAAGGCGGTGTCGAAATCCGTTAAAGCCGGTCTTCAATTCCCAGTTGGTCGCATTGCACGATTCCTCAAAAATGGTAGATACGCTCAAAGAATGGGCACCGGTGCTCCCATTTACATGGCTGCCGTCTTAGAGTATCTTGCAGCTGAGGTATTCACGCTGTCACGCTATCAGATCCGTTTTTCACGCTTTCTTTTCATTGTTTTCGTAATATATGTTGATTTAAAATGTTACAGGTGTTGGAATTGGCGGGAAATGCGGCTCGTGATAACAAGAAGAATCGGATAAACCCTAGACACGTGTTGTTGGCTGTACGTAATGATGAGGAATTGGGAAAGCTTCTTCAAGGTGTGACTATTGCTAGTGGCGGTGTTCTTCCTAACATCAACCCTGTTCTTTTGCCTAAGAAATCAACTTCGACTGATGATGCTAAAAAGAAACCTAAATCGGCTTAACATAATTTATTTTTGATTGACAATGCTACAATAATCTATTACCTTCTATCTTAGGCTTGTACTTCCTTTTGTAAATTCAATCTAATGGAAGTTTGTTTTGTTTAGTCTATTTTCATCTCTTAAACATTGATGTTGATTTTACTGCAATTTGATTCACAGTATTTAATATACCTGTTAATGAAGTCTAATAATTTGAAAAAGCAAAGAAAAAAAAAATTGGGCCTATGTGGGCCTTAAGACTGTTACACCGGGCCAGACTTGGAGGATAGGAATTAGGTTCTGGTAATTTAACTTGCATTTCATTAGAAATCTAGAATCAGCTTAATTATCAATGATGATTGTTTTGGCTTGAGATTTGAGGCAAAAAAGAGCAGGAGGGTTTTGCTGGGGCTTCTGGGGAGAGCTTCACGAAAGCTTGTACCAGCGATGAGTTATTTGCGGGTATTTTTCTAACTATGTTTCTTGCTGTTCAAACTTGATGTTTTTGTTGAAACTTATTGTTTTTAGGCGATGATAGAGCAAGGCTTCCATCTCTATAAAACGAATTGCTGCCATTGCTACGGTTGGCTCTGCTATATTGTATCAAAACTCTGATCTAAACAACAGTGAGCTCTTCGTTTCCATTTGCTTTGAATTGTTCACTACTGATTTTGTTTCCTAAGATATCTGTCGATGACAGTTATATCTCTGTTATACGTACAGATATATCATTATCACTGTCAATTCGTGCACCGTGGCTTGAGTCAGTGAGAATTTTGGGTGGGTCGTCATTGCACCCAACATTGGATATTTTGCAATTTGGTTGGTACTTCTTGAAAAACCTGTGCTATTACGGCCTAACATTTCCCTTTCTTCTTCCTAGTAGTTTTTAATAGCAGTGCCTTATTTATTTCTGCCTTTTTTTGTTGCAAGGACATTTTGGAAACTTTAATTCAAGAGTTGGTTCAATTCCATCTGGGGATATAGAAAATGAAGGTCACTTGGAGGGTAAAGATGATACAAAACCGTCATGTGGATGTTTTAGTAGAGATACAATAGCCAATGCAGCTGCTAGGGCTGGCCCTGCCGTGGTCAATCTCTCAGTTCCACAGGGTATGCGGTTTAATGCTTCTACTTTTTTTTGTCAATCTTTGCTAGGTTTACATGGAATACTTATTTGGAAAAGTTTAGGTTCAGAAACAATAATAGACAAAGATAGACTTATTGACTTGTGCTCACGTTGTGGTTGATTTCCAGGCAGAAGTCCATTATCTTACTTTTTTTCTCTCTTTGCTAGGTCTTTATGGAATAAATATGGGGAAAAGTGTAGGTTCAGGAACAATAATAGATGGAGATGGAACTATATTGACTTGTGCTCATGTTGTGGCTGATTTCCAAGGCAGACGTCCATTGTCTATTGGAAAGGTCTGGTATCCTATTGTACATATTACCGTGCCTGCTGATCTGTAGGCCTAACTTTTATGATCATGAATACCCTGTTTCATTCTTGGCCTCCTTATATGATTTTTGGTTAAGATTGAATATTCATGAGATAGGACTTTTTGGCATAGAAAGTATATATGAAAGTAGTAGGAAGCTCAGCTTTCAGTAGAATTTGCAACTGTCAGACTGTTGTTGATGTAATGATTATTTATAAGGTTGCGATTTGCCTATTGGATGTTTGAACTCTATCTTTAAACTTCACAACCATGAACATTTCAGGTTGAAGTAAAGCTGCAAGATGGTCGCACTTTTGAGGGTATGGTGCTGAATGCTGATTTACACTCTGATATTGCCATTGTAAAGATTAATTCCAATACGCCACTACCAACTGCAAAACTTGGTTCTTCAAGTAAACTTCGCCCTGGGGACTGGGTGCTGGCAATGGGATGTCCACTATCACTTCAAAATACAGTAACAGCTGGTATAGTAAGGTACTAAAAATGGTTTTTGCTGATTATGATTTAGGAGGGAACAGCAAATAACTAATTACATGGTTGTATATGATAAAATCCCAATTTATACTTTCAAATTCACTGACAATATTTTTAGTATGCAAAATATGCCATTCAATTTTCTGTTTACCACATGAATTTAGAAAATGGAGTATGGCTTGTGTATGTTATTCATGATGCTACATTGTTTTCTTGGATTTAGTTGTGTAGACCGTAAAAGCAGTGACTTGGGTCTTGGTGGCATGCGTAGAGAGTATTTGCAAACAGATTGTGCAATCAATGCGGTAATTCTCTTTCTGTTGTGTTGGCTAGTGCATGACAACCTAATATAATTGCTTGGTTCACATGTGCCATGTATACATAAATTGTTCAGTGAATAGAATATATGATTGAGTACTTTGATATCACTAGAAGCATACATGTTCAGTGACTAGAAATTTGAAACTGTCAAAAGAATGACATCAATCATATGATATGGTCATCCTTCTTGCTATGAATATCATATAATTGTAAATTATCTTATGGTAAGTCCCTCGTGTGTAAGAGTTTAAGAGTTCCATTGTTGAGAGAACTCTGTATTGGCAATTATTTAGAAACATGCATGTGTGTTACTCTATTGACTAAATATAATGCTTTTGGAAGGATAGTAATGTTCTGCTTTGATGTTGTAGGGCAATTCTGGAGGGCCTCTTGTAAATGTTGATGGTGAAATTGTCGGTGTTAATATTATGAAAGTTCTGGCTGCCGATGGGATGAGTTTTGCTGTACCAGTTGACTCTGTTGTTAAAATTATAGAGCACTTCAAGAAAAATGGGTATTTTGTTTTATATTTTAAATATTTTAGCTTTCACTATAGTGTTAACAACAAATATTAGATAATTGGTGTCTTGATTATCATAGGAGATGGTAAAAAGCTTAAAAGATTTCCTATGGGAGACCGCAAATGTGTATGTATGCCATGAAGGCTAGGTTTTTGTCAATGGCAGTTCCTTTTGGCAAATAGACTGACCAATAGAGATGCTATCAAATTTTCATATCAATCAAATATCCTAATTGGTTGCGTATAATTTACTATATGCAAAATTTCCTGACTTCATTCCTTGCAGAACTTTTACGAGCACCATTAATTTGACAGGCATTTTAAATAGATGTTGATATTGTGCAGGAGAGTTGTTCGGCCTTGGCTAGGATTGAAAATGCTGGATCTTAATGAAATGATTGTAGCTCAACTTAAGGAAAGGGATCCTGCCTTCCCTAATGTCGTTAAAGGTGTCCTAGCACCTGTGGTATGTATCAGATACATTGTATCTTATCATCTTTCCCTCTAGTTCGTATAGAAATTGAGAAAAACTATTTGTATGTGTTTAGAGGTGCTTGCCTTTTGAAACGTATTTTGTCCAAAATAAAAAAAATCATCACAAACTTCATTTTTATTTTCTCATTGCAGATAAATCCAGAACATATTTCTCATTTGAAATAATCATATACAGATATACTTCTAGTTGATTGGTTGAGATTGAGATTGTTAAGGAGTGAATAACTTGTGATAGGATATTGCATTGATTTTCTACTTCTTTATGCAGATGGTTGAATTACATTGGTAGTATATTGTTAGACAAGTTAGCTCTGATATGGTACGACTGAATAAATGGAATGTTGAGACAAATGTCTTCCATCTTTTGATGGTATAGTTTAAACAGCACAAAATTCAACATCATAAAAGAGCATCTGGTTGCTTTGGATAAGGACTATTTGGGCTTACTTTCAATCTTCCAAAACATCTGTTTGCCAAGGATGGACTATTTGGGATTAAGTTGATATTCCAAAGCATCATTTTTCTGAGATGTACAGAATGGACATGTCATTTGCTATATTTTTATATTATTACTTGGATGTGTAATGTTTCATATCTGGAGCTAAATTGAGTAAATACTTATCTGGTTCTAATTTCCAAATTGTTGAACAGGTAACTCCTGGATCTCCTGCAGATCGAGCTGGATTCCGTCCTGGTGATGTTGTGGTAAAGTTTGATGGGAAGCCTGTTGAAAGTATAAAGGAGGTAGGTTGGTCCAAATATTGCATAATTAACATGACATTATTAAGATGTACAACTCAGTGCTTGTGTTTTTTCCTCCACTTAACACTTAATGCCTAATGCCTGAAATTCATGAGTAAGAATTGCTGAATGACATATTTGTTTTAAGCTCAGTGGTTTTTACATTCAGTTCTAAATATACCGAGCTCGAGCTTGATGGATTCAATTGATACTTGAGTAGTTTGAACTCAGCTTGTTTAACCTAAGTTGGGTGATAAATACAAATTTATATAAATAGTAGATATATAGACCTATGGAATGATATATGAAAGCTTGACTTGACTTGGGAGCCTACTACAAAGCTTAAGTCCTGGCGGCTCATTTGGATAGCTCGAGCTCGAGAAAGTTAGGTTGAATTTGAGTCATCATCTGAGTCAAATTCGAATAACTCATGAGGAGATTGACTTTGGTTAAACTCCTGGCTGCATTTTTTTGATCCTCCTAGCTTTGTAATCTTGCTCATTTTCTTTGACTGCAGTTTTCACATTGTTCAATGAACAATATTGATATCTTTGTCTTGAATGCAGATAACCGAAATAATGGCAGACAAAGTCGGGACGCCTTTTAAAGTGGAAGTGAAAAGAGCACATAATATTTCATTGACTGTAGTTGTAGTTCCAGAGGAAGCCAATCCAGATATGTGAAATAGAATTGATTTTGTACTATATCATATTCTTTGTTATAGTTATTGAAGTAGTTGAGAAACTTGGCTGAAGAGTTTGGGCTGTCCGGGAAGCTTTTAAAGGGAGCATTGTATTGATCGCCTTGGATCACACATTAGAATTTTGATCCTTGTGCTTTTGTAAGTTAAATTTCATGTAAAATATCTAATCCAATCCACTTATTTTGAATTTTATATATAAAAATTTTGGATAAATTTTCATTTTTAATTTTTCTGAAATGAAGTATGTGAATTTAGAATCTGGAATGTGAGTGGAGGAGCAAATAAATAACAATATATTAATAATAATAAATAATAAATTTAAAAAGAAAAAGTTGGAGGAGATCTAATAAAATAAGAGCGAGCGAAGAGGTTCAAAGACCCTAACATAAGCCAAACGTGCCGTAGGACAAGTCACCTACACAGCACAGCAGAGCTGTAGATGATCGATAAGCATTTGAAACTTAAAAAAAATTAACAAATCTGGTAGCGAGAGGGCGGGGAGGTGAAAATGTCGATGGCGAGGGTGAGTTCAGGCCTCGCATATCCAGACCGTTTTTATGCTGCTGCTTCCTACGCTGGCTTCGATGGATCTCCCAGTTCCTCTGTCGAAGGAGTCACCTCCAAGTTTTCTAATGATTCGGCTTTGCTCCTTTATGCTCTCTATCAGCAGGTCAATTTCCTTGATCCAATGTTATGCCGTATGCCTTACCGCTTATCCCTTTTTTTGACTGATCACTTGTGGATTGATCATAGTGTTGGTGTATTTAGCTGCAGATTGTTCTGAATTCTTCTAATCTGTAAAATTTAAAAGTAATTTTAGTGTGTAATTCGATTCGTTTTGATATAGATCTACTCTTTTGAATTTGTGATCCTGCTGTGTGAACACTGGACTGGATCCGGGATTTCCTTTCGGTTTACATGCACTAGTAGAAATAAATAGCTGTTTAACACCACCAGCTGCTGCATTATTTCTGGGATATGTCAATGTGTGGTTGTTGTAAGAAGTGAACCTCCTGGCACATAGATGGATACTGGCGTTTTACTTGTTCACAGGAGTCAATTTGAAAGTTTTTAATGCTGTGCTTTAGTTAGGTGCTTATACTCGTTTAGTATCTTGTTATTTACAGGCAATTGTAGGACCTTGTAATGTTCCAAAACCTAGCTCCTGGAGCCCTGTTGAGCAAAGCAAATGGAAGAGGTTAGTGTGCTTACATACTTTATCTCTATGCATTTTCATAACTAAGGGCTACTTGGAGAGACGGTTGCTACATTGTAAACATTTATTTATTTATCACTTCTTCAGTGTAGGCAGACTGTTGCTTTAGATTTAGGAGGATTTGGGTAGCTTATTTGGGATTTTTCACTACTATCATGTAACAAGGAGGATTTATTTATTGTATTTGTGTATTGATGTGCTTACATTTCGCTGCGATGTTGTATTCTTTTTTCTTAAAAAGATGGGATAGATATACTGTAACTGCAATGATTTTCAGCTGCTGCTGTCTATCGTTTTTGTTCTATCAAGTATTTCTTATATATTTTATCTATTTTTTCCTGAAACCGTTTATAGAGAACAGTTTATTTTCTTTGCAGTTGGCAAGGGCTTGGAAATATGGCTACCACAGAGGCCATGCGCCTGTTTGTGAAAATATTGGAGGTTTTTCATTGATACAATATTTGCATTTATTTTCCTATTTATCCCTGCATCCTTGACTAGTATGTTTATTTTCTTCCCTTCTCTTTTTTGACTGAGTAGGAGGAAGATCCAGGCTGGTATTCAAGGGCATCTAACTTTGTAACCGAAGCCACTGTAGATGTGCAGATGAATGTGAGTACAAATTAATTTATGGTATATTTTAAATGACTATGAAGTGCCCAACACATTTTGTTTCATTATGAATTACTTCTTTGTTGAACATAGTTAATTATACATGTAACAATAGTTATGATGGTAAGAGCACTGGAAGATACATTGATGTTGCATCAACTTAACACCTGGTAGGAATTATGACCTTTGGTTTTATATCTTGCATAGGTAAGTGGAAAATAGTCTGTATTTGAAACTTGGTTATCATCTTTTTCGTCTTATTTGAGTATTTTCCTGCTGCTTATACTAAGCAGTGGATACCTGAATTCGAAAGTAGGTGGCGAAATGATAAAATTTTATAATAAAAGACTACAATTTTGTTAAGAGTTTACTTCTTTAAGATTTTATGGATTTTACTTTCATTAAAGAAAACTTCAGGTGGCTATCCCTAGGCCTCTACACTGCCTTGATATAATTTTACATTTATTTATTTTTCTTGTTTGTAGCATAACTCAAGTGTTGAACCTGTTATGGAGAATGGGAATACGCCGCCAGAGAAAAAGATCTTTTCCACTGAAAATGGAAGCTTGATGGAGACTCAGGATAAAGATGTAGTCTCAGAAGGCCTTGGTTCAGTTGTTGTCTATGATCAGTGGATTGCACCTCCAGTATCTGGTCAACGCCCCAAGGCCCGATATGAGGTATTGGGACATTATGAAATTGTTGTATTTATTTTCTTCATCTTGTCTGTTGCCTAGTCCCAGGATAATGTTTTCTGTTTTTCAGCATGGGGCTACAGTTGTTCAGGATAAGATGTACATTTTTGGTGGAAACCATAATGGCCGTTACTTAAATGATCTCCATGTAAGTAAATCATTAACTTCCAAAGAAATAGGTCACATTTCCATATGAATATATTTATATAAAGAATTGTGTGAAGAACTGCTGGTTGACATATGAAAAACATCTGGTTGAGTGCTTTGAAGTTTGTAGTTTCCAGGAGACATCAGTCTCTTGTCATTTTTCCCTCTCTTGTCCGTACATTGCCTAATAATCCTTTTCCTTTAATTTTGAATATCTATGCAGGTTCTAGATTTGAGAAGTTGGAGTTGGTCAAAGGTTGAGGCTAAAGCTGAGCTTGAGTCTTTGGAATCATCTCCCACACCATTGACCCCTTGTGCTGGTCATTCGTTGGTTAGTGTAGTATTTCATTTCTCTTTACATCAAGTGCTGATTGTGTGTGTTTTTCTTTATATTTTCTTCATTACATGAATTATATCCATTTGGTTAGTATTATGGTGCCTTTGAATGCTGTCATTCAGTAAAATCATATGTTTCTTTAGATACCGTGGGAGAATAAACTTCTGTCAGTTGCTGGTCATACAAAGGATCCTTCCGAAACTATTCACGGTATGATATCAGTCAATCATCTTTTGATTATTTGCTTGCTAGTGCCACCTCTGTATGTAGAGATGATCCATTAAGAAATTATATTCATTGAGTTGCATTTTTTCCCCAATAAAAGAGTATGGAGAATGCAGCAATTTAACCGTTCTTTTTATGTATACTTTTTATCTATGATGCACGGGGACGGCACCTGACTGCCGTTTCCCGTACCCGAAATGTCCCCGTGTTGGGGACATTGCGGAATCACCTTGGAAACACCTGCCTGACATTTCTCAAATCCAATTTGAGAAAGGGAAGAAAAATTAAAAAAGGCAGATGGTATGTTTTAAAAGACATTCGTTCAACTTTATATAAATCTTTTTTCAATTTCAAGCATAGTTATCTTCAACTTTTTATACAGCTCTAATTCGATAATAGTATAAATTATTATGTTTTATTAGCCGTCCCCGCTTTCAGTGTTTTTAAAATTGCCGATTCCTGTTTCCGTCCCAGTTTCCAAAATTGAAAACGTCCCCGTTTCTGTGCAACTTAGCTTTTTATTTTGTTGACAGTGAAAGTATTTGATTTGCAAAGCTCTTGTTGGTCAACATTGAAGACTTATGGGAAAGCACCGGTATCTCTCTCTCTCTCTCTCTCTCTCTCTTATCTAGTTCTTTCTGTCTTTTATCTCTAGCAGTTGAAGAATTTTTACCTTCTAAATTGTAAAATTGAGTTGCTGTTCCTTGGGTTTGTTTGTTACATGTACATGTTCTTTTTGGTATTCTTCAAACTCCTGGATGTGTGATTTTGTTGTCTTCAAAATAATCCCAGCACTTCTCTCTGAACATTACTAAACAATAATTAGCAGAAACAAATAAAAAATCAAAGTATAATATGAACCGAGGTTTGGAGGCCTATCTGTAAATGAATTGATGTGTGTACTTCAATCAATCTGCTTCTGGTTGATGTTACTCCATATGATTCTTGTCTCATTTAAACTAAAGAATGAGGCATCTAAGCTTGTGATATTGTGGCAACTTCATACTTCTCTTCTTTAGAGAACTTTAGGTTCCTCTTGATGTGTTGTAATTTTCTTCCACCATTTATTGATGATCACAGGTGTCACGTGGAGGTCAATCAGTGACTCTTGTCGGGACGAGCTTGGTGATTTTTGGGGGACAGGATGCAAAGAGAACACTCTTGAATGATTTGCATATTCTTGATCTTGAAACCATGACCTGGGATGAAATTGATGCTCTGTAAGATATTTATCTGTCTACTTAAGTTATAGGCCCTTAGTATAATACTCTTGGTTGACGTCAGTGGTATTATATTATTATGGACATTATTGTAGTATAGACATGAATATGCAATCATTGTTAGAGCAGTTACTTCCTCTGTAAAAGGGACAAAAAGAATAAAAGAAAATATATATAGAAAAGAAGGAAAAAAGAAAGAGGAAAGAAGGAAAGGGAAAGAGTGGAAGATTGTTATGGTATCTTGAAATCTTGAATTGTTTTTGTGAAGTGTAAGTACTACGTAGGGTGATTTCTACCAAAGTCTTGACACTATGATTTCATTTTTGACCTTATAGGTTAAGGTTTGTCTTTGGGTTGAGTTGGCAGCTTTGAGGGTTTTCACATCCTCCATCCATGTTGCTGATCTTATTGCTTATTTGGATTTAACTTATGTATTCCTGGAATGCATGGATGTTATTCTGCTGTCGTATTGAAACTAAAATTTACTTAACATAATCTAAAACTATTTTACTAATTTTATTTGAAACTTCTGTAAATATGTACCAAGATATATACTGCTTTTTTAGGCTTTTAGCAGAATCAATTTTGATCAATTATTTTTTATCATCATTTGTTCTTATGAGATGCAAACTTTATACCAACATTGTACAGGCTCAACATCTTTACAGTTGTAATAAATAGAGAAGCCAGATATTGATAGTACATCGCATTTTGTAGGGGTGTGCCACCGTCTCCAAGGTCCGATCATGCTGCTGCCGTACACGCAGAGCGATATCTTCTTATCTTTGGTGGGGGCTCACATGCTACTTGTTTTAATGATCTACATGTCCTTGATTTGCAAACTGTAAGATATTGTTATGTCACAGAACATCCCCAAGCACACATTCAATCTATCCCTGCTTGCCTATGTAGTTGCAGGAAGATGCTGATGAATTATTATTTTAATGAACCTTCTTGTTTTGACATAGATGGAGTGGTCTAGACCCACTCAGCAGGGTGAAATACCAACTGCACGAGCAGGACATGCTGGTGTTACTGTTGGAGAGAATTGGTTCATTGTTGGTGGCGGTGACAATAAGAGTGGTATGTATTTTAGAATTCGAATTTGTATTGATTTAGTGCTTGTTATATTTTTTGAAATGGGAGTGCATTGAATGTTAAAACTTTAACTTTGACATGGCATATATCCGTTATCTGCTTACTATTGCAAGATCATTAAGCAATATCTATATTTATTTGTGCGCAAAAAAAAGGGATTGAAATTTTAATTCTGTTTAACTGACTGTGAGGACACTGTAAGCACAAAATGATATGTCAACTGTGAACTAGTTTTGCATCATTCAGTTCTGATGTGCCTGATTTGACTAGTCAGGAGATCTTTACTGCTGGATATGTTACCTATACTTCAGTTTATTTGCAACTTTTAGATTTATGTTGGTTCTTTACTGGATGTTTGGGTATTTAAGAAAGTATAACCCTCTTGAGCTAACTATTTCTTTTGCTCTTTATGTGCATCGACTGTTATCCCTTTTTACAGAGGAAGTTGCACTTTTTACAATTATATTTAAAACTGGTTTCATGAGTATTTTCATTAGTCACGCAGAACAACTTCCATGTTTTGTAAGAACTGTGCAGAACCATTTTAGCTTTATAATTGCATGGTTTATTTCCTTGAAACTTATTGCAGGTGCTTCTGAAACTGTTGTTCTTAACATGTCTACACTTGTTTGGTCGGTTGTAACTTCTGTCCAAGGGCGAGTTCCTCTAGCTAGTGAGGTATTCTTTATAGCATTTCCTAGTTGTAACATTGATTGACATGTAGCTCCGATTAAGTATTGTTAGTGTAGAGCTTTCTGTTGAACCAGCAAGGAGTTGTTATTCTGTTGATTATTTCTGGATCGCACTCATGTCAATTGGTTTTATAGATGTAATTTTCAAAGTTAACCATTCTACTTTTTAAGTGATATTATTGTTATTATTATTATTATTATTATTATTATTATTATTATTATTATTATTATTATTATTTTTATTATTTTAACATCTTCTCTGAGGGCAATGCACCAGAAAATTGTGCTTCATTTGAAATTTTGAGTATGACCTAGGCATATTCAAAGAATACTGTAGCATTTATATTCATTTGAATATCCTGCTATACTGTAATGAAACTATAAATGGGGTTTGGCTTATATCATGTATTGCAGGGCTTGAGCTTGGCTGTTAGTTCCTACAATGGTGAAGATGTGCTTGTTTCTTTTGGAGGATATAATGGGCGTTATAACAATGAGGTAAGCAGTTGTACAATTCATTTGCATCAGGGGTCATCTATTTGGCTGTCTTACTCTGCATCCTGCCTTTCCGTTAGGTACATGTTCTTAAACCCAGCCACAAGTCAACATTGCAATCAAAGATAGTTGAGACTGCTGTGCCGGATAGTGTTTCTGCTGTGCATAATGCAACAAATGCAACAAGAGATGTCGAGTCTGAGTTTGAAGTTGGCCAAGAAGGAAAAATTAGAGAAATAGTTGTAGATAATATCGATTCAATACCCATGGTATGTTTAAATATTGTCATTACATAAAATGATAATGTGCATACTACCCCTAGCTTCAAGCTCTGTTATACTTCTCTATGCACTAGTACTCAACAATTTAATCAGAGATAGAATTTACTGGGGAAATTGTTTTCAATGGAGTTGTATAGTTTGTGCAGTCTCCAAAATAGTAAACCAATTACTTGACATACTTCCATTTTTTGTAATTGCTTGAATAATTACATTTTAACCATTGAGATTATCACCATATTTATAGGGCAACTTCATGTATTATCATGTGCTGCTTTGTCTCTTCCTACTTTGTGCTGAACTCCACATTCCATGCAGAAATCCAAAGGGGGAGAAACAACTGAAAATCTGATAGGAACACTCAAGTTGGAGAAAGAAGAGCTAGAATCATCACTTAAGAAGGAGAAGTTGCAGGCTCTCCAGCTGAAGCAAGAGTTAGCAGAAGCTGAGACTCGAAACGCAGATCTGTACAAGGTAATCATTCTAAATGGCTGGTCATTGGTTTATGCTCGACTTTTATGCATTGATTTAACTAAATTAGGCATTTTTGTAGATAGAAACCATCCGGAAAAAAGTATCAAATATGTTAAAAAAAAAAGAAGAAGAAATCTAGGCATGCAGTTTGCAAAACTTCGATTTAGTTTAGCTTCCTTCCCATGAGATCAACTTAGAAGTCTGCTGTTTATGAATTAGGCTCAAATGTCTTACTATTGTTTTGATTATCCAAAGTGTCGTCATTACTTGTTGACTCTTTCTAAATGCACAACTATGTATATATTTTTTTATACCTTAGGAGCTTCAATCTGTACGTGGTCAACTTGCTGCAGAACAATCAAGATGTTTCAAACTAGAGGTATGAGCTCGCCAATATTTATTCTTATTCTTTTACTTATAAAAGCTTTTGCTCCTAAGACAAAATGAAGTTTAACTTGATGATAGAACTTAGAATACTAGAGAAATTGCCGGTCTGTTGGAACTTTCCATTCCACTAGGATAAGAAACTGATCCTCTATTAATTACAATTTGAATTGATAGGTTGATGTGGCAGAACTTAGACAGAAGCTACAAACAATGGAATCATTGCAAAAGGAACTTGAACTTCTGCAGCGACAGAAGGCTGCTTCTGAACAAGCAGCCTTGAATGCAAAGAGACAGAGCTCAGGTGGAGTGTGGGGTTGGCTTGCTGGAAGCCCCCCTCCAAGCGATGCTTGAACCTCGTCAGAGGCTTCATTAAGCAGTGACTGCAAGATAAGACCCCATTTCTCAATTTTTTTCATCAAATATTTTTTTGTCCTACAACATGGAGAAAATAAGATATCAAGTTCCTGCTTTGCCAATATGACACCCTGTTTGGGGTCTTTTTGCGTGGTATACATAACATAGTGCTTTAGTTAGAGCTCGGCAGTAAAAGTGAGATACCATACCATCCATTTCTCCTATGATGTTTGTATTCCGTCTCTGTATTATTTCAGCGAAATTATAGGTTTCATTATTTGCATACAGAATTTGTTGGAGGAACTATTGCCGTATCATGTTCTGTTCCCTAATTTTATTTTATTATAAGCGAACTGACATGTTATTTTTGTAGTATAACATATGAAATGCAATTTTTCATCGTGGAGTTGTACACGTTTTAGCTCAATAAGCTATATTTGGACAAGTATCGCAATTTATATATACAAAGGTTTAGGAACAAATTATCGTGCTTTATGTAGAAGCTATATCCAATTTCAAACATGCAAGAAGAGAACGATTTAAGAGTAGACAATCTAACATATTTATCAATTTAGTATATTTTAAAATTTTATGAAATATTATTTAATTTTCATTTTGCAAATTGAGAATAAAATACTATATAACAATTTATATTATTTTGAGAGATTGATTCCAATGATATAAAATAGGAAAATTTTAGAAATATAAATTAATTATTTTGATTTATATTTATAAAAAATATTATTTTAATTAGATGAAATTGAAAATTTAAAAATTTATTTTTTAAAAACAAAATTTATTTGATTAATGTTGAAAAAAATATAAAATTAGAAAAAAATTATTTAAATTTATACTATTAAATATTTTTTCAAAAATTAATTAACCTGTTAAAATATATATTTATTTATGTTAAATATTTATTAGGTTAGTTGGATTTGCAATAGGTTTTTAATATAATATTTTATAAAATTTGCTGGCATCTTGATAGTAAAAGCTTATTCTAATTCAATACAAATGGTGTTTTTAATTTATGATAATGGGAGATATAATTACGATTTAACATGAAACGAGTGACGTGGCATCACACAAATGGTCTTGCTCACCGCCTACCTTTATAGCCTTTCCTCTGCACAATAATCTTCGCAAACTGAAACAATACGAAAACCTAATAAGCTCGAAACTGAATAGCCGAAAAAGAGAGGAAAAATAAAGGAAAAAAAGAAAAAAATAAGAGAAAGTCTTTTTCCCATGCACATGTAAATGTCTCTCCATTTATCGGAGAAGTTTCTGAATCTCATGAGTCGGTTGCAAAAGGTATGATTTCCTTTTCATCTCTTCAATTGTTCACGAAGTCGATTTCTAGGGTTCGGCCGTAGCGATTTAGCTGTTGCGATGATCTCTGTTATCGACAACGACCCTGGTACTAAGATTGAACCGATTGAAGCAAAATCCACTGTCGTTTTGCGTAATTCTAAGAATGAAGACAATTTTGCTGATGAAGGTGAGGTTTCTTCGTTAGCTGTGAAAGATGAAAGATCTGAAGAGGACAGGGCTAGGGTTTCTTTAGAAACTGTAATTGAGAGTTCAGATGAGAAAATGGAATCTAGGGTTGTTGAAGTGAAAAGGAGCGGAATAGCTAGTACTGATGGTTCTGGGGCTCAAAACGTATTTGCTAGTAGAAATGGTAGTTTTATGGCTGGAGTTGCTGATCAGAGAGGTGATAGTGTTGTTAAGTTTGACAGACATGAAGAGCTGTATAAGACTTTGTTATCTGAGTTTGATGATTTTGTAGCCAATGAGAAGATGCATGTTGGGACATCAAGGGCATTGAGTTATGGTTTTGAAGTAGGTGACATGGTATGGGGAAAGGTGAAATCACACCCTTGGTGGCCAGGCCATATATTCAATGAGTCTTTTGCTTCCAACCCCGTTCGTCATTCAAGGAGGGAAGGCCATGTTTTGGTTGCTTTCTTTGGGGATAGTAGTTACGGTTGGTTTGACCCTGCAGAGCTTATTCCTTTCGATCCCCATTTTGCAGAGAAATCACTGCAAACTAATTCTCGGACTTTTGTTAAGGCTGTGGAGGAAGCAATGGATGAGGCTTGTAGGAGGCGTGGTCTTGGTTTGACTTGTAAATGCAGGAATCCCTATAATTTTCGTTCCACAAATGTGGAAGGGTACTTTGCTGTTGATGTTCCAGATTTTGAGCCTGGGGGAATATATTCTGAAAATCAGATTACCAAGGCAAGGGATAAGTTCAAACCTGCTGAGGCCCTTTCTTTTGTCAAGCAGTTGGCTTTAGCACCACAAAGTAGTGAACAAAGGAGCCTGAATTTTGTTCAGAATAAGGCTACAGTTCTTGCTTTCCGAAAGGCGGTTTTTGAAGAGTTTGATGAGACATATGCACAGGCATTTGGTGCGCAACCATCACGTTCTGCTCATGAGCAGGCTAGAGCACCAGATCTGCCTGCGAAACAGCCCCCTAAAGGTTTTTTCCCCTTCCTTTTCTTTTCTCCTGATACTTTTAGATGTTTACTTCCATTCCATATTATTCTAACTCCTTGAACAAGCTTACCCAGTGAGAAATGTGTAATTTCTGAGCTACAACTATGATGATATTGCTTTTGTACTTTGCCTGGAAAGTCAAGTTTATAACCAATTAAAAAGATGTTTTCATTTTCATTCATTTACGTTTAAATATTATTTAATTATAATAATACTAGGAGTCAAATATTATCTAGTTATAATAATACTAAGAGAAAATACCATTTTGGTAATGGTTGTATGATAAAATCAAACAATCACCTCAAAATCAAACAATCGGCTGGAAAACCCCCCTTTTGGGTAATAGTTTGATTTTTTGGCGGTTCTCTCCGATGTTCTTAGAAGTATCCTCTGTTAGGTATATCCGTATAGTATCAGTCGATTAATCTTCACTTTTATTTGTTAGTCTTGATTTATGGAATCAATTGGCCTTGTTACATTTTCTCTGTTTACTAGAACGAGTGAGTGCCATGGTTCGCTTTCTTTTCCTGTGTATAGGGACTCACTTTTGTTGGGTTCAGCGGAGTTTGTGTTTTATTTCTGTGCCGATTTAGTAATTTCAGTCCATTTATTCATACTAATCATATAGTTATTCTACTACGAGTGAGGAGATTTCTTCTGGTTGAAAGACACAAAAATTATTACCTTGGCTGTTTATTTTACCTTGGTTGTTTAATTAACTCTATGAAGAAGGCTGTCATTAATAATTTTCTTTAGGACCACCTTTAGTTCTTCAATACTTGCTTCATAGGAGACAATTACTGGGAAGTGATATCTCTTTGAATGTTTTTCCTTTTGCAGCTCCTTTAAGTGGGCCATTAGTGATTGCTGAAGCTCTGGGTGGAAGCAAGGGTTCAAAAAAAACTGTGAAAGTCAAAGATCATCAAAAGAAAGACAGATATCTTTTTAAGCGTAGGGATGAACCTGATGATTTAAGAACAGTTCCATCTAGTGAAGCTCAAGCTAGCTCCTTGACCCCATCAGCTGTTATAGAGGGATCTTCTGCATTAGCTGCTGGGGATTATGTGTTACAGAAGAGGGCGCCTGGACCTAATACAGCAGCAAGTACTGTACAGGCTGGATTTATTGGTGGGGACAACACAGGTTCCACTGCAACTATGCATGGAAAAGAAACTGTAGCAGTACATCAAGCTCAACTTTCTGGTGATTCTTCTGTCGTTCCAACTGCTTCTCTAGATTCAATAAAATCTCAGGAGCTGCACGAATTAAAACAAGGGATGGAATCCGGTGTCAGTCTCATTTCTTCGGATAGTGTTAATAAGTTGGAAAAGAGGATCTTCCCAGGTTCAGGAGATGGCAAACAGCAACCTTCTCAATCAGTAACTGAGATCGGTGCTGATGTTCAAAATGAGAGTGCACCTCTTCAGCATTCTGATTTGAGTTCTGGTTCAAGAGAGGAAGGAAGCCGTAGTTTAGTTCAGTTGGCAAGTGAAACAGGTCTTCACACTTCACCGATTGATTCGAAGCGTTCTTTTGCGTCGAGTGTTGATGGCAAAGTTAAGAAACCTAAGGTTCCTAAACGGCCTATGGAAAAGATGATCTCTGAGAATGCATTTGCTGGAGAGCCTAAGAAAAAGAAGAAAAAGGAGTTAAGTATGAACACTAGCTCTGATCATCAGCAGAAGCGCCTTGTGCGCGCAAAAGGCGATGTTAGGGTACGGAAGTTATTGAATAAGTCTTCTCAGGCTGGTTTAGTTGCCAGGGATGATTTCCTAGCAAATCAGCAAAAGAATAATATTGGTGCTAGTTCTTCTTTATTGAATTCAGTTGGGACATCCCCAGGAGTTAGCATTAGTGAAGTTGGCCTTCCGCAGTTATTGAGTGATTTGCATGCGCTTGCTCTCGATCCATTTCATGGTATGGAAAGGAATAGCCCAGCGATTGTACGGCAGTGTTTTCTACGGTTCCGATCACTTGTGTACCAGAAAAGCTTGATTCTTTCTCCTCCGTCTGAGACTGATCTTACTGAAGCTCGTTCAGGTAAATCTTTGTCCAGTACTAGTGTTCCTGGTGATAATGTCAGAGATTTTCCTGCATCAAAGCCAGCAAAACATCTGGCCAGACCTGATGATCCTACAAAGGTTGGGCGGAAACGTCTTCCATCTGAGCGCCAAGAAGAAATTGTGGCAAAGCGGTTGAAGAAGGTCAGTAACGTGAAATCATTAGCAGAGAAGAAGGCTCAGAGAATGATGGAAGGTCAGCGAGTAGATGGAAAAGAGTATGCAGCTATGCTTCCTCTAAAGCCAGTCAAATCTGATTCTGTTAGAAAACTGGATCCTCCCGCCAGGGCAGTCGATCCTACTATGCTGGTGATGAAGTTTCCACCTGGGACATCGTTGCCCTCTGCTGCAGAACTCAAGGCAAGATTCGGGCGTTTTGGGCCAATAGATCAGTCTGGAACCCGTGTATTTTGGAAATCGTCTACATGCCGTATTGTGTTCCGTTACAAAGGTGATGCTCAGGCAGCGATCAAGTATGCCAATGGAAACAATGCACTATTTGGCAATATGAAAGTTAGATACATACTTAGAGATTTTGAAGCCTCATCAAGTGAAGTAGCTGATGCTGATAAAGTCCGAGGGGAGGATGTCGCAAACGAGGTCATCATCCCAAGAAGTAAGGAAGTTGTGGTTGAGAGAGCTGCATCTTTTGCATCTCCTGCGCAGCCACCGATCCAGCTGAAGTCATGTTTGAAGAAACCAACAGCTGGGGATGAGGTAGCAAATGGTAACGGTAGTAGAGGGACAGCACGTGTAAAATTCATGTTAGGTGGGGAAGAAAATAGTAGGGGAGAGCAATTGAGAAACAACTTCAACAGCAATACTACTCCAAGTTATGGTGATGGTGGTGGTGCACCAACTTCTTCTGTTGCTATGGATTTTAATAGTAAGAACTTTCAAAAGGCCATTCCTCCATTTTCAAAACCACCATCGGTATTCAATAAATCATATCATACTAGTGAAGTTTCCAGAAATTCTCATCTTAATCCTCCTATTAGCATTCCACCACCCAGTGCACCGCCCACCACCACCACTAGCATTGATATTTCACAGCAAATGCTCAGCCTTTTGACTAGATGCAACGACGTTGTAACCAATATCACGGGGTTGTTAGGCTATGTCCCTTACCACCCGATCTGATATCAAATATTTGGCATTGGCAGTGTGGAGAGCTTTTCTTCTATATCAAGCTGGGTCAATCGAGGAATCGTGCATACATAGTTTTGGCTTTGGAAGTTTGAATTTTGTAATTTCAAGAGGAGATAGTCATGTACTTGTTGTATATGCTGATAGCCCCATTCTGTTTGCCTTCTATTGTTGGCTACTTTTTATTTTATTGTTTTCTTGATGCATCTCCCGAACTCTATTATTCTATATTTGACGTTCCTCGTTCAACATAAATCACTGATTGATTAGCTGCCCCATGTCTTCTAGCTCATTAGCATGCTTTAAAAATCGGAACCGTCTCAGCGAAGATCGACTCTTGTGCTCCTAACTTCGTCATTTGGTTGTTTAGAGATAATGTTCTGAAGCAGAACCTGGGCCGGGTGAATTTGATTGGATGGGCTTGGGCTGGGCTGATGTTGAATTATACGTGGAATATAAACAGAGTTTCTATTTCATACTGACTCTGACTCTGAAACTAATGAATATAAATAGAATACGTAAATCTCATTCGTGTTTTCATGTACGTCGTCTTCATCATCACAAGATTTTACCCGTGACTTACTTCCTCAATTTGAAATCGATACCCTAATTAAGCCGCATTGTTGTTATGCTTAATCTGTCCTCTGTAATAGTCAACTACTTGGACTCCTTAAAACTAAATCTCAACATGACAGTCCCCGGTACCGCCATCCACCACCTCTCCTTCAACCAAGATCAAGGCTGCTTCGCCGTCGGCCTCGACACTGGCTTCAGCGTCTTCAACACCGACACATTCTCTCATCTATTAACTCGCGACCCCTACGGCAGTTCCCAAGGAGTCGGACACGTCACCATGCTTTTCCGGTCCAACTTAGTCTGCACCGTCGCAACCGGACCCCAGGCTCGTAAAGTGATGATTTGGGACGACAACCGTCAACGCTTCATCGGAGAGGTATCCGTTCGTTCCGTAGTTAAATCCGTTAAAATGCGTCGTGATAGGATGATAATTGTTTGCCAGAACAAGATTTGTATTTACAATTTGGAGAATTTGAAAGTTGTTAATCAGATGGACACGTTAGATAACCCTAGCGGGTTGTGTGAGGTATCGCAAACTGTTGCGCCGATGATATTGGTTTGTCCTGGAGTAATTAAAGGACAAGTTAGGATAGAGAATGATGCTGCTGGTAGAAAAAGTAAATTCGTAATGGCTCATAGTTCTCGAATTGTCTGTCTTGCTATCAGTCTTGATGGACGTTTGTTGGCTACTGCTAGTTCGAAAGGGACTTTAATTAGGGTTTTCAATACAACTGATCTTTCTCTTTTGAAAGAGGTAGTAGTACTTCTAGTACCCTAACCTATCATGTATTCAAATTGATTGTATATACTTCTTGATTCAATTGATTGTTTGATTTGAAAATATTGTAGGTGAGACGGGGTGCAGATAGAGCAGACATACAAAGCCTAACAATCTCTCCGAACCTGGAGTGGTTATCCCTTTCGAGTGACAAGGGAACAGTTCATGTCTTCAAATTATCCTTGGGGAAAGTGAGCAATGCTGAACCCTCACCATATTCAAAGTCATCTCTTTCATTGGTGAAAGGTACAGATATATATTTACATAGAAGTCTTTTGAGCAATAGTAGTTTGAATTCTCTTTTAATATGTGTGCATGTGGGCTTGATAGGTGTATTGCCAAAGTATTTCAACTCAGAGTGGTCTGTAGCTAAATTCAGGGGTTTGCGGGAAGATGTGGTTTACCTTGTTGCCTTTGGCAGTGAGAAGAACACTGTGATCATAATTGGCATGGATGGAAGGTACGTAGTTCCTCCCAAGTTAGTTTATAGAATACTAATCTGATGTTGATGTTGATATTTAGCTTTCACGGCTACATAATAATGAAACAACTTATGAGCATTACTTGTTGGATGGCTATTTGAATGGTTGATTTCTATAATGAATGGATTGGTGTTGCTCATAAATAACTAGATGAGATGGTACCACAGAAGTAGCTTTGACGCATAAATCATCTAACCATGTCCTTTTGACTTAAATTGTATGGTTGTTTGTTGCATGAATGGAATGATTTATGTTTACAATTGGAAATTGTGATTGCAGCTATTATAAATGTCGGTTTGACCCAGAAAAGGGTGGAGAGATGACGCAGCTCAACTACTACAACTTCCTTTCTCCTGAACCAAGTTCTTGAACAATGTATATTGCCTTCAGAAGTTGAGAACAGAACATTATTTGAATTGTTCTTTGATGGCTATAAACAAGTTTGTGAGGAATTGTTTTTTTTTTTTTTGTTTTTTTTTTGGTTTTAAACTATTACATCAACAATAAATCAATTAATCTGAATATATATATATATATATATATATATATATAATGTAATGTGATTATGTGACTATGGTAGGAAGCCATAGATTAAAAAAATAATAATAAGAAAAAGAAAAATAAAGGTATAGCAGTATATGTATATATCTTATTATGGTTGAATTTTTGATACATTTCATGGTGGGTATGAGTATGGTGCTAGGTTATCTTCTACCTGATGAGTTATATGGAAGGGAAAATTACAATGAATTTTAGAAATTTGCACGTTTAGCTTTTTTTTTTTTTTTTTTTTTTAATTTTATAAAAATAATATTTCAAAAATTTAATTTTAATTATATTAAGTTTAATAAAACTAGTTTTGTTTAATTATATAATATATTTCAATTGTAATTGCAAAAACTCAAATAATAATGATAAAATGTTTTTTATTTTTATTTTAATTAAATAATTAAATAATATTTAAGATTATTTTATAAAATATTTTTATCAGCACTAATTTAACTATTTACAAAATTAAATATATAAATAATAATAAAAATATTTTTTCCTTGAATTTTGTATTAAAATTAAATGAATTGAAGTACAACTTTTCTTAAATTATAAAAAATTAAAATTAAAACTCACATATAAATGTCAATTTTCAAAATCTGAAATATGTCTATTGCAATTTTTCCTTGTAATCCATTTATTTATATTTCATTCTGGTCTTAAAATATAAAATGTAAAATTATTTCATGGCAAGTGCATCATAAACACAACTCATAAAATTATAATATTTTTTGAAAAAAATGAGTCTATTAAAAAGTTTAGTATGTAAAATTTGAATTATACTTTAAAAATCATTATGGCATTCTAAAAATTTAAAGTTTTTGTTATATTTATTAAAAAAAAAAAAAGTCTAATAATTATGCGAGAATCACCAACGCCATTCACAAATCTGCATAGAAATATAAATGGTACATCAAGGCATTAAGGATTTAGAACAAAATAAATCTTGGAAGCATAGTTTAACATCAGATGCCAACAATTTGTCTGCAGCATTCAGCAGAAAATCAAAAGAACTATTTGGTGGGGATAAAACCTTACACGGTCGAGACTAGGCGGGATACTTGTATTATAAATTATAATTTAGCAAGACTTTCTACATGAGTAGTAAGTTAAGAATCCATAAAAAATCAGGAAAAGTCGGAAATTCAAAACACTATATAAAAATTATGAAAAATTGGAAATTTAAAACATATACATTTGTTATGAATGTAAATTAGGAGATTAAAATTTGAGATAATTAGCCAAATCTGAAAAGCGATAGACCTACAAAATATAATCCTCTTGATAAATCCAACATTCGCATTTAACTTGTACAAGTAGTAAATACTCACCATAGCACCGAAGTGTATGTCCAGTAACTAACCTGCAGAAAAATAACATGCACATGGCACAGTTCAGCTAGCAACCTCCATGTTCTTCTTTGGCTTCCGCTTTCTTTTTCCATCTTCTGCATTTGCTTCTCCTTCCTTCTTCATCTTCCTTCTGTATCTGTTTCCACTGCCTTCTTCCTCCTCCTACTTCGTCCTCTCTTCTCCTTCTAAAACAACTAATTCTTCTGACTCCTACTTCTTCAATTCAACCACTACATCTAAAATACTACTACTTATAAAAACTTCTTTCTTCTAAATCTAAATCTACTGCTACTTTCTAAACAACTTCTACAACTTTTACCAAAACTACAGCTGCTTCTTACTCTTCAAAAACTACAACAACTTCTATTCTACACCTAATACTACTGGTACTTCAACTTCATCTCCCTTCTAGAACTGCTACCCTTACTTTTTCCAAAACTATCGCATCTAAAACTACTTATATAATTGCTCTCTCATGATCCAACACTGCTACTTTTGGAAACTATTACTACTGCACTAACTAATACAGCCAATACTTCATCTCCTTCTAAAACAACTATTTTTGAAACTTCTACTGCAACTAAAATTACTTTCTTTACTTGTAAAACTGCTACAACTAAAAACTACTTTTCTCCTTCAAAAACTACATCTATTTTCATCCGAGCTAAAGGAAAATAATCTAAACCTAGAGTTGATCTACAATGCAGCTATGTAAGTTTCTAAGTTCTTGAGTGTCTTGAGTTGAATAATTACTTTAAGTTATGTTTCTACTAGTTAAAATGCATGCTTCTTCCATTGTAATGCAGCTCCGATGGTGTTGGTGTTATCTTTCCATAAACTACATATAAAACTAGATCATCTTCTAATTCATCTAAAACTTTTAGTTCTTGTTCTAAAACTACTACTTGTAAATCAACCACTACTTTTTCTAATTGCAACTACCTTTTTTTAGCACTATTATGATAAAACTACTGCTTTTTTATGCTAAAACTACTAGATTTAAAACTAATTTTCTTCTTCAAAAATGGCTAATACTATGTCTAAAAACCTGAAACTACTACTGCTTATTCAACTGAAACTACTTCCAAAACAAAAGCATTTCTAAAGTTAATACTACTTCTAGAGATAATAATTACTACTTTTATGTTTTAAATTATATAGATACTACTTCTAAAGTACATCTCAAACTAATACTTCTAAAACTACTTTTTGTAAATTTACTACTACTTCAAAAACTACCACACTACATTCTTCTTGTTTTTCCATAACTACAAATAACACTATTGGACAATCATTTAAACATTCAACATGAAGCTTATTCTTAATGAAGTAAAATGCTTAGAATGAGGTTCAAATAAACAAATAGAGGAACAACTACGGGCTGCATATCTCCAGATCTGCCCTGCCGAGCTCAATCAAAATCCAGAGTAGATCTCACAGCCCCTTTAGAAAAATAAGAGAAAAATGCTCCTTCCTATTCTTCTAAAAACTACTTTTTGTAAATTTACTGCTTCTTACATCACCACACTTTCTTTTCGTTTTCTAAAACTACTACTTATACCTTCAACAACGAAACTAATTCTAATTGAGAAGTTAGGGCTCAGATTTAGGGTTCGAATGAACATAGAGAGGCACTACTTCTGGCTGCATATCTCTAGATTTACCCCGCCAACAGTGGAACCTAACTACTGGCTGCATATCTTCGGATTTGCCACGCCAACAGTAGAACCAATCAGAGCTCAACAAATCCAGCATAAATCATCATAGCAAAGAAAGAAAAGAATGCTACTCTAATCTAGAAAAATTGTAAATTTAGTAATGCTTCTAGAACAAGAAAATTACTTTTTCTATAACTATTGCTGCTAATTCAT
Organism: Cardiospermum halicacabum; assembly: GCA_031304145.1. Taxonomy (NCBI): domain Eukaryota; kingdom Viridiplantae; phylum Streptophyta; class Magnoliopsida; order Sapindales; family Sapindaceae; genus Cardiospermum; species Cardiospermum halicacabum. The sequence continues at coordinate 33,001,744 of CM062389.1, read as the reverse complement.
CCTCTAAAACATCTTCTACCTTAAATACTACTTCTAAATCTATTGATTCTACTTCTAACACTAATACTTAACCACTTCTTAAAAAGCAACTATTACTATTTCATCTCATTCTAACACAACTAATGGTTCTTATTCTAAGAGTAGCACCACTTGTAAAGCAACTTCTAGAATTATTATTACTACTATTGAAACTGTTAGTACTTCTAAAACTATTAGTTATATTGCAATTATTTTCACAGCAGAAGCTACTACTTCTAAAACTAATAGTAAATAAAAAACTACAAGCATTAAAAGTAAAAGATAATAAAGCAAAACCAATTACATTTTATTCTTCTATTTCTAAACCTGGAAAATCAAAAAAGACATTATCAATAGAATGATATGCACAGCCTTCAAAACTAACAGGACACACCACGTGAAATCGTAATATACAAAAAGCCTTTCGACAGTAAGTCATTATAGCTAAAGGTTGATTCATCTTCTTCCACAACAAGAGAGCTAAATCAATCCGCGGAATCATATTATACATAAACTGCCTAAATTTCTTTTATCATGAAGACAAAGATCTTCTAAACCTACAAGTTAAATCTTCTTTTTTAAGTATTAGCATCTCTCAATCAGTCAGAGGGATCATCATGCACCACCGTTACTAACTAACGGGACACGCCGCCAGAAATCCTATTATCAGGAAGACTTCCGACGCATGGTCTTCTAAACCTACAGGTTGATTTTTCTTCTTAGGGACCAGCAGCTCTCAATCAGTCGGAAGGACCATATTGCGCCGCCGTTACTAACTAACGGGGCACGCCGCCTGAAATCCTGTTATCAGAAAGACTTTCGACGCAAGGTCTTCTAAACCTACGGGTTGATTCTTCATCTTAAGGACCAGCAGCTCTCAATCAGTCAGAGGGATCATCTTGCGCCGCCGTTACTAACTAACGGGACACGCTGCCTGAAATCCTGTTATCAAGAAGACTTTCGACGCAAGGTCTTCTAAACCTACAGGTGGATTCTTCTCCTCAAGGACCAGCAGCTCTCAATCAGTCGGAGGGATCATCTTGCGCCGCCGTTACTAACTAACGGGACACGCCGCCTGAAATCCTGTTATCAGGAAGACTTTCGAGGTCTTCTAAACCTACAGGTTGATTCTTCTTCTTAAGGACCAGCAGCTCTCAGTCGGAGGGATCATCTTGCGCCGCCGTTACTAACTAACGGGTCACGCCGCCTGAAATCCTGTTATCAGGAAGACTTTCGACGCAAGGTCTTCTAAACCTACAGGTTGATTCTTCTTATTAAGGACCAGCAGCTCTCAATCAGTCGGAGGGATCATCTTGCGCCGCCGTTACTAACTAACGGGTCACGCCGCCTGAAATCCTGTTATCAGGAAGACTTTCGACGCAAGGTCTTCTAAACCTAGAGGTTGATTCTTCTTCTTAAGGACCAGCAGCTCTCAATCAGTCGGAGGGACCATCTTGCGCCGCCGTTACTAACTAACGGGGCACGCCGCCTGAAATCCTGTTATCAAGAAGACTTTCGACACAAGGTCTTCTAAACCTACAGGTTGATTCTTCTTCTTAAGGACCAGCAGCTCTCAATCAGTCGGAGGGATCATCTTGCGCCGCTGTTACTAACTAACGAGTCACGCCGCCTGAAATCTTGTTTTCAGGAAGACTTTCGACGCAAGGTCTTCTAAACCTATAGGTTGATTCTTCTTCTTAAGGACCAGCAGCTCTCAATCTGTCGGAGGGATCATCTTGCACCGCCGTTACTATTTAACGGGACACGCCGCCTGAAACCCTGTTATCAGGAAGACTTTCGACGCAAGGTCTTCTAAACCTACAGGTTGATTCTTCTTCTTAAGGACCAGCAGGTCTCAATCAGTCGGAGGGATCATCTTGCGCCGCCGTTACTAACTAACGGGACACGCCGTCTGAAATCCTGTTATCAGGAAGACTTTCGACGCAAGGTCTTCTAAACCTACAGGTTGATTCTTCTTCTCAAGGACCAGCATCTCTCAATCAGTCGGAGGGACCATCTTGCGCTGCCGTTACTAACTAATGGGACACGCCGCCTGAAATCCTGTTATCAGGAAGACTTTCGACGCAAGGTCTTCTAAACCTACAGGTTGATTCTTCTTCTTAAGGACCAGCAGCTCTCAATCAGTCGGAGGGATCATCTTGCGCCGCCGTTACTAACTAACGGGACACGCCGCCTGAAATCCTGTTATCAGGAAGACTTTCGACGCAAGGTCTTCTAAACCTACAGGTTGATTCTTCTTCTTAAGGACCAGCAGCTCTCAATCAGTGGGAGGGATCATCTTGCGCCGCCGTTACTAACTAACGGGACACGCCGCCTGAAATCCTGTTATCTGGAAGACTTTCGACACAAGGTCTTCTAAACCTACAGGTTGATTCTTCTTATTAAGGATGAACAACTCTTAATCTATTGATGGTGGAATCATCTTCCTGCCATTACTAACTAACGGGCTGTCTTAAAATATCTATTAAGAGCACTTTTCAACACAAGGTTCCAAGCTGGAATCCATCTACACCTAAATATTATTCTTCCGTTTAGGTGGTTATAAGTCCAAATCCATCTATAGAATCCACTTGCAAATATGCTTAAACTAAGGGAACACTCCGCCTGAAAAGCCACTTCGAAGAAAACTTTCAACACATTATTTCAAGCACGCATTCATCTATGTATAATGGTTGATTCTTCTCTAAAAGCAACATCGCAACATTCTATTTATTTAAATTTATTCCCTCTCCCAAACCTAGTACTACTTTAAAAACTGCCATTGCATTTCCTAAATATTTTTTATACTTATTCTTTTAAGTCTACTTCGTCTCCTTCTATTAAATCTAAAATTAACTCAACTTTTGACGGTACTTCTAAATTAATATTACTATTAAAGCTGCTGCTACTTCTCAAACTACAACTTCTATTGTATTTTTTCTTCATCAACATTTACTACTAAAACTATCACTTCATACACAACTTGTAGTACTACCACTTACTAGATTGCTAAACCTATTACAGTTTAATTGTTCTTCTAATACTACTTCTAAGACTACAACTTCTAAAAAGCTACAGCCTATTTTTCTAAAAATATTTCCTTTTCTAGATATGCTATTACATCATCTTAAAGTGCCCTTGCATTTTCTAAACTTTTATTATTAAAATTTTGGCAAAATAGATTATTCACTTAGTTTGGCACAGGAGGCAATTCTATTAAACAGGCACATATATCTCTTTCTTCTAATTGGGGAATAACAAAAAAGGAGAATAAATATCAAAGATAAACAAAGATAGCAATATAAAACTTACATGGCTTTATCCTCCCATTTTGCCAATTTTCCCATATCAAGCCAGCAAATAGTATTACTTCATCCACATCAGCTCCATCTAAAACAAATAACCCTGCCCTTGCACCATTCGGCATTGTCTTCAGAATAGACGTTAAACAAAATAAGAATCCAAGAGTTATGCATTAGTTTAAATTTACAAACCTGACTAGCATAGACCAAAGTCTCGATCTCCAAGAATAACAATGTCTTTAAACTTTTCTATTAATCTTTGATTTTTAGATAGTGAGCTCAGGTGACCGTACAGAAGAGGCATCTACTATTGGATAAGGATGAGCTGACTATAGAGGACGCTGCAAAGCAAACAACAAACAACATAAATATCAAACTTACCAATAAAAAATGCTTACACAAAAACTGAAAGAATGTACAAGAAAGAATCAACAAAACCAAACTTCTGATTTTGTAGCTTTCTGAAATATTATACTTACATAATCAGTTAATGTTTGTCCAACCATAACACCTTCGTACGTAGCTTTCTGAAATATTATACTTCCATAATCAGTTGGTGTTTCTCCAACCATGCTACCTTTATCTTCTTCTGGTTCAACTTCAATTGCAACCTGATAAGTCCGAGAGAGTCTGTAGAATAGATGACCAACAATGCTCTTATCTATCTTCTCAAAATCAATGTATCAGAGTAAGATAGTAAACTCTTCAAGAATTTTAAAAAGTTGAAATCAGCAGAGACATTTTCAAAAGTAGTGCAGGACATTCAACAATAGATTTTCTTTTTTAAACAACAAGTAATAGTGTTTTGATTCCCCATTATAGAAGAGAATTACACATATTTGAATAGCCATTACAAAATAAATTTAGGATTGATGAAAGCAATGGGGATGTCAGCTTGATTTATCACCAGTTCAGCACCTCCACCACAACCAGCCAAAAACCATCAAATTCAAATGATTCCTAAAAAACTATTTGTCTTAAAGTTATATGGAAAAGTTTCTTGTCTAAACAACTATCACATTCCTATGCTATCCCATCTACTTCTTAGTTCTATTTGTTCAGATATGATGAGGCAACATTCAAAATTCCAAAATAACCCATTCACTTTTCATTACCAAGTCAATTTGGGGTTAAATTTACAAATCTTAAGCAAGTCCCATTATATCACACAGCATTAATTCAATTAAGACTAAGAAACAAGTAAGGATTTAGCTCATTTGTCTAGTAAAAAGGAAAATAACCTCGTTGACTTCCTTGGGTGGAAGAAGAAGCGAGCTCCACGGCTGCACATTTTCTGGCTGCTGATTCGGTGGAGGAGGCTGAGAAGGTGGATTTCAATTAAGTTGATGGTAGCGGTTGTGCTACAGAGGACGGAGTGGTAAACGTCTGAAATTGTTCTGTTCGGTATGAACCTAACATCTCCAACCACGTGCTGCTTCTTCTCACGTGATTGCTGTCTCGTCAAAAGGCGGGAATTTTCCAAATTTGCGAAAATTTCCCGCTTATCTGTTGGGCTTTGGTTTATTATATTTTTAGGGCTTGGATTGGACCCATAATTTATACATATTTTGGGCTTTGGTCTCTTCCCGGCTAACTTAACTTCCTTCTGTTTTTCATCTGATTAAAGTTTTCATTAACGTCATTTCTGCTTGAAGCACTTTGTGTGTGTTGTGAAATTTGTTGAAGTTGAATCAAGACATCAACAGAGAATATATATATTATACATCACGATTTCACGATTAACATTTACAAATTTATGTACTATCTTATTTGAGTGTACCAAAAGATAGAATAGAAGTAAAAGCCAATTTGTTGTCGGCAGAAAACAGAATCACAAAGTTGTTAATAAACCAACACACAGCTAAATAAAGCTACATGATCTACCGAAATGGAGCGAGAGGATTATTAGGACTACAAGGAACTTTGAAGCTTCTAAGTTCTTTACAAACATGATCTAACATACCCAGAAAATCTCTCACTATCACAAATATCCTAAGTGGATTAGCCTCATCTTTGCTCACATCTCCATGAAAATACTCAGTAATACCTCTCACATTCAACAACACCCTCCTCTCATCTTCCTCCACTTCCTTCAACTTCTTCTCCGCATAGATCAGAAAGCCCTTCATATTCTTAACAAACACTCCACTTTTCTCATCCACGCACGCTACTAGATGTCTCAACTTACTCATTCCTTCAGATAAGTTCGATACAGAACTTGCAAGAACATCAAGGTCAATAGTTGCTGTTTTCTTCACATTGTAAAGCTCTGTAGTTAGACCTGATACAAGGTCTAGTCCCATTCTTCGATAATCTTCTTCCTTTTCTTCTACAGTTTTGGCTTTGTTTGTTTGGTTTATCTTCCCCATTATGCTATCCGACACTCTTATCCCTTCCGAACGGATTATTTCTTGCACGACAAAATGCAGCAATGTAGTCTTCCCATCTTTTCCTTTCACGTCTGATAATTTGAGTAATGCGTCCAGCTTGAACGCTCTCGCACCGCCTCTTATCGTTCCCACGTTCATTCTGTTGCCTGTTTTCAGGACTGCTTCGAGTAACTTGAGGAACAATCTACTTGATCTCAATTCCTTGCAAGCCTCCTGTTAGGAAACAAGTGGGTTAAGTTATGTCTAGCATCATTTTCATTTATTTGGTTTTCCAGGGGAAATTTTTGATTTACCTCCAGCATTGAAAACGAGTTTCTGAGATGAAACACTTCGTCTTCGAATGTTTCGCGATAAAGCATGACTTCAACTCGTGTAAATGCCAATGGAATGCTAATCATTGCTTTGACAAACTTCTCTGCAGAACCCAGTTCGTTAATATCTCCTCTGTAACTAAAAAGCTTGGTTTCTTCTTCTTTTGTTGGTACCATTTTCACCAGTGCTTCGAGTTGTTGCAATGACAAACCTTCCCCTGCAATTTTATTTTATTTAATTATCTTCTTCCGTTGTGTTTGGTGTATGTGACAGTCAGATTATTAATGTAGGGGTTTTAGGAACTAACCATTGATCAATGCTTCACAAACTTGTTCTGCGGTCACGTTCAAGGCTTTAGAGAGTATGGTTATGTTCTGTAGTCTTTTGGGCTCCAGTACATGTTTGCTTGGAGAAGGGGTTTTGCTCTTTGCTTCATCATTCTTCATTGAGCCTTGTAGATTGTATCCAAAAAGTGACTCTATCATTTCTTCATCCAATCTGTTCAATGATACACATCAATTTGGATAACATAATCAAGGACATAACTAGTACTTGGAAGTTTAATTTAATTTAACTTACTCAAAGGAGCTAGATCTGATCTTGTCCCAAACCATACCCCGATCAGGCGCAGCTCTCACTTTGTCCCAATGAAGTGGCTTCAATTTAGGCAATGGACTTGCATCTTTTCCTGACTGAGGGAATAGAGCTGGTGGCGGAGGTGGTGGTCCTTTGAGAGAGTTTTTGTTACAATTCAACAATGGTGGTGGGCAAGGTGGTGGAGGAATTCCAGGTGGGGATAGTGGAGATTTCTTGGGAGAGACCAAGTCATTCTGAGGAGTTTGGTTTGATCCAGAAGAGGAATATGAAATCCTAGCCGGAGAAACATTTGGTAATGTAGAAGAGGATGAAGCTTCAGATGAAAGTTTCTTTGAGGAAGAACTGAAGGACACATTAGGCAACCGAGGAGGTGGTGGAGGAGGAGGAGGAATTGGCAGATTTGTTGAAAAACTAGCTGTTTTCATGACATTAGGGGACAAAACTTCCACAGTGTCACTAAAACTACAGGCAGAGGCATTAGAGAGGCGGATATTTGAAGAAAGTGAATCAGCAAAAGAGTGAAAAGATTCATCATCGGACGAGTTACATTCAATTGGGACAACTTTATCTCCAGCAGAGGATTTAATACCATCAGATTCATATCCTACAGAGTAATCATCTTCATGAACTGATGTGATCTCCTTAGTTGAAGAACTACTAGCATTATCTTCTAACAGTGTTTTATTCACTTCAAGCTTCAACTCCTCACTCTCCTGTAATGCATGAGTACTACTAGGACTTGACATGTTTACATTTTCATTACTTTGCTTGAGACAAGAACTTTGCTGCTCTAAATCTATTCCTAGTGAATTCAGATAAAACAGATCAAGCCCAGGATTCAAGTTCATCTTACCTGCTGATCTTTGAGAAGTTATATACTTGGTTTTACCTTTCTTTTTCCCGCTCTTTCGAAAAACCGACATAGACCCAGATGACTTCTTGTACTGTTTTCTGAATTTGCAACAAAACAAAGTGATTCCAAGAACACATACTAAAAAAGCAGCTCCTGCAGACACGAGAACTGGTACCAAAATTCTTCTAGCTTTTCCTCCTTCACTAGCATGATGTGCTGTTTTAGGATTTGACTCTGTTTGTGGATGATGAGAATGTACAGCGAGAGGCAGAGGTGGTGTAGGAGCTGGAGCTGGAGATGGAGGTTGTGATGCTGGTGATGGTGCTGGTGAAGGTGAGACATTTTCAGAATCATGACCATATGATGGTCTTTTAGGCCTCAAACCTTTGAGTCCAAATAATGTTCTAAACTTTTGCACAATCAATGTTTCTTTTTGCTGCTCATCATCATCTCCTGAGACTTTCTGGACTTCAAAGTAGTCATGTGCTGCACCCAATGAGGCAGAAGAAACCAAAAGATTGGAGATGATAATGATAATGATGAAGATATTTGCAGAGACCATATTGTTTCAACCAGAAACCATCAAAGCAGAAACTAAACTTCCTGTTTATAAATCTGGGTAGTTTTTATCATTTATTTCCTTACTACATTTATTTTTTGGGTGGTGTGTAGAGAAGAACATCTATTACAGTCTTTAATGCTACTCCAAGGAACCCCTGACGGTGGCAGTTGCACTGGCCCTTCTTTACTTCTCTATTCATGTACCTTTTCTCTAATCCTCTTAATTATGATTGCATTTTCATGTTGTTAAAAAGTTATAGAAAAAAAAGCTGATCATGATTTCATTAACCAATCACTCTGTATAGACCTCATCATTTTCAAAAGTTAACATGAAATCATGAAGAGAGAAGTTGAACACAAAGATATAGTTTAGCCGCTAAATGCCATAAAAATCAAACTATAAAAGTGGGTCCGATTTTGTTGGACTCTGGCCTACCACTTCAACAGGAAGAGGTTGAAAAGAAGATAAATACAACGCAACAAATAACAAAATGGACCATCAATCATCGCTTTCTCATGTGTTAAGTTAAGACACTCAAAATAAGACTTATGTTGAGTTCAGAACAGTTAAAAGAGAAGCTAATGACTAGAAAAGCTGGTCCACTTTCAGACAGAACAGTTCCACATGTGTTGTTTCTAGTTGAGAAATATAAGAATCTACCGTTTGGTAAGATATGAAGTTGATTTTGATAACTCATTTGGTTATTAATCCATTGTCTGTCACCTAACCGCAAATGTTACTGCCCAGTGCAGTGTATACCAGGCAAATTGGCTTAGCTTAGCCGTTACTTGGACCAACATTGCCCACATCACTTAATGTCTTCAATGAGGACCACACTGTTACTTTATATAGCAAAACAACACTCAGTTGTTACTGTACAGTATACTTAGACCCGTGATTGGTTTCGTTTCATAAGATCAGTTTAAAACTCTGTCAACTTGATCTGATTTAATATAATAAGACTGATGTTGCTGGTCACCAAACTATTTACAGAGAATCTAATCAGGCATTTTACATTGAGAGGAAGCAACAGAGAGAAAAGGACAACACATAGTACCAGATTTGAGTTACGTGGGCATATATAGAATCCTATGCTAAATGTACAAAACTGGGTTACAGGTTGGGCTCAGCATATCGCGGCTTTGTATTTTATGTCTTCTTGCAAGGCCCAATTTCAAAGTTCAATCTCATGGTTTCATCATATGCTAACGCAATCAAAAACGCGTTGCAGTAGCTCCAACTTGTGTAACTGGATAGAGTAGAAAATCAGAAACCAAGTTTTAACGTGTCTATATGTATATATGTACAAATATTGACTCCAAATGCTTAGTAATTTATTTGTGTAGGAGGACAGCAAATATCAAATCAAATATATCCAATATTCCATATACAGACAACGACTTCACATCAAAGTTCTCTGGTTTTGACACAAACGTCCATTGTATCGTCCGTTTCTCACAAGCAAAATAAATAATGGGTCAAAACGCCTATGAGATGAGATGCCAACAAAATTGACTCGCAAAACCAAGAGGCTGGTGTTCCTGTTTTTGAAATCCTCATTAGTTATTTAACTAACCCCTACTAAACATTCTGTTAACATTATAATACATATTTCTTCATGCTTGGTTTTATGATCGAGAAAATTAGTGTCAGAATTTCTTTATTCCATACGTGCATGCATGGAATAGTCACACTCACATGCATGGACCTCAATAATTAATTGCATATCTCTACACGTTCTAGTTTATATATTTATAATTCGCTAAAAATATATAGAATAATTATATCACACTAAAATATGAAATATATGAACTTGAAATGTAACATTTTGTACGTCCATATTTCAAATAGTGTGGTGGAAAATGGAATTTATTGTTGAATATTATTTATAATTAATTTCTTACCAAGAAGAAAGTGAAACCTTAATTATGTTTCATATAGTGGAACTACAACCACCTCACGAACATACATATAACAGATATACATTTCAAAAACAGTAATCATAATCAGGTATATATCGACCAAATTCTTTGATTTATTTATTTTTGATAAATTCTACTAAACATCATTACAAGAATTATTCAATTAAGGAATAGTGGTAAATGATCTTTCTTCTAATATGAGAAAAGGAAATTGGCTTGTAACTTTTAACATTATAACATTTATGTTTACACCGTAGACATGGAGTAGTGTCCTGGTCATTTTGACCATGTGTAGATGATTGTCTTTGTTAAGGTATAGTTCAACTTTATCCTCTCGTCTTCTAGATGATTACATGTGAAAACACAACCACCCAATGATATAATATATTATCTCTTCCAATTTGTCAACATGAACTTTCATGGTAATGTGTCTGCATACAGGATATGGTGATAATGGTAGGAAGATTATTAGAAAAAGAAATGAGAATAGAGTTTTATTGAACATGTTGCCTCCAGCTGCAGGTGAGATTAGACTCAGGTGAGCTGCTATTAGTTACCACATCTAGTTTTGGCAAAACTAGGTTGGTAATGGTTGAAAATTATACACCTTAACCACCCATTTAACTAACATTTGAAACAACCAAATTCGCCCCTTGATTTCTCTCATGTTGACTTATCCACCTCATTATCTATATATAAACATCAGCTCTCAATCATACCTTCTTCAACTGCTCTCTACATAACATTCTTCATCTACATCAGCACATTATCTTCCAAAGCTTAGGTAAGATTTCAACCGGTCACTTACTTTATTGGTAAATCATCATTTGAATTTATTACATTAACGTAATAAATTCATTTTCCATGTAGAGTAACAACATAGACATGGAAATTCACGACCAACAGGAGTCATGGTCTGAGCCGGAGACCAATACAGTTGAAGGAAGAGTTCCATACAGTGGACCGTTAAGTGGTCCTTTAGTGACTAACAAAAAACACACCAACAAAAGAAGTGCGAGATTCAATGACGAATACGTCGAAATCACACTCAACGTTCGAGACGACTCAGTCTCTGTTCAGAACATCAGAGGAGGTGACTCTGAAACCGCTTTTCTCGCCACCAAACTCGAAAGAAGAACTTCAAACTCTTCACTCAGCTCTCAGCTCTCGTTTCGGTTAAAACAAGTGTCCCAGGAGCTGAAGAGGATGGCCTCTTCTACTTCCAGAAGATACGATAAGTTCGATAAGATGGATAGGACCAAATCCGGAGCTGCACGTGCTCTCAAAGGACTTAAGTTCATGACCAATAATGTGGCGAGTGAAGAATGGTCGGAAGTTGAAATGCGGTTCGATCAATTGGCTAGTGATGATGGAAGATTGCCTAAGTCACGTTTCGCTCAATGCATAGGTACTGATCAATGAAAGTTGTAAAAGTTATTAAAAGTTGGTGATTAGGTACAGGACTGAGATTGATTTTGATTTTCCAGGAATGAATGAATCGAGTGAGTTTGCTAGCGAGTTGTTTGATGCATTGGCGAGAAGGAATGGTGTCACGTCATCTTCTATTAATAAAGATGAGTTTCGTCAATTCTGGGCACAGATTGCAGATCAGAGCTTTGATGCTCGTCTACAAACTTTCTTTGACATGTAAGATATTGTTGTCTCGTCTACTATACAAAGAACCTGGCTCCAAATTATTGCATGTTTTCACAATTATTGGAATATTATTTGTTTGGAGTTGATAGGCTGTGTCAATCTCATTGACTTTACAATTATTTTAAATTAGTGATGTCAACATGGTAATTTGATTGTCTGTTAACAGAGAAGTTGTTGATAGAGTTGATTTATTGAATTAATGCAGGGTGGACAAGAACCTAGACGGACGGATCACTGAAGAAGAAGTTAAAGAGGTGGGATTTAATGTAGTTTATCTGCAAAATGAAGTGATTAAACAATTAAAAAGCAAATAATTATGTGCATGATTTTGCAGATCATTGCTCTCAGCGCTTCTGCTAATAAGTTGTCCAAAATCCAAGAAAGTGCAGAGGAATATGCAGCTCTAATCATGGAAGAGCTTGATCCGGACAATCTTGGATACATTGAGGTCAGTTGTTTACTTTCACTTATCTTACATTTCATATATTATGGTATAAAAAGACTAACAATTTGAGACACTATTTTGCAGTTATACAACTTAGAAACTCTACTACTTCAAGCCCCAAGCAAATCAGCTCACTTATCCACAGATAGCCGCATATTAAGTCAATTACTGAGCCAAAAACTAGTCCCAACAAAAGACAAAAACGTAATCAAGAAATGCTTCAAAGGGGTAACATACTTTGTTGAAGACAATTGGAAAAGAATCTGGGTGGTGGCACTCTGGCTCTCAATATGCGCAGGTCTATTTACATGGAAATTCATCCAATATAAGCACAGAGCAGTGTTCGACGTAATGGGATACTGTGTCACAACAGCAAAAGGAGCAGCAGAGACACTGAAATTCAACATGGCATTAATACTCTTTCCTGTTTGTAGAAACACAATCACATTCCTCAGAAGCAGGACAAAACTAGGTCAAGTGGTTCCATTCGACGACAACATTAATTTCCACAAGGTGGTTGCATTAGGTGTTGCGGTTGGAGTTGGTTTACACGCAGGTGCACATCTTACATGTGATTTTCCAAGGCTACTGCATGCCACAGATGATGAATACGAGCCTATGAAGCCATTTTTCGGCGATGAAAGGCCTGATGATTATTGGTGGTTTGTTAAGGGAACTGAAGGGTGGACTGGTGTTGTTATGGTGGTATTTATGGTTATAGCTTATGTTTTAGCACAACCTTGGTTTAGACGTAATAGATTGGATCTTCCTAAGACGATTAAGAAGCTCACTGGGTTCAATGCATTCTGGTATTCGCACCATCTGTTTGTTATTGTTTATGTGCTGTTTATTGTCCATGGCTACTTCCTCTACCTCTCCAAGCATTGGTACAAGAAAACGGTAATTTAACATGAATTAACAATCTTCTATACTTACAAATTCATGTTTTACAACATATTACTCGCATCACATCTGATAAAAGCTTGTCTTGTCTGGTGTTGTTGTATTTTGCAGACATGGATGTATCTAGCTGTGCCAATGCTGTTATACGCTTGTGAGCGTTTGATCCGAGCTTTCAGGTCGGGTTATAAGTCAGTGGGGATTCTTAAGGTATGTTGCTGGATAATATATTTATCCGTAAGTATCGAATTTATCAAGTTTTGGTTGATTATAAATTGCATGTGTTGACAATATAGGTGGCTGTGTATCCTGGAAATGTATTAGCTTTGCACATGTCGAAACCGCAGGGATTCAAGTACACTAGTGGACAGTACATATTTGTAAACTGTGCTGAAGTATCTCCATTACAATGGTATATTTTAGATTACAAGCCTCTATTAATTTAATTGAAGAACTATATTATAATGAGAATTTGAATGTATGTCAGGCACCCTTTCTCTATAACTTCAGCACCAGGAGACGACTATTTAAGCATACACATTCGTACATTAGGCGACTGGACAACGAAACTAAAATACCTCTTCTCTAAGGTATGTCAACCTTCATCGGTCAACCAAAGTGGTCTCTTAAGAGCAGATATCGGTGAAGGAAACAACAAGCCAAGACTACCAAGACTCTTAATCGACGGACCATACGGAGCACCAGCACAGGACTACAAACAATACGACGTGCTCTTACTAGTAGGACTCGGAATCGGAGCGACACCATTAATCAGCATAGTAAAAGATGTTCTAAACAACATAAAGCAAAAGGAGAAGAAAGCGTTTGCAACAAAGAGAGCGTATTTCTACTGGGTGACGAGAGAGCAAGGCTCGTTCGAGTGGTTTAGAGGAGTGATGGATGAGGTGGCGGATTATGACGTTGAAGGTGTGATTGAGTTGCATAACTATTGTACGAGTGTGTATGAAGAAGGTGATGCTAGATCGGCTTTGATTACTATGCTGCAGTCGCTGCATCATGCGAAGAGTGGTGTGGATATTGTGTCGGGGACTAGAGTCAAGACTCATTTCGCTAGACCCAATTGGCGGGCTGTTTTCAAACATGTTGCGATCAAACACTCTGACCAAAGAGTTGGTAAACCTACCGTATATTATTATTATACCAAAACATTTTATTTTATTTTATTTTATTTGCTGGTGATGTGATGATGTACTTGCAGGAGTATTTTACTGTGGAGCTCCCGGATTGACTGGAGAGTTGAGGCGGCTAGCTCAAGACTTTTCTCGAAAAACGACAACTAAATTTGACTTTCATAAGGAGAACTTTTGACTTTTGTCTTCTTCTGCTTTGTTGTTTTGCTTTTCTTTTTTTTTCTTTTGTTAATTGTATTAATTAATTGTATAATAATATACTTGTATTTATACGTGGAGAAAATTTTGGGTGGGACGGTCCTAGCACTAGCACGTAGGATGGTAGGACTTCCACTCAAAATCTGATATGTATACATTTTAAGTGAGAGAAATGAATATTTTATAGCCATCATTACTTAATATGTGTGCCATATATTTTAATAATTGTTTCTCTCACCTGAGCTGGCTATATAATATTCATTTCTCTAACTTAAAATGTATACGTGTCAAATTTTGAGTGGAAATCCTGCCGTGGTAGGACCGTCCCACCCAATATTTTCTCTTATACGTGAACTTGGATTTTGAATCACCTCTTGTATATGCTCATCATTTATTCAAATAAAAAACCTCTTAATATTGGTTTTTTTCAAAGCTGTAAAAATGGGATGAGGTCCGCGGGCCACCCCATTTAACCCGTGAATAAAAGGGTTGGGGCTATTATTTTTGTAACTCGTTTAAAACACGGGTTTTTTTTAGTCCGGCCCGTTTAACCCGCGGGTTAAAAGGGTTTATACGGGTTGGCACGCGAGCCAACCCATTTAACAATTAATATAATTTATTTTTTTATTTTAATTAGATGATGAGTATGGATGTCAATATATCGGCTCCTTTCAACATTGGGAAGAGAAGAATTGATGCATGCAATTATTGAAATGAACGTAGAAACTAAAATGTACAACGATGTTGTAATTATGAATGAATATATAAGGCAACAAATTATATTATAAACTGTCATAATATATACGGGCTGGCCCGGCCCGTTTAAGCCCGTAAGGGTTGGAAAAATTACAGCCCGTTTAAATCTCTAACTATATTGGCTCGGCCCATTTAAGTTCGGTCCGTTTAAATCCGTACGGGCTGACCCGTTTAACCGGTTTTACAGCTCTAGTTCTTTTGTATGATCTTTATCTGAAATTTTGCATTGCGTGATTGAATTTGTAGCCAAAGTCTTCCCTTGAATTGTGATTTCTGAGGAGGCAGGTTGGAAGTACAGCATTCAGAATTCGTCTGCTGTTGTAAATTTGGTTGGGTTACCTACTACTATAAGGTGGTCCTCTGAGGTAAGAATTTTTTTAGCGTAGTATCTAATTTCTTCTTAGTCTATCTCTCGCATGTAGAAGTTGATTCATTTGTATTTGGCTAGTTCTACACTACTCCAATAGGAAAGTGAAAATGTTTTCGCATTGCAGTCCATGTAAACCCTTTAGTTTTCAGCAACTTATTCATATTAGAAACACCTCGCCTGTGGCATTCGTTAATATATATTGTTGCCTTCACACATGGCATCGCAATATATAGGTGCATACGATCATGTTCTTCTTTTCATTTTGATATTTGTTCATGGTAGATGCTCAAAAAAATATTATTTTATTTGCAGATCAAGAAAGAAATCAAGCAAAGCAAAGCAAAGCAGGATTAAAGTCACATCAAAGGTTTTAGCATATCCATTTATTTGCTTGAGCACAGCATATTTGGTGCACCTTTCATTATCTTGTGTGGTCACCAGCTATTTAATGACTTGTAGGTTGTAGATTTAATTAATGGTTCATTCTCTGAACAAGTTCAAATGGCATCTATAAGTTACTACAATGTATAAAATAGCCGTACAGCATATAACTATAATGAGATAGTCTATACATAATAATTTAGAACACTCAAAATAATTTATAATCGTTTTTGAAATACTTGCGAGGCGACTAAATACAAATGAACTTATTAAAATTACAAAACAAATAATTTTAGAGCTTTTTTTATTAAAATATGTAGAGGTTAGTACACAAATTTTGTTTATTTTAAGTGATATTTTAGAACAACCAAAATAATTTATAATTGCATTTGAAATACCGATAGAGGCGACTAGATACAAATAAACTTATTAAAATTACAAGAACAAATTCTTTGAGAGCTATTTTTTTTAATGAAAATTTGTAGAGGTTGGCACACGATTTTTAGTTATCTTTTGTGATATTTTAGAACACACAAAATAATTTGTAATCGCATTTGAAATAGTAAAATAGTGACTACATATAAATAAATTGAATAAAATTACCAGAATAAAGTCTTTTTGAGCTAATTTTTTATTTGGATGAAAATCTATAGAGGTTAGTACACGATTTTTTATATTTTTAAACACCCTAAATCAGTTATAATCGTATTTGAAATACTAAAAGAAGTGACTAGATATAAATAAATTTATTTTAAATTACAAAAACAATTACTTTTAGAGGTAACTTTTTGTTTTGATGAAAATATGTAAAGGTTAGTACACGATTTTTTGTCATTTTTCGTGATACTTTAGAACAACCAAAATAATTTGTCATTGCATTTGAAATACAAATAGTACTTACTAGATAAAAATAAACCGAGTAAAATAACTAGAACAAATGTTTTTAGAGCTAATTTTAAGTTTTGATAAAAATTTGTTGAGTTCATTACACGATTTATGGTCATTTTTAGTTATATTTTATAACACCCAAAATAATTTATAATTGCATTTGAAATACTAATAGATGTGACTAAATACAAATAAACTAATTAAAATTACAAGAATAAAAGCTTTTAAAGTTAATTTTTTGTTTTGATGAAAAACTGTAGAGGTTAGTACACGATTTTTGGTCTTTTTTGTGATATTTTAGAACTCCCAAAAATTTTTATAATCGCATTTGAAATACTAATAAGGCGACTAGTTACAAATAAACTTATTAAAATTACATGAACAAATGCTTTAAGAGCTAATTTTTATTATTATTATTTTGATTAAAATCTGTAGAGGTTACTAAACGATTTTTGGTTATTTTTGGTGATATTTTAAAACACCCAAAACACTTCATAATCACATTTAAATACTAATAGAAGTGACTAGCTACAAATAAACTGATTAAAATTTCAAGAACAAATGATTTTAGAGCTAATTTTTTGTTTTGTTTAAAATATGTAGAGGTTAGGTTATGATTTTTAGTCATATTTAGTGATATTTTAGAACACCCTAAATAATTTGTAATCGCATTTTAAATATTATTAGAAGCGACTAGATATAAATGAAATAAATAAAATTATAAGAACAAATGCTTTTAGAGCTATTTTTTTTTTAATGAAAATCTTTAGAGGTTAATGCACGATTTTTGGTCACTTTTGTGATATTTTAGAACACTCAAAATAATTTATAATCGCTTTTGATATACATAAAAGACGACTAGATACAAATAAACTTATTAAAATTACAAGAGCAAATGCTTTTAGAGTTTTTTTTAATGAAAATCAGTAGAGGTTAGTGCACGATTTTTGCTAATTTTTTGTGATATTTTAAAACACCAAAAAACATATATAATTGCATTTGAAATACTAATGGAAGTGGCTTAGATAAAAATAAAAAGATTAAAATTACAAGAACAAATTCTTTTAGATCTAATTTTTAGTTTTGATTATATTATGTATAGGTTAGTACGCGATTTTTAATCATTTTTAATCATATTTTATAACACCCAAATTAATTTATAATCGCATTTGAAATACTAATAGAAGCGAGTAGATACAAATAAATTGATTAAAATTACAAGTTTGATGCTTTCAGATCTAATGTTTTGTTTGGATGAAAATCTGTAGAATACACGATTTTTAGTAATTTTTTTTGATATTTTAGAACACCCAAAATAATTCGTAATCGCATTTGAAATACAAATAGTAGTGACTAGATATACATAAATTGAGTAAAATTACAATAACAAATGCTTTTAGAGCTAATTTTTTTATTTGATGAAAATCAATAGAACGTACACGATTTTTTTTGTCATTTTTAGTGATATTCTAGAACACCTAAAATAATCTCTAATTGCATTTAAAATACTGATAGATGTGACTAAATAAAATAATAATAATAATAATTAAAATTACTAGAGCCCTAATTTTTTATTTTGATGAAAATCCGTAGAAGTTAGTACACGATTTTTGATATTTTTTGTGATATTTTAAAACACTCTAAATCATTTATAATCACAATTAAAATACTAAAAGATGCAACTAGATATAAATAATCTTAATAGAATTAAAAGGACAAATTCTTTTAAAGCTAATTTTTTGTTTATTTGAAAATTTGTAGAGGTTAGTATATGATTTTTTGTATATATATATTTTTTATATTTTAGAACACTATAAATCATTTACAATCGCATTTGAAATACTAATGGAAGTGAGTAGATATAAATAAAAAGATTAAAATTAAAAGAACAAATACTTTTGGAGCTAACTTTTTGTTTTTGATGAAAATCTGTAGAGGTTAGTATACGATATTTGGTCATTTTTTTGTGACATTTTAGAACAAATGCTTAAAATTATTGATGATATTTTAGAACACCTTAAATACATTATAATTGCATTTAAATACCAATAGAAGCAATTAGATATAAATAAAATGATAAAATTACAAGAACAAATATTTGTAGAGCTAATTTTTTGTTTTAATTAAAATATATAGAGGTTAGTAAATTATTTCTGATTATTTTCTCTGATATTTTAGAATATCTAAAAGTATTTATAATCGCAATTGCAATTCTAATAGAAGGAACTAGATATAAATAAAATTATAAAAATTACAAAAATAAATCCTTTTTAAACTAACTATTTATTTTAATAAAAATATGTAGAGGTTTCAAATAGTAAAAATGCTTCAGTATCAAAGAAGTAAATATCATTCCCATATCAATTATATTACATCTTTATATAATTACAATTTACTATATATTTAATTTCCATCGAGTTATATCCATTCCATATCAATTATATAATATTTTCATATAATCATAATGTACTATATTTTTTTTATTTCGCATATAAGTGAAGTAATATATATATATATATATATATATATATATATATATATATACCACCAACCCAAACAACAATCAAATGTCAGTGTTTGGCATTATTAGGTTTGATGAAGGTTAGTTGGGAATTAAATAAAGTTTTATATGGTATTGTATTTATATGTGGTATTGTATTTATATAGAGATAATTGTATTACAAATTGACTATTTATTAAATATATAAATTTAAAATTTAATAATTTATTATTAAATTTATATAAATATTGGATTAACACTAATCCATTTTTCAAGCTCTAGTAATCCCACTAGTAAAATCTAAATTAATCTTAGTGTAAATGAAAATTGTGTAATGGTGCAGTCTTCAATGTAAATTGTGTAATGGTGCAGTCTTCAAGATACTTACACTGAAATATACATATACTTTAATATCAATTTTATCAAAAATTCTACTTGCATTGTACATGTCATCAAGTTGATTGGAATGTGTGTTTAGTTGATTGGAATGTGTGTTTAGTTGTATTACTTTTATGCAAGAGGATTCAATTCGAAGTCTAATTAATGTCAATAAAAAATAATAATAATAAAATAAATACTCAAATTAATTTATACAAAGTAAATAAATAAATAAAAGGGTGATCAAATCCAAAAAAGATACCGTTAATCAATTTATTATTTATATATATAAATATATAATATCATGATATGATATATTTTTTTAAAAAAATATATATTTCAATTTATTATATTGTACTCTATGAAATATTATTATATATTAAATTTATATTATAATTTTTTTTAAAAAAACGTCAATTTATATTAATTTTTAATTTTTTAAAAAAATTAAAAAAGTTTACATAATAGTTTTTTTATTAATCTAGAAAATATTATTAAAATTTAAATGGCACTATATATATAAACTATTAAGGTGGTAAAAATCAACTGTCTCAAATTAAATATAAAATAAAAATTTAATACTAAACCATAAAATTCAATATAAATATCATCGAATTCAATTAATTAAAAATCCAATTTAAATATTAATTAGTTTAAAAAATACAAATGTTAACTAAACAATAATAAAAGAACGGGACATTTACATTTATTAAGTTAAATTTCCTATAAAATAGTTTGATAAAAAGCGAAAACGCGTGGATTTTACCGTTAGTCAACACGTTATTGTCCGTTAGTCAACAAACGACAAATACAAATTTTCGTTCACTGCGTTGACTTTCACGCGTTAACGCGTGGAAATTTACCTTGACCAACATGAGATTTAGACGGAAACGCGTGAACTGCCGGAAAAAATGTCAACTACGTGTTGACTAACGGATGTACAAAACCGGTCAACCGGACTTGAACCGGTCCGGTCTATGAAACCGGGTTTCCATTTTTTTTTTTCAAAATTGATTTCTATGTCGATAGCAACTTCTTCTACCTCCGGTTCCGATTCTCATAACCAACAAATAAAAGAAAATCATGTATACGTTTCACCCAATAGTGTTGATGGATTCCGGTACCTAAGGTGAGCCTCTCTGGGGAAAGAAGAAGACTACACGGATCGGTGATGGATTCCGGTAACTCCTCCGAAGAAATCAATTTTGACCAGACCGAGTTACCGACTCAGTTGAGTTACGGATCGGTGGTGGGTTTCGAAGTGAACGAGTTGGATCCTGAGAACTCGTTGGCTGGATTTTTAGACCATTCAGTAATTCCAATGAGTTTAAGAAGATGGGCTTGTTATCCGATGCTACTCGGTCGACTTCGACGCAATTTCAAACACATCATGCTCGTCGACGTCAAAAAATCACTCCTACTCGGCGACCCACTCGGCCGAGTCAGGACTCAGACTCCCGAGTCAGTTTTCGTGACTCTATCAACCAAACACGGAGGAAAAAAGAATTCCGACAAAACCCAATCACATCACCACGCCAACACCGCCATTCTAATGGGCGGAGCTCGCGACGTGAGAGGCTATCGTCCGCCATGTTGAACGAAATCGTTAGAGCGTCGATTCAAAAAAAAAAAAAACTCATTAACTGAGTCAGGAATACTGAGTCAACTCGTCAATACCGACCATATACTGAAGAACATCAATCTCATCACATCGACTGAATCCCTACCAGAAGTGAGTTCATTGACCGGTACCGAGTCGAGACCGTCGAGTCCGAGTGTTGCGATGATGCCACGTGGCAATAGTAATCATGAGGTAGATTATTATTATTCTATTATTATGAGACAAATTTGTTCATGTGAAGGTGTAGATTCTACTGTTTATAGAAATTGTTACCATACAAGGGGAAAAAAAAAAAATTAGAATAAGAAAATGTTAAATGTAAAAGTTTTGTTCTGTCACTTGTTTATTTTTAATAAATTCTTTTACACCTAGTTTTGTTATTAAATAATGCTGTATATATTTGTTAACCTATTTTATTTTGTATACAATATGGTGTATTATGAATAATAATTTTTTTTTTTTAATTTGAAAAAAGTAATGAGATGAGATGAGAAGAGAGAAAAAGTCATGGAGAGAATGTGAGGCAACTGTGAAAATTAAACCAACCCCATGTGCAACACCATCAAAGCATCTATACAGAGAGAGTCAAAGTCTTTTTTATTTTTTTCAATTTTACATAAACTGATAAGGGTATTTTGGGATCAAATTTTGATACTAATATCCACCAAGTACTTATGTAGAATTTTATTTAAAATATATACTGTGTAGAATTTGAGCACGGTACATTTTATTTTATATATGTTTTAGTTCGTTAAGGAAAAAATAATATTATAGTGCACATTGTTATTAAAAATATATACAAAATTCAAATGTCTGGGATGGTTTTGGGTAGTTGATTGCATGTGGCTCAGTATGGTTTTCTCTACGTATTTTAATAAGTTTAAGTTCCCATCAAGGTGAGACACCATGTCTCCTAGGCTTGTAAATGGTACAAGAGTTTTATTGATCATGAACTTAATTAATAGGTGAGAACCTTGTCAAATTTTATGAAAAATCAATTTAATTTTTTTAATCCGTAAATTTTAAATTACTTTTTTATATAAAAAAATTCGAAAAATTTACATTAATTATTTTACTGTTATTTTAGCTTTTGTTACTCAATATTTAAAAATAAATGGATTAAATTAATTAATTATAAAATAAAAATTTAATTTAAAAATTATAATAAAGTGGAGAGGTCCTTTCGGCGTAGAACCTTAGGTCTTCTTAAATCTTTCAAATAAAACTAAGTGTATATTCGATAGGAAAGATTATTGTTAGTCTAAAGATGGTGAAATTTTCTTCTTAACTTTGAATAATTGGACCCAGACCAGCTCACCACTCTTTTCGTCTACAAAGTAGGAGTACCACTAACAGTTATTATTCCTACCATGAAAAATGGGATTTAATAGAATCTTATCCCTGATAAACTGAATCTTATATCAGAGTGTCATTTATGTCTTTATAAAATTACCTACCCTACTGAGTGTATGTATATACTATATTAGAAAATGGTGAGAGGTGAGGACCGATTGGCACAATACACTAAACTATATAATATACCGACATCATCATTATTATCATGTTTTGCCTCTTTAACATGTCAGTGAAAGCAAATGGACCCAGAATTATTATGAACCATTACCATGGGAGAAAGCATGTTTTTGAATTGAAAATTCATGCAAATATACAGGTGAGGGGACCCAAAAGATCCTATTCAATTCAAATACTTACTTTTCTGGTATATTGGCATTGGTTAGTCAGGCAAAAATAGAATATATTTTTTTTCTTTAATGATGATTAAACATTATAGAAAGGAAACATTAAATAGAGTAGATAAATGGTTTTGTTGATAAAATATAGACACCTCAATTGAAGAATCGGAATATAAATATTTATTATAAGATGCCATTTGCTTGGAATGTCAAATTGGGCTAATAAGCTTGCAGTGTACATGCTGAGAATAGAATTGTAAAGAGCTTTCTAGATGTTGGAAAGGGTAACGATTAAAAGATTTATTTATATATTTTTAATATCATTTGATTTGATCACAAATTCTTATCAAAAAGTATTTTTTTAAAATTTAAGATAATAAAATCAAATAAGGAATGATACCCTTGGAAAAAGAGAAGATTATATTGAAATAGAGGACTGATGATAGTGGGAGTGAAGAGATATGGTTGGTGTATTCAATATTCCACTAATTTCCAAATTGAAGATAAGAAAAACAGTAATAGTAATGAGTCAAGAGAAGTCAAAGAAGATATAAAAACAAGACACAATCAGAAGTAACTCAGTTTCTGAATTCTGACCATATCTTGGAACATGCATGGTTTTGTGACCGATAGATCGAGCTTCAAAAGATGCAAAACCCTATATATCTAATCTACACATAGACGACGAATAGATTTGTTTTTGTAGATGTAAACGTACAAAAGCTTGTATTCTTGGGAAAACTGAAAGAGAAAAACAAAGCTCACAGATAAAAGAAGACAGTCACCTCACGCTTTCAATTCAAAATATAAATAAATAAAGGAACTTCTTTTAAAAAAGAAAAAAATCACTTGCAGAGAGTGGTACAGACAACTAGTTTCCAGCTAAGAATTTAAAAAGAATGACAACTCCATTAATGTCCATGACTCGAATTTCCACCAAATAAAATATTATAAATTAGAGGTTAAACATCACAACTAAGATTTCCTTAAAAAAAGAGTTCAAAAGAAGCTACATTACATTAATAACAACCCACTAAAGTGAAGTGACACATGGCACATGCATATCTACATTACATTACATTAATCCATACTCACTTATACGAGTTGTATAATAATAATGAAAAGGAAAATACTAATAACTAACAATACATTAATTAATCAACTAATCTACTACTAATGCTACATCACAGAACATGCATTCGGATTCTCATCACTAAATATCTCAAAAGACGACTGCTGCTGCTGCGGCGGATAGGACTCAACGTCCGGTGGCGATTCGATTTCGAACCCGGGATTCATATACGTATACGAATACGTATTATACGGATTTGGGTAGTAGGACGCGTTGTAGCTTGCGGTAGGATGAGATGTGCTGTAACTGACGGCGTACATTGGTTGAGGTGGATGGTGGTATTGGTATTGTGGATGCGGTGGATGAATATAACCGTAATGCTGACGTGGAGGACTGTTATTGGCTGGTGATGGAGCTGGGCCCCTCATTCTTTGTGGCGATGATCCACTGCCTCCTGCTCCATGACTATCTCCTGCGCCTGGATTGGGATTCGGATTCGGATTCTCGCCATCACCAGAAGTGTTGTTATTGTTATTCGGTTTCTTCTTTTTCTTCTTTTTGCTTTTAGAGGAAGAGGAAGCATTAGCGCCATTTTTCTGTTCAGTGGAAGCGGTACCTTCGGTGTTCTCGCAAACGACAACGTTTTGTTTCACTTCAGGTTTGACTTCAACGACTTTAGTCGTAGTTCCTCCTCCGCCTTCGACGGTTTTTTTGGAAGAAGAATCTGGAGGTGGAGGAGATTCTTGGTTGTTATTGTTGTTGTTATCATTTTGATTTTCATCGGAAGCGTTACCGCTTTCTTGATCGCTTTGTTGTTTGTCTTTGTTCTTCGATTTATTCTTTTTTGATTTGCTTTCCGGTTTAACCGTCGGCCATAGCTCTGCGTGTTTACCGTTCTTTTCAAGTTTTCTTATCAGAGTCTCTGGCTCAACGTCTCCGATAACCGTCACTCTATGTTGTCTCAGATCGATATCCGTTGTGTAAACACCTGAAACACAAATTAAACTTTTAAATAATTTTCTCTGACTAATCCGTCACAGAGTGGAAGGACATACCGTCGACGTTCGTTAAGATCTTTTTGACTTTCCTTTTGCAACCTTCACAGTGGATTGACACTCTCAAAACACAAGTCTAGTACACAAAAAAAAAAATAAAAAAAAATCAGCAATTTATTAAACTTGAAGAAACACTTATGTGTGTGAGAGTTATTATATATACATACCTTGTATTTGAGTGGTTCTGGAGATTCTTCTGGTTCCTTTTCTTTTTCCTTCTCTTTCTGTTCTTCTTTCACAGGTTCTGATTTAGCTTCTGGTGTAGGAGTTGGTGGTGGTGCTTGCGCTTGTGCTTCTCCTGTTGCAGCCATTAAAAGAGATTGTGCTTGACGGTATAGGAAATGAAATGATGGAGGGTTGGTGAGAGAGAGAGTAAAAGTTGTTTATGGAGAATGGAATAATGAAGAGATTCTCAAGTGAGTGGATTTAAAGGAGAGACGAAAAAAAAAAATCAAGATCTTTATCTTGGGTGTGGTGCTTGGTGGGGTGGTAATAGTGTAATGCTCTATATAAACTTTAATGGATACCTATCAATCAATTCAGTATTTGATGCCCTTTATTTATTTATTTATTTACTTATTTTTCTCTTTTATTGCTAGAATGAATTAAATGAATTAACTTTCCATAATGAAGACACAATTTGCAGATTGTACTGATAAAACTTAATGCATTCCTTGCCAGAAAAGATATTGGTTTACACATTAAACATCAACTTTATTATATATGGACGAAGTTTACAGATATCTATTTTAAGAACTTGTTTGATAAGCAGAAAAAGAAAAGGACAAAAAGTGTATAAAGTTTTGATTACTTGCAAACTAAGTGGTTCAAAGTTAATGCTCAACAGCTTCAATCTTATTGTCTTTTAATAGTTTAGTTAGTATAAGAACAATATGAGAACATACTAGAACTCTATATATCCACGGGAAGAGAATCTACCAGAAGAATCTGAATATTGAAGATTCGACACATGATTAAACAGTTTTCATAGTCTAATTATATCACAATAATATATAAAACAGCTTGTGAAGTGGTGATGGTCATACTTATATGTAAATACTTCCACTCATTTGATGATTCAAGCACATACATAACCCATAGAGAGAGAGCTGGTGAGTAAAGTTATGCCCACATTGTAGTGTAATGTAGAAAGTGGAATCGTTCCCATATCTTGTGCTATTATATCATTGCTTGACTGACTCGCTTTATCTTTATTTGGAAGCCATCATCAAGTCGTTTGGTTGGTCAGAATTAAGAAGGTGTATTGTCACTATCGATCAGTAAATGATAGTGATTGCAAATACCTAAAGCATCTGCAATTCGCTAGACACAGGCAAATCTAAGGATTTAGATTTGGTTGTTCTGGATGTTTAATGCATATTGGAGAGAGCATATAGGGATGTTTAATATCTTGGCAGGTATGTTATGTCTTGTTGAAACAAGGCTAGTAGCAGTTGTCAGATTTCACATCTTTGCTTACAATTGGTTATCACAACACTAAAAGACAAATCCTCCATGCAACATTTATATCATCCAACATCAACTAGATTTTACTGCTGAATTTGTTTTATACACAGAATCTCATATGTAATAAGAGCATGTTTTAGAGATACTTATTGATGAAGAAGTGTTTCGAGTCAAAATAATAACTGGTATTCTGAAGTAAATAGTATAAATTATTCTAAATTTTAAATATAGAGTTATTTATTTCAAATTTTTTAAAACCCATATGAAATAATTTGTGATTTTGACGAAGGAGAAAAGGAATAATAACACTGTAGTAAAAGCAGCACTCTACATGCTTTCATTGAAACAACTTTTTAAATCTATACAACAACAAAAAAAAAAAAAGTTTTGCATTCATAAAATTATAAAAATTCTTATATAAACATGCCAATCATTTTCTTAATTATAAGATAAAAATAAACCACTATGATGTAAACATGGGCCTTTATCGTGGGCCAGTTGGATATTTCTTTTTTCATTTTGATCTAGTAAATATAACAGGCCTGTAGCTAATTTGCAACGAAACATTTGCCCTTCCCGCCGAGATTAGTACTTGTGGATTAAAAAAGGAGTATAAATGCCGCGAGAGTGGTGAGTCGCTCCAAAAAGAAGGGAAAAAAAAAAAAAAAATTCTCCTCGTCGGAGGTCGAGGCTGAGAGAAAGATCGAGTATGGAGTTTACTTTAAGCGGAAATGCACTTAAAACCTTCGTTAGGTCCATCACTTGCCTCGCGCGTGTTGGCAACGAGCTTGTCATCCAAGCTTCGTCTTCTCAGGTACACATTATGAAAGTTATCACTAACTTCAAATTTCTAGCACTTCAACCCGATTATCTTCTTCATTTCATGTTCTTCCTTGATAACTTGGCTTCATGCTCGTGTAATTATCGAATAGTCTCGATTTCAGATTGGAGAAATCAATTAGGGTTTCCTGGCTTAATCTAAGCTATAGATGTGTGTGCAGTCCTTTGTTTTTGCAAATTTAAGATGATTCTTCTGTGCAGTTGGTTTTTCATACGTTAAATTCGTCGAGATCTGCTTATCAATCTCTCTCGTTCAAGCCAAGTTTCTTCGATGCCTACACAGTCTCTAGTTCACTAGTCCAATGTAGTGTGCTGTTGAAGGTATTACTAATGTTGATATGCGGTTTTATTTTTTATATTTTTTTTCCTTCAACTTATTATATGTTTTGACTTTGTATATAGGCGGTCTGTTCTGTTCTTAGGACACCAGTGCCAAATGTTGATCATCTGACTGTGCAACTGCCTGATGCTGATGCATCCAAGGTGCAATGGACTTTGAAATGCTATAATGGTGGTAGAGACTTTTTCACACTTATTTCTCTTTATTTTGTTATTTATTTTCTATTTCTAGATAATATAATGTTCGACTTACTGTTATGCTGTCATTTAGTCATCAGTACTATTGGCTGTATCCATTCATGTCACAGAGAAGATGTCTGATAATTAGCATTGTAGTGTTTGCTAACGGTATCATGGTGTTGAGTTTTATTACAACTCATTTGCATTTTCTGTTACATGATTTATTCCGTGTGATATAATTACTTTTTCAAGCCTCTTGGTTGCTCGAGAGGAGTTGTTGAATTGATAAGTACCATAATTGGCTAAATTCATTGTATGAATCAGAATACTATGCAAATTGAAATTTCAATTGGTTTAATTTGTTTGTCTTTTGATATAATGATCTAATGTTATTTATGATGGAAATTTATGCTTTACTTCATGCAGGGATGACAAAAACATATTGGATTACTTGTAATGTGGAACCTGACATTCAGCATTTATCTCTTGATAGGAGAAAATTCCCAAGTAACTTTGTAGTAAGACCTCGTGACCTCAACAGATTGCTTGGTAATTTTCAGTCATCCCTTCAGGAAATCACCATTATTGCAACAGAACCCACTTCCTTACCTTCTGATGCTGCAAATGCAATAGGAGGAAAGGCTGTTGAGTTGCGAAGTTATATAGATCCAACAAAAGGTATGTGTGAGTATATATATCGTTTTCTTTACTTAGAAATTTAATTGAGTAGGAACTTGTAAATCCCATCCTTTCTCTGCAGAAAATGACTCCACTCTACACACTCAATTGTGGATTGATCCAACGGAGGAGTTTGTGCAGTATACTCACTTGGGATGCCCTGTAGATATAACGTTTGCTGTGAAGGAACTAAAAGTACTGTTGTCCACAACCTTTGAATAGCTCCAAAATCATTAATATTAATTGTTTGGTTCTGGAATTAAAACGGATCCAACAAACACGACTCACTTTTAAAATAATTACAACACATGTTTAATTTATTTGCTATTAACAAACTGAATGTCATTTTATATTCTTCCAGATCATTCATAAATGATTCCGTTGATGCATGTACATGGTTATTAAGATTTTATTAATGCTCCTTAACACTTTTTTCCTTCTCAATTTTTGTTTTAAAATTTCAGGCTTTCCTTTCTTTTTGCGAGGGCTGTGAATTAGATATACATGTTTTTTTTGACAAAGCAGGCGAGTAAGTTGGCTCTCACTGAATCTCAATTATATCTTATTTTTATTCAAGAATTTTTATACATACGCCAACATATTAATTTCATAGTGCTTAAATATGTTGTTCTTTTGTTAAAAATTTCAGAAATATCAACAACAAAGCTTTATAGTAATCAGAAACAAATTGCAGATAGAACATTAGTTGAATGTATTCATTACATTTGGTGCATCATTATTATGCTAATATTTTGAACATTATGATTTGAGGACGGAATTTATGTGGGTTGGTCGGTAAAATTGGCTGTCAGATGCAAGGCTTCAGAACACTTGAAAATTATGCTGTTCAGATTAATTTCTTTGTGAATTTGTATACTCATTTGTGTCATTTACTTCTATTCTGGTGTTTGACATTACGTCTAAACATGTTGTTCTAAACTCTTCTGCCAACTCCAATTTAAGTTATCCTTTTGCCGGCTTGCATTTTGAATTAGCAGTCTCATGTATTAGTATTATTCCTTTCCTTGATTGTCTCATTCAAAAAAATTTAGGATAACTTATTTCATTGTCGTAATGTTACCTTCCGGGAGCTATGAGACCCAGATGGAGTAACTTTAAGTCATGTTGTTGGTTGACCTTTCTATTGCATCTATTATGTTATCTAAATCAAGCACAGTTTCTGATAAAGAAAATGTTGGGTAACAGGCCAATATTAATGGCTCCAAAATTTGGTTTGCTAGATGATGGATCTAGTTCAAATTTTGATTCTACACTTGTACTAGCAACAATGCTGATCTCTCAGCTTCATGAAGCTAATTCCTCAGAGGCTCCAGAAGCAACAACCACTATGCCTGGTCAGGTTGATCATGGTGGGGGTTCTGGGGCACGACAAGAGGGGCATAGAGCAAACATTTCTGAGCACCCATCTGACCACACTAGAATTTGGTCTGAACTTTCAGGTAATTATTTTGTGGTCTTTTATGGTGTTGTTAAATGGTGAACCAGAAATGATTTCTTATGCTCCACTTTTCTCAGGAAGTGCAGCTAGAAATGGTAGTGGTGTTGAAGAAAGGCAGGGTCAAGTGGATACAAATATCAATTCTGGTGAACAGAGGGAAATTCAACGGATCAGCAGAATGCAAATATCGAAAAACACATCTGCTAGAGAAAAGACCGCTGGAGGCTCAACTTTGTATCCAAAAACTAACTCGTCTTTTGACATTTAAGCATACGTACTTGCCAATGCATGCATTTTTTTATGGTATATTTGTTTGTCGTGAAGGCTCTATAAGATAAGTACCCTATCTTACGGTGTCTTCTGTCATTTCATGAAATGTCTTAAGCTCTACTGAGTGCATGTAGCGCGCATGAGCATTTGTTTAAGATCAATAGTGGCTTTTTTTTCGTTAGGAACTAACATCAAAGAGACTGTTAATTAAAGGTAGAGCAGAGATGAAGTATGAGGATATCTTACTTTTGGTAGTAGTTTCGGATGGGCTGGTTTTATATTGTTGTTATCATTGACTCAAAACACAATATCCTATCTAAATGTTATCAAATAACATTTTACATTGATATTGCTCCTGATGCATATTTACGTTGAATTCTCTTGACTTGGACATCAGCTGTAATACTACAGAAAAAGATCTTGCAGAAGTAGGACACGGTAGTCACCGGGCTGTGTTGTTTTATCACTTAGATGATTTCATCATCAGTAACTGATGTATGTAATAATCTTTCTTTCAGGTACAACTGAAATTAATGGCCAAGGTGTCTCACAACGCCATCCTAGTAATTGGATAGATGCTGAAGAGGATGATGATGATGAGGATGGAGATGATCATGAGCTGTGTGTTCAATCAACTCCACCATACTATGAAGAACAGTAGCAATGATGGATCTCTGCATTAAGGTTTGTTGCCTCCTTTTCATTGTTGGAAGTGCATTCTCTCTTAGCTGTTTGCCATTGAGTGCATATATAATTGTTCTATTATAATTTTTTTTTCCACTTACGAAACACACAGGCCTCAGTCCCCAATCAATTGCAGTTGGCTATATGCATTATCTACATTCACTCTATTCTACTTGTAAATAAATCATGCAGAATTTGTGCTACCTTCCATGAAATTTGTCGTCTCCTTTTACTTTTCTTATAGTTGTGCACATACCACAATATAAACGTGACATAATGCAAACTTAATCATTTAAAAATAGAGTAATTAGTAAACATTGATAACCTCTTTAGGAAATATTTATCCTTTGTTCTTTTTAATAGTGATGTCCTAATCTAGATAGTTACAAAGAGATGAAACCTGAAATGTCATAGCTGTAATTTTTGTTGATAGGAGTAAGCTTCTGGGCCTCCCATCACTGAGGTCAGAGGTTGTTAGAGTGAGCTTCTGGTTGTTATGTCAGCTGGAGGTGAGGGAATAGAGTTTGTTATAATCTTTATCCACTTTCAAGGGTCTGTGTGTCAGATGAGATATACAAGAAGTTTTCTGAGAACCTATCGAGCTTTGGCCCTCAAAACACCTCATTTAGCTTGTACCAAAGACTTGGAATGCAAGCTATGTTTGTTCCTTCTATTAGTTGTTGGTTCTACTCCTAGTTTTCTATCAAATTCATCAGAAGCACATGAAGCTTACAAGTTAGCAGAAAATCACAATATTTGCATTTCATTGCTTAGAGTATGTGTTTTATGCACAATATATGGACCTCCTCTGTCAGCTTTGTATCTCCATTTACTCTGTATAGAATTACTTTTATATAGCGGCTACCTAGGGTTTTTACTTATAGGTATATAGGTGAAGTAGATGAATAGCTAAGCTGGCTTTAATGACTTCTTTTATGATCAATGCTAAGGTGAGATATCATTTGAAACTTTATTTGGCATGAGAACAAGCATGTTTTTCTGATATAGGTCTTGAGATTGGTGATTCAAAAGTATGAGTAATGGGTTTGGTGGTTTTACTATTCTATTGGCTATATATGGAAGCAAATAGTAGTTTTACTTTGTATACGTCGTTCCTTTTTCAGAAACACCAATATTCTAGTTTAGTTTCCTAAAATTAGAGAAATTATCTTGAGCAAGTTTTAATGTAGTCTCCCTCCAGAGCGAGTTATCCATTCTTTACATTACATGAGCTCATAGCTCATGAATATGATATGAATCATCGCAGCACAAGGTACATCATTAACTATTCTAAAGTTATTATGGATAGTCTTGCTCCATAGAAAGTTATGAATCGGATAAATTGTAACCCTATATTTTCAATCAAGTGTATGTGATTTTAGAATTTGAGGAAGATCATTGATTATAGAAGATTTGGTAGGCTATTTAGATGGTGTTTAGCAGAGTTTTTATGTAATTTAAAAGTTAAAAAGAAAAAAGAAAAAAGATATAATCAATATAGGAACTTAAAAATTTAAGAAAAGTTGTTTGGTAAATATTGGGAAAATGAGCTTTTTCGGTGGGTGTCAATGAAATTATGATATTAGTTGAAGAATAGTATTGGAAGAATAATAAAACATTCATTTGAAAAAGCAATTTTCAGAACAAGCTTATTTTCCTAACTTCTCAATTGTGGGAGATTCCTAGAGAATATGATTTCACTTGTGTTAGCAGCTTTGTGAATGTGACTGTGATATGAAACTTTGTTGGAGAACATACTTTGACTGCAATAATTTTCTAGGCTGTTGGGAAGAGCTACATCTTGGATAACTGCTTCAGGAAACGAACTTCAGTTAGTTAATTGGAATATTAATAATTTTGCTTCAAAGAAAGTTATGCATTAGATTATATGCACTCATGTTAGCAACTAACTGATGTGATTCAACCTGTTTTGGAAAAAAAACGTGCTTCTTTGTTTATATCACTCTTCCTAGGCTTATAGTATTTTAAGAAACAAACAACATTTAGTTAATTGGAATAAATGGTATAGGTAGTATTGCTACAAAGTGAGTTATGTGTTACCTCAAAAGAACTCCCATCTTCACACCGTATCTGAATCTTTACTTAGTTAATTGAAATAGGGCGTGAATTTATAATAGATCGACCTGCTCCAAGTAGAGTATATTGCGTTATGTGGACTCACACATTAGCTGTTTATTGTATGTTACATGAAACTTAATAGAACAATGAACTTAGCTCCCACTGCTGTTTTACTAGGCTTTTGTTAATAGTAGATATCTACTGATATATACTACTCCAAGATAAAAACTTTAGCTGGTCAGGAAAAATTAACAAGAAGTTGTTGCAGATAGTCTTGCTTGAAAGAGTGTTTTAAATTACATTATATAGTTTTCTACATTAGCACATTAGATGTGATTTGATATATTTTACAAGGTTAAATTCAGTGTGAACCAATTTGCTAGGATATAGTGAAATAGTAAAATATGGAAGTCTACGTTATACTGCTTTCGGAAGCAAACTTTGTGTTAACTGAGTAGGTCCTAACGATTGAAAATACCCTGTGTTGGGGATCACAGCCCTGGATTGGTGATCACAGCCGAGTGGTGTTTTTCAATCTCAATCTCGTTCCGCGGTCAGTTTCTAATCCAGGTAACTACTACACTTCATTGTATTAGTTTAGCTTGGGTTTCTTAAAAGAGTGGATATTGGATTCAATGATATAGTACTTAGAAAAAGACTCAAGACTGAGACATCAAAATATATTCTCTAATATAAATAGCATTATGCATTATATTTGATGATTTACTCGGACATTGATAGCTTCATTAATGTGATTTGAATATTTTAATTAGTGACATGCAGGCTCTTATGAAACATTAGTTAGTTGGAGTAGGTGCTGAATAAAATTATGAAATTGGAACAGGTAACTAATTGTTATTGATAGTTTTGCTACAAATCCAGTTCTACATCTCCAATTGAGATTCTAATAAATGTGATTTCAAACTTTGAGAAGATTGTAGTTCATGGATTGAAGTTTTTTGGCATTAGTTCTACTTTAGTAGATGGAGTTAGTTGATTCAACTAGGTACAAATCACAAGTACTACTTTAGTAAGTTAAGTTAGTTAATTCAGCTGGATACAAGTAGTAAGTTAAGTTAGTTAATTCAGCTGGATACAAATGATATAATAGATTGCCCTACTTCAAGAGGTCTGCATGTCATTACAGATTGATAGGATACCTTGAGAGTGTTCGAGGAGGGAGAGCCCATCACCCTTTTAAATCACTCACCAATTTTGTACATAGCAGTCGTGGGACCAAGTCCCATACCTCCATTTGTATTGTAATGCATGTAGTTCTTATATTAGAAGTTGTATGTATCTGACTTGATACCTTTAGTGTGAATCTATAGTTTTGCTAGGCTTTTGTACAAGAGCATATATATGTAAGTCTAGGATATATTATCCAGGAAATAAAATTAAGTTATTCAGTGTGGTTGACAAATTAATATCTATAGCCTTGCTACATATAGAGTTTTGCATTATACCCACATGGAGGCACTTATTAGCTACGAAGTGTGGTTTGAATGGCTTAGATGACAATTTCTTAAAAATAATAGGTCAAATAGATATTTGCTCTAAAGAAAGCTATGTACATTTACATGGACTCTTATGTTTGTGGCAGAGTGAATTTGATCATGAACTAATCAGAACATAAGCCTATATAACAGCAGGAAATGTAAGGTTGGGATCTACCACTCCAGGCAACAATGAGTTGGTGTCTATGACATTATTTTACAGTCATGGAAATGACATTACGTGCACTCATATCTGCAGTGAAGACTACATTATTGGAACAGGTCTTTCCTCGTGTATAGATTAGAAAGGTCATAGAGAATGCTATAGATTAGAAATAGTATTTTTCATCTTATTAGATGGTAGTTATATCTGAAAGGTCAACGGTGAAAATTTCAGAGAGAATGTCTTCCCTCACTTGCCACCATAGAGAGGTTGAGATTTGTAGCATAGATAAATTTGAAAAGTGGGGGAGAAATGGTTAAGAGACAGCTGGATATTGGAACGCGCAAGCACCGTCTAGTGATCTGTGTTGGGTCCCCGACTCCCACGGCTATGTCAATTTTATATGCGGTGATGTTACCTCTCCTCTTCCTCTAACTTATACTTTTTGAGGATTCTTCATGTATTCACAAATAAATTAAGATGGTTGTATCCTTGTAGGTAAAGCATTTCATTCAATTTCACCTTCTTGTTGAAATGACTTGGATTATTTGATTAAACTATATAAAAATGGAATCTAATGAATGGATGATGTTTGATTGGATTGGTAGGTTGGAATTTTGTCCTCTGAGTATTAAAACAAAAGTTAGGAAATTTGGAATGTGCATGTTATAATTCATTCAGAAAGATATGAATGGTGACGGAGATGGAAAGAGAAAACGTGTTTCGGTTAGGAGTTTGTTGGTGGTGCTAACCCTAGAACCAGATGCTGTATTACTTCTCCTTTTGTTGATTATTTTAATCCTCTTTCTTTCTTTCTTTTATACCAACTTTGCCAAGTGTGACAACTAGTCAACTACGCCCTACCTTGCCCCATTCTTTCTTCTCTATTTACCAAGTTGCCATCCATTAAGGATTGCTGGGTGTTACCTTCCTACTATTAAATCACTATCTTGTCTTTTATGTAAGACTATTCTAATTTCCAGGCTATATGTGAGGGTGGGGTATTTCTACCCATTTGACATTTTCCAAGTCAACTTAGAAACATTTTATAAGATGTCTAGTCTAATCTAATCAGTCAAATCTCTAAATTGATAAATTAGTAATACTAAAAAATACTAGTAGTAGTTGTGCTCCACGAAGTCATTTTCTTCAAAACCAGAAAGCAATGGCATTTATGTAATAAGCAGCCAAAAGCAGTGTCATATTGATAATATATTCGCATTATAAGTCCCGCTTAGGGGCTGAAAACATAACTCCTCTCAGCCTCACCAAGAAGAAATCCAAAAACCAGACCAGAGGAAGAAGAAGAAGAAAAGAATCAGCGAAAGCGAGAGACTAATATCTTTATCTTCTTGAATTGTTTGTACACAGAGAAGAAGAGCTACAAAATGGCGAAACCTTGTACAGTGGTGGTACTCTGCGTGATATTGGCGATGATGAGCATTTGCTCAGCGGGAAGTCAGCAGCTGGCATGGATACCAAACGGATCTTTGGTAGGCGAAGAGGAATTCGACTTGGACAACGAGATCAACAGGCGCATTCTAGCTACGAGCAACTACATCAGCTACGGTGCGCTGCAGAGGAACACTGTGCCTTGCTCTCGCCGTGGTGCTTCCTACTACAACTGCCAAAGTGGTGGACAAGCCAACCCCTATAATCGCGGTTGCAGTCAAATCACAAGGTGCAGGAGTTAAGTTGATTTTCATCTTTGTTTTCTAATTCCGATGATTGATGGATCCAAAATACTCTGTGTTTACTTTTGTTTTCTTTTCGGTTTGTAATGTCTCTTGTATAACGTATATTCTGACCATTATTATTCTTTATCCTGACCTGGTTTCGTTTTGGTTGTGTGAATTGGTATGCATTTCATTTCCTTGTAAAAGCTATGTGCAAATCAATTTAATTAGGGATCTTTACTTGGGGATTTAAGCGTGAATTTTTTTTTTCTTGTTTTGTAGAAGTGAAAGGTATAGGACACCAAACTTTATAAAGTAATAGATTTCGTGAGTTGTCATGACCCATTTTGAAGAGAAAAAAATTGTCACGCAATTCAAAAGTTGCAATCAGACTGATAAGGCAAATGATGATTCCGAAGACTTTTATTATCATATCTTTTTAATGAGGATAAGAAAGGGGGTCGGAATGGAGGGAAGCCATTTGAAATATAATGCCTTTTATTAAATTCCAACCATAATTCATGCTTGAATTCAACTCTTGATAAATGTATGAAGTATTATACAGTTATACCCACAATTACAATAATCTGACATCACCATTGATGTTTCTGGCTAGATCATATTAAATGAAAACCCTCCTTAGGACTATAGTAGTGAAGTGTTAACATCAAGCATTGGAACATGTTAGCGGGTGATAAATCGATTCACCTGGTAACAATTCCATTCATTAATTGGGGTTTTACATCAGGTAGGTATGATGTTGGTTGGTTAATGATAAATCCACAACACCATACAATCAATCACGAACACAAGCAAAGAACAATGGACCCTCATGGACTTTTGTTTTTAAGTTTCAAAAGAGGAGGTTTGGAGTACGAATTGAATTATAAATTTTGATTTTTTTTAAATTTAATTTTTACTGATATCAACACATAAGTGGACAAAGAGATTGGATACGACGAGGTTGTCTAGTTTACTCGATGTTTTTATGTTCACCTGTGTTTGCTGTATTATTAACTCTGTTTCTAATTTTTCTGGTCAACTTAATGAAAGCTATATAGAAAGTAGAATGTGTTCCCCTCGTCTATGCTTGTAACTATTGGATTGAGCTCTTTCTGTATCATCTCTCTTGCTGCTTATAGTTCATAAATTTAACCCAAGTATCAACTTCAATAACTGTGAAATATTAATAGTAGGATCTCTGACACGGGATCTCTGGACACACAACATAAAATAAAGAAAAGTTTTTTCCTATAAAATTAGAACAACCATCAAACACTCTAAACGCATAACTCTCAATTTTTTATTTTTTAAAAAAAAAAACAATTGAAAAATGTAACTTTTAACTTAACTTTTAACTTTAAGTCATTATTTTTTACTTTAATTATAATTGTGAAATATTTTAAAATTATCTATATGTATTTTTTAATAATATTTTTTATTTACTTTTATCGAGTGTTATATTTTTTGTTTTATTGAAACAATTACTTTATTTTTATCGTATATTTATATTGAAAAAAAATAAATTATCTTATTTTATCAATTACATTAAACAAATAATTAAAGATTAGGTAAGAAAGTGTAAACATAATAATAATGATTTTTCGGTAAATTTATAGAGTGAAAAATATATACATCAATCGAAAGAAAAAGTAAAAGAATAGAAAAGAAAAGGAGAGGGAAAAATTATAAAATATGCATATTAGAATAAAATAATGACTTATTAGAACTTAAGGTTGCCGCTACCAATCATCGATGACGTGATAGTAATGAAATCTTTAGTAAGATTATTGTTGAAAACAAATACTTATTGCTCTTAACACGCAAAATAAAATAAAATAAATTTTATTTTATGCCAAAGGACTTTTTACTTTCAAAATTAATGAACTTTCATTAATTCTTAAAGTGTATTTGAAAGTTCTATCTAAATTAACCAATTGATATATGAAAAGTCTATGAAAGCCATTAAAAGTCTGTAAAAGTTATTGAAAGTCTACAAAAGTCATTTATAAAAATTCATCAAAGTCTACAAAGATCATGAAAAGTATATTTTAAAAGTCTATGAAAGTCATTACTGGA
Organism: Cardiospermum halicacabum; assembly: GCA_031304145.1. Taxonomy (NCBI): domain Eukaryota; kingdom Viridiplantae; phylum Streptophyta; class Magnoliopsida; order Sapindales; family Sapindaceae; genus Cardiospermum; species Cardiospermum halicacabum. Next base: position 32,963,313 of record CM062389.1, on the reverse strand, counting down.
TTTATAAAGTCTATGAAAGTTTATAAAAGTCTTCAAAAATCATTCACTTTTTAAAGTCTATAAAAGCCTATAAAAGTCAACAAAAGTCGTGATTAGATATCGGCTCCTAAATGGATTTTGACCTGTTTATGACACGATACATTTAACCTGTTTATAAACGAGTCGAGTCAGGTTTGATTAACAGGTTAACATGTCGACTCGTATAATTGAGGTCAAAATAAAATTTATATAATTTTGAAAGATAAAATAATTATTTTTAATATATATTATCAATCTAACAAAATATTAACCTGTTTATAAAATTATAAGCTATTCCGTCTTTCTACCTCATATCTTGGCTTTAACCGCCTGGCACAACTTCCTCTCCTCTACCTCATATCTCGTCATTAACCAAGCATTAGTCAAATATCTTCTCTTTTAGGTGCCATTGTTGAATGATAACAATGGTACTACTTGAGCTTTGGTAATAAAGCATGAAGATGATAAATTATGTTTGGTCACTTAAAAAGAGAGCCATTGTCCTTAGCTTGATATAGGTGAATGTATTGGCATGCCATAGAGAAACTAGAAGTATACTTCGATATATGAAAATGTAAACTTAGCTTGAAGTGCCTCTTATTTAGGGCGACGATCCTCCCTGGATGCGACTGCATCAACCCGATCCTTTTGGATTCCCATTTTGGTCTTCGAACCCCCTGTACATTTGTTTGATTGATATTCGGATCCCCTAGGGTTTCGGTCCAATTTGTCCCGTTTTTCCTATAAGAGTTAAATTTAAGGGCAAATAAACTAAAATATGACAATTGTGTGATTTGTATGCTTGAAATGGTATGATCATGCCTCATGGTTGGTAAAGGATTGCTTGATGTGGATGAAATTCACCATAGAAACTTTAGATGATAATTAAAAAAAAAAAGAAACTAATGGGATAAATTGGAAAGTTGGAAAAGTGAATCATTGTGTTAAATGTTCTGATTTTCAGGTCTGGGCGTTCTGTTTGGCGACATGGCAAGGGAGACAGGGCAAGGACCTAGGCGTTAAGTGGCTTTAGTACCACATTTTATAGCCTGGCAAGTGGCAGGCGGCCTGGTCACTTAGACCAGAGCGCAAAAAATGTTCCGCTATCACTTATCGCGGCCTGGTCACTTAGACCAGGGTGCTAATCAGGGAGTTAGATGTCCCTCGGTACCAAATTCTGCGGTCTGGTCAAGGTGACTAGGGTGCTAACCAGGGTGCCTGAAAGCTACGGTCTGCCCAAGAAATTGGCGGACTGGTCAAGGTGACTAGGACTGAGCCATGGTGCGAGTGGTCCACTTTGCTTCCCGATTTCCGTTTTATGATCCCCTTCGGATGTTATCGGTTGTGCGATGATGCTTGAGACGCTAAGTTGCATTTGTCTGCTCACTTTTCTAATTAAAGAAGCATATTTGTGTTTGTTTGTTTGAGTATGAATGTGTTAATTAGGCATTGATAGCCTAACCCTTTTCTTTCTCATTTCTTTTCTTTTCGATACGAATATGTGTTCAGGTGGATCAAGCAAACATTAGAAGGTTGGGTTGGAAGCCCTAGTTAAAGTGTTCTTCATATAACATCAATTTCACCCCAATCATTTTGTATAAACTTGTGTAAAATAATTAACTTTACTACTCTTTTGTCAACTTGCCCACTTGGTCCAGTGGCGAGTTGAACACTAAACTCAGTATTGTATGTTGATCCGAGTTTGGTGTTATCTGATGATTTCATTTATAGACTTTATTAATGATTCAAGTAAATGTTTATTTAAAAGTATTTTATTGTCACTTAAGACGTAATTGCTATTATGTATAAAAATATGGTGCATGTATGTGAAAGTATATGTATGAGTTGATGTGACGCTTTGGTCTCCGCACCTCAGATCCACCGGGGATGGGAGGTCCGACGCTACAAGAGAAGAAGAAGAAACAGGAGTAGGAAGTGAAGCGGTAAAAAAGAATCAGCAAAACGTGGAGTGATAATATTAAAAAATATATTTTCTTCTATGATCCCTTATATTTTAATAGATAAAACATAAAAAATTTTAAAAATTTTATATTTTTAAAAATATCTTTAAAAATTCTCCATTTCAATTATTTTTGAATTAAAAAATTAATTTATCAATAAATCCATATCAACCAACCAAATTGATACCCCTCTCACATTGAATAACGTATAATCTTTTGGAACATTACTCCCCGCTACTTTCAAGTTATTTAGTATTATGAGAACTGTCACTATTACGATACCTGTCATTAATCCTCTTTTATATTCAAACTCATAATTTATATTTTTAGTTCTATGTTATAATAAAATTATTTGAGCCTCGAAACACCTGCCAGTGACACTAATATTTATCTTAGATAAATAACTTAGAAACACCGATTCAATATTTTAACATGTTTCGATTCTTTTAGTTCGAGTGTGAATTATAATTTCAACCGATTATAATTATAATAATTTAATTTTTAATTTTAATTTAAACTTGAATAAAATTTTATTTTTATTGAATTTTATTTTTAATTTTTTTTTTGGTATATATTGAACCTTACACTATAGAAAATTTTATTTTATTTTAAAAGTTAAAAAGTTGAATTAGATTAGTATGCTGGAATCCCAAATATTGGCTTTGTTTACTCGTGTAAGTATGTATCTAGAAGAGTTAATTTAATTTGACCCTACTAGACAATTTACATAAATTTATAGAAAATTTCTATTAGAAATCAACCGTTATAGATATCAAAGCAATGTTTATACGTACAAATTGAAGGAAAAGCAGATAAAAATAAGGTCAACGATCCGAATACCACATATGGAGTTAATATTTGTTTGCCCAATTAAGTAACTTAGATGTTAAGGCACCGAGTAAGCCGAGCCGACCAATCATAGGCGCCGCCTATATTCTCGATTCTGTTCCTTGCAATCATCCTATAAATACGAGACTCGAAATCTCATAACTTTCATTACAAACCAATTTCCCAAATTCCCAATTTCAACAGCTTTTGACCTTTACGACTTTTCGCTCATGGCCGACGAAATCAATCACCCTCAACCCGTAAGTTCCCTCTTCACCTTCGACCTTTTATACAATTGTTTTGAATAATCGTCTCTTATTTGTCTGTCGCAACGATTGATTTTCAGAAAAGAGGATGTGATCGAAATTGTAAAGTAGCCTATTATCCTCATCAAATTGTTCTTATGACGCTATGATTTGTATGTATTTGTGATATTTTTCGATTTTTGTGAACATAGACTCTCGTAATTGACTAAACGCATATTAACCTTTTTGATTGCGATGTATTTATGTGGAAATTTTTCTATGCGTAAGTTCTTATTTGTGTTTGTAATTTTGAGCTACGAATTGTATATTTTTGTTACGGTTGATGGATCGTGTGAATTTTTGAATTTGTTGAAGATTACTGAGGAGGAGAAATCGAAGATTACTGAGGAGGAGAAATTGAAGCATTTGGAGTTTGTGCATGTGGCTACACTTCATGCATTGGTGTGTTTTTCGAACCTCTATGCGTATGCTAAAGAGAGGTCCGGGCCTCTAAAGCCTGGTGTCGACACCATGGAGGGAACTGTCAAGAGTGTGGTTGGTCCTGTTTATAACAAGTTCCAGGATGTCCCCATTGAGCTTCTCAAGTATGTCGACCGCAAGGTAAACCCTCTTTTGATCTGTTGTTTTTATCAATTTGGTTTGTTTGTACAGTTTTGTGTTGAGGGGCTTGCGATGTTTTGTTACAGTACAGTCTATTGGGTCATGTACTTTGTTCATATCTTTTTAATGTTTCGATTATCTAATAGTTAGGATGAGAACTAGAGAATGGAGTGTCTATTGGGTCCTGGTCTTGTTATGAACCTGCTTGAATCAAAATGCACTAGTTGTGAATCTACCATTTCCTGTGTTGTTATGAGTTGGCTCTAACTTGTTCCTACATTTTACCTCTTTACTTGAGGTTGGAAGGAGGAAGTCAGTTGGTTACTATCTTGAACTGCATATGGTTTCTTCTATGTAATTTCTGGTCATTTGTGGTATTTCTATGTAGTTCAGTCTTGACTTATTGCTCTTCTTTCTGTATTGTGTCTTCTATGACATTGTGGAAAGAGGATAGATGACCATTAAAGTTAATTTTTCCAGACAATGCGTAGTTTACACCACTGATGATATTTATGAAATGGGAAAATCGTGCATAGGTAGTCATAGTCCCTTATTTGTTGTATTTATTTCATTGAAGGAGATATTAAGAATCTGTGTAAATTTTTTTAGGTTGATGAGTCCGTTACCAAGCTGGACCAAAGTGTGTCTCCTGTCCTTATGCAAGTCCCTGCTCAAGCAATCTCAGCAGCCCAGATGGCTCCAGCTGTGGCTCAGTCGATGGTTTCGGAGGTGAAGCGCAGTGGTGTTGTGGGAACTGCTTCAGAACTTGCCAAAAACGTCTACAGCAAGTATGAACCAACAGCCAAGGAACTCTACTCTAAGTACGAGCCTAAAGCTGAACAATGTGCTGTCTCAGCATGGAAGAAGCTAAACCAACTGCCACTCTTCCCTCGTGTAGCTCAAGTGGTTGTCCCAACCGCTGCCTTCTGCTCTGAGAAGTACAACCAAACTGTGGTAAGCACTGCAGAGAAAGGCTATAGAGTGTCCTCATACCTGCCGTTGGTGCCTACTGAGAAGATAGCACGGATATTTAAGGATGATGATGTTGCTGAATCACTGCCTTTAGTTTCTACTGCACCTGAAGCTGGTGTTGCTGTGCATTAATCTATTCATGTGTAGAAAAACCTGTGTTTTATGCTCTTTAACCTATCCTGTTTCTCATTTTGGAAGTTTGTATTTCGTTTCAAGTTAATATTTTTATATTGTTTAATGAAAATTATGGCCTATTGTTAGGAGGCTTTATTAATTTGAAATGACATTATGCGATAGTTCACTCATTCTATTGATTGGCTTTTATACAAGTCGAGTATATCTTTGCTGGGTATCTAACATAGCAAGCAGTATATAGACGACCTTTATGATTCTATGTTCCAATTTGCTTGAATTTTGTTAGCAACTTATTAGGTCGCCTAAATTTTTAATTGAAGTTGATTGGGCCCAACTCTGGTTTTAAGAGCCCATGGAGTAAACCCAAATCCAAGAGAAACCTCTCTCATGCAAATCCACATATGTTAAAACTGTTGCTTGATTGATAATATGGTGGTGGTGTCTTCCGGATTGAGCAACAAAATAATTACACAGCTAAGACTAAACTAAATCACTACCACTATGTCCGCCTCTTTCCTCCAAGTTCCGATGGCGGCGACCGTTCCGTCGTCTTCTCGTAAATCTTTATCATTCAGAAGTAGGAGTCTGAGGAGTTGTCGCTGCTGCTTTAATTCCTCTTTTAACATTCCAATGCCTCCTATGAACCCTAACGATCCTTTCCTCTCCAAGCTGGCTGCCGTGGCCGCCACTTCGCCGGAGACCTTGCTCAATCGTCCTGTCGACTCCGATATGCCTCCCTATTTGGATATATTTGACTCTCCAACTATGATGGCCTCGCCTGCTCATGTACGTAAGCTCTTGGTGTTCGTTTCATTTGTTTTTCTTTTCGTGTTGGTTATAAAATCTTGTTTGGTTTAATTAGGTGGAATCGGCTTCTTATGAGGACCATATGCCTACTGAACCGCCTCCTGACTTGCCTTCGTTGCTTCTCCATGGGAGGATTGTTTACATTGGCATGCCGGTATATAATTATATTTATATGTATTTTTTTTAGAGATAATTTATGGAGATTTCCGTGGTAGTACTTGTCACTCATTAATGTAAATTGCACTTTAGTATCTCCTCTGTGTTTCATGAATAGCGTTCAGTTGCATAGAAAAATTTCTTTCACAGAGATGAATGTTAACGACGAAGCAATTACCTGTATTTATGTTTCTTCTCCCGTATCTTAGACATTATCTTCCTTACTGAATCCCCCTCAGCTTCTGCATTTTGTTTGTTATCTGAGTAGATGCTTCCACCTCATTTCTTATAATTTTATGTCTGAAAAACAATTTGACCTTTTGGATTTATCAGTTAGTGCCTGCTGTTACGGAGTTGGTCGTAGCTGAAATGATGTACCTTCAATGGACGGATCCTAAACAACCTATATATTTGTATGTCAATTCTACGGGCACCACCCGTGATGATGGTGAACCAGTGAGCATTTCACAACCTATGATTCAAATGTATAGTTCATGGTTGATATAGATCATTTTCCTATGTCACTCCAATTCGACCTTCATATTATACCACATACATAGATTATTGTTTATTTTGTGCTGGAAGAGTAATTGGTAGATTTCAAAACTTCCCTTCTTTTTTATTTTTTTACTCTTTAAATAAAAAAGAAATATCTTAATTGCTAAATTGATCATTCTGATTTGTCCAGTAACAAGACTAGACGTACTTTAGTTAGCTTCCACTAAATTTAATTTACTTATTCATTAGGTTGCAATGGAGTCTGAAGGTTTTGCCATATACGATGCGATGATGCAAATAGAAAATGAGGTAATTATCTGTTTTTCTAAATGAAATATGAAAGGAAATTTCTTTTGGGATCAGATTTTGTTTTTGACGTGTTGTTACTTGCACTTGCAGATACACACAGTTGGTTTGGGAGCTTGCATTGGGCAGGGTTGTCTACTGCTTGCTGCAGGAGCTAAGGGCCACCGATCCATGATGCCTCATACCAAAAGTTTGATTTATTGCTTAACATATAATAATCTGATGCTTTTATCTCTTCCTAGTTAATGAGGTAAACTGAATTTCAATTGAAATTTTCCCCAGTTATGATCCAACAGCCACGTGTCTCATCATCTGGCTTGATCCCTGCCAGTGATGTCTTAATCCGTGCGAAAGAGGTTTGTTGAAGTTGTTCTGTCAATATTTGGCATGCAAACTATGATGCTTTCTGTCTTATAAATATATTGTTTTTTGTAATTATGTGTAAACTGCAGAATATTGATTTTCTTGATTCTTAATGCAGGCAGTAACTAACAGGGAAACTTTTATAAAGCTTCTGTCCGAGCACACTGGAACTGTATGCTTCATAACTTACCTCCTCCATTTTTATTAAGTTAAATTGAAAGCATGATGACAATTATTATTATTATTTTTAATTTTTTAATCATATGATATTTTATTAGCCAGAAGAGACTGTCCGAAATGTGATTAGAAGACCATTCTACATGAATGGTGAAAAAGCAAAAGAATTCGGGGTCGTGGATAAGGTTATTTGATTTGATGTGCACACATTTGTAAAATTATTTTGTGTTTACTAGCCAATGCCATGGACTTAACCAACTCTGAAACACTGGCATCAGGTACTTTGGCGTGGCCAGGAAGCTTCTATTATTGCAGACGTTGAATCAGAGGAGGAATGGGAGAGGAGAGCTATTGAAGCAGGAGAGGAGTGATTTTAACTTGTAATTCAGGATTTACGTGGAAGCTAAATGGTGCACCACCTGTATTGGATTTTCGATCTCGTTCTGAAGTCTGCATAGATTGGGAATATAAAACTGCCCATTTGATGGGAGGCAATGGACACTAATTGTATCATGATGAATCATATTAGATATATGTGCAATACCATGTTTAGAAAAGAAACTTTTAGCACAGGGGTTCTTTTGTTTCTTGATTGGATTTGTGTATAATCAATTTCTGATGATAATAGTCATAATCAGGCTTACACTTGTGTGAATTTCCTGTTTAACTACAGCTGTTAAATCACTCTAAAACTAAAATGCGGAGAGCGGAATCTCCATTTATAAATCGTCCGACTTACACTTGGCACAATCAGCATAGGTCGGTCTAGGATATTCAGCTCCGCTGTCTTAAAAAGAATTGAGTGCAATATTTAGTCTAGGCTTAACAATCTTACCACAACAGTTGCTCGAGTCGCGGCTCTCCCAGTAACTTTAGAATCTTCTCATCAAGCATCGGACGGAAAAAACACATACGATCACTTTGATCATACGTGATGGAAATAAAAGCCGATCTATGGAAGAACAGAGCGCGAGACCTTCAGCTTCGTCTCCGTCATAGGTTTCGCGTTGCCGTGGAGAGACATCGCCGCCGTCCTGAGATCTTCTCCCAGAACTCCTCCCTCCTCCGTCTTTTCCGTGATTTCCGCCATCATTCCCTTCCTTCCTCCTCCAATTTCGACCGCAAACCAGGTCACATGTGTTCCATTCTTTATGATTGTTATCATAAGACTAACGTCTAGGGCATAAGAATTCTGTCTTTGTTCTTTAGAAGTTATGTTACATTGATTGTAAATTGTTATTAATGTGTGCGCAAAATACCTTTAGTTCTCTACTAATCGTTCTAACGGCTTGCCAATATTTGAACTTCGAAAATGTTTAACTTGTTGGAAACTGAATTCTAAAAGCTACCTTGTTTAAGGTCCTGGCATAAACCTATTGAATGCTTACACAAGGTTCAGTGAAATCTTTGGCAGTGTCAGAAGTTTAGATTGAGTGCCTTAGTTAAGTCCTAGATGATAACATTGTTTTTTATGCTTACAATGATAAGTCTAGTTGTGCTGTTTGCACTTATGAGTATTGACGCTGTGAAATTCTCATGCTTGCAGTGAGTGAAGACTTAAATACAGAGGAAGATTCTGTTATGCTTCGCATGCTTCAAGCTGTGGCCGTTCCTGTCCTTGGAAATGTTTGTCATGTGTTTATGAATGGTCTGAATCATGTGCAGGTGTTTATCTTGTGCTTGGTATAATTTTCTTTTATGTTAAATTTGGCTTATTGGCGATAAGCTCATTGATTTGGTGTTCGGGTACAGGTATATGGTGCTGAGAAATTACATAATGCACTCTTGCATAGATCCAAGAACAAGCCTCTTTTAACGGTATGCTCAAGTTGTTGCTTCAAGGAGTTAAGTTGAACGATTTTAGATGTTAGAAGAACTCTGTGTGCCCTGCAAATTTCATCATAACTGCAAATGTACACCTTAGTTGACATGTCTATTTCATTTGAATTTTGTAGGTTAGCAACCATGTTGCATCTGTAGATGATCCATTTGTTATTGCCTCATTACTCCCTCCCAGGGTTCTTTTGGATGCTCAGAACTTGAGATGGACGCTTTGTGCATCTGATCGATGTTTTAAAAATCCGGTGACATCTGCTTTCTTTAGAAGTGTCAAAGTCTTGCCAGTTTCTCGTGGTGAGGGGATCTATCAGAAGGTATTCTTTAGATAATTTGCAGCCTGTTGCTTATGTTACAAGATCTGCTCTGCTGTGTCTAAGTTTGATCCTTTGAAGCTGTGATTGAGCACATTTTCTCGTACTTTCAACTTGATTCTCTTACATGCTTCAGGGTATGGACATGGCCCTTGCTAAATTGAATGCTGGTGGTTGGGTTCATATCTTCCCAGAAGGTAGTCGATCACGGGATGGTGGCAAAACCATGGGGTCTGCCAAGAGAGGTGTTGGGAGGTGAGAATATTGAAATAAGCTATTCAAATTGTCTTTGTATTACTTGATCCATACAGAAACTGTTGATGTTCTTTAAAAGAGAAGGACCTATGCACTCTCCTAGAATAAAGCTGTGGGCAGCTACTGCTTGCTTGCTGTTCTTTGTTTATATATATATCTATATGATAAATCTAACCCTCAGCAAACCTTGGCAGATTGGTTATGGATGCAGACAATGTTCCGATGGTCGTTCCGTTTGTACATACGGGGATGCAGGAGATCATGCCTATAGGCGCCAACTTCCCCAGAATTGGCAAGACAGTAAGTCATCCGACTTTTCTTATCACAACAAGGTTGATGTTTTAAACACAAACATTCAAGTAACTTGTCTCACTACCAAACATTTTAGGTAACTGTCCTTATAGGCGACCCAATTGAGTTTGAGGACCTACTTGACAAGGAAAAAACTGAACATATATCAAGAGGTAAACTCTATGATGCTGTTGCTTCAAGAATCGGTCATCGTCTGTTACAAATGAAAGCACAGGTAGATAAATTAGCAGCAGAACTCCCAAGCATTGAGCGTGCATCTGAGTTACTACAACAAGTTGATTGGGAATCAGCAGGTTTTGTTGCTACAGAAGATGGCTTGTTTGGACTGGAGAGTGAGATGGAAGTCAAGAAGGTGAGGGCTGAATGGAGAAGTAGAATCCGTGGTTATGTGGACCCAAGTGAGCTGATGGGTTTCGCAGCTAGAGGCTTATTCATGAACCGTAAAGCAACTGATGATAATAGTAGTAGTAGTCATCGAAATATTAGAGAAATGGGACCTTTGCGAGCCTGGAAGCAATTTTTGCAAGTGAATGTATTAGGACACTTGAATTATTTGTAATTCTAGATTTTGCTTTCGTAACAATTTTACAATCAAATATAGATATTTAATGATCTGATTAGAATGGTATGTTTGTTTCGACTTTGGGCTAATCGTGAAACCGTTTCGTGACGGTTAAGCTTGTAAAAGGAAAAAATAAAAAACTTGCAACAAAAGCAATATGGTTGTGTATAGTGGCACCATCAGTATTATCATCTATACACTTAGCCAGTTTCAATCAAGTAATTGCTTTTGCATAAGTAATACGTGAGCATCAAAAGCGAAGGTAATTAATCAAATTAGATATAAGTAAGGTTATCCAAAACAATGATGGCAAGTTTGAAAATAGACGAGTCATGTGCAGATCTTAATAATGAACGGCCAGGATCACTCCACCCTTTCATTATAAATGATTTCACCATGCTTTACAGATCAGAGAACATAACACCTTCTCCCTCGCTCTTGCTTTGAGGTTATTTGAAAAGCAAGACAGACATCAACAGCAACAAACTAACAAACAAATGGCGGATGAAGCGGAACTAAGCGACAAACAGAAGAAAGAGATCGCCAAATGGTTCCTCCTCAACTCCCCCGCCGGCGAAATCCAATACGTTGCTAAAGGTTATCCTATCCTCTCTTCTGTTCTGGGAAACTCATGTTTGCATTTGATTCTGATTTGCTTGGATCCATCGCAGACTTGAAAATAGTGTTGGATAACGACCGAGTCTTCGATGAATCTGCTGCTGAGGCGTTTCCTATCTTCAACAAATCTCACTTGATTTGCATCCCAATGCCTGCTCGCAGCGGCGACGTAAGACTTTTTTTTCCCTTTCTATATGTGAACGAAAATCGTGTGTTGGTTGCTTCTAATGATCTTGTATGATGTGTATTGGGTTTTTGTTCAATTTTGTGTTTTGAGATCAGTTCTGAGTTTTGAAGCATTGTGTTGATATAGAACAATGTGTGTTCTCGGGGTTTCTCCTGTATGTTTATCATGTATGAGAACTTTTGTCTAATGTTTTTATGAATAGTAATATGGAATATGCTTTCTTTACATTCGTACATTTGAAACATATTTAGAATATTAATTTGTTGGTTGTGGTATTCTACTTGTTACTGCCAGCTTTTGGTGACATCTTATGGGGAGATTGAAGAGAACAAGTATTTTGATCCCAGGACTGCTCAGGTTGCTACGGTTGACCATGTTAAACAAGTACGTTCTCTGAGCCTTTCTCCCTCTTACTTGATTTTGATCAAACTATGAAGGGTTCTCTTATTAATCTACTTGGACTCATAAGCTCGGTGTTTTTATTACTCTATTTTTTATGTCATGCTGTGCTAAATTGGTTCAGGTTTGTACAGAAGTGAGACCTGCAGCTGATGAAGAACTTCCATCTCCATACATTGAGGAGTTCCGGTATGCCTGATTAATCTCTCTCTCTCAATTAAATTATGGAGGGTTGCTCATGAATTTGAGAAAAGAGTAAAGATGAAAAAAAATAATAATAATGGTATTTATACATGACGGTCCTTTGGTCCGGACCTTTAGTTTATCAGTTGCATATTTAGGATCTGGTTCCATTGATATGATAGGTATTTGAATAAATTTCTGGTGGCTTGATTGGTTCAGTCTTTCAACGGATGAAGAATACCGCAAATGATCTGTGTTATGTTGGTGACTGGGAGAGTGTTCATCCATCTGCTGTGTTCTGCGTGCACACTCTTACAATGTCTTATACTTTTTTATGCTTATGATGCCACCTTGTTTCCATCGCAGATGTGCACTGGATGCAGAAATACTTAAATATGTTGATGAAGCTTATCCAAAAGGTGTATGTTCAGTCTATTGCATAAGTGGAAAAGATGTTGAGGAACCAGGATCTGATTTTGAGCTCGTTGTCATAATTTCAGCGACTAAACTTAGTCCACAGAATTTCTGGTGTGTTAAACCTTTTTCCTCTGTCATTTTTTCTTTCTGATGGTTTTCATATCCTCTTGAAGATCAAGTTCTGTGGTATATATTTCTCATAAATTCCCAATCTAGTGCCAAAATGAAATTAAGATGTTATTATAATATTGGTAATCTTTCCCTAATTTTCTTGGATTATTCTATAGTAATGGAAGTTGGCGCTCCATATGGAATATCGAGTTCAAGGATGATCCTCAAGTGCTGGATTTGAAAGGCAAGTTGCAGGTAATTTACAAAATCCCTTTGGGTCATGGCTATCATCTATTTTGCTTCTACGATTCTATATAACTGCAGCTTATTTATGTGAGTATGAATCCTTTCAGGTGGGGGCTCATTATTTCGAAGAAGGAAATGTACAGTTAGATGCAAAACATGAATGCCATGATTCGACGATATTTCAAGTAAATTCCTTTTTATTATGTAATGGAAATAAATTCAGTTTTGTTGTGTGCCAAGTATTTAAAGTTTAATAACTTTTACCTTGTTTGTGTGCAAACACATCTCTAGGAGTTGCTAGAGTTTGTTATATAAGAAGTGAAATATTTGTTCAATAAATAAGAAGCTTAACATCGTATGTTGTAAACATTCAATGGTGCATTGTATTTATTTTTCTTCCAAATTACCTTGCAGCTATCCACTTAATACATGATCCTATACATGTAGCATATAAATTTTACATGTCAGTTTATTGACATGTAGCATATAAATTACCTTCCAAATTTTACTATCTTTATGTGATCAATGCTCAATTCTTTTTGGTTCAGTCGCCTGATGACTCAGCAGTCTCCATAGCTACTATCATTCGTCATCATGAGTCAGAGTACCTGGCATCCCTTGAGGTTATTTCCATGCCTTTTCTGATCTCAATTTCAATCTTGTAAAGAAGTTGATTTACATTTTTTAAAATTTGTACTGACAGGAATCCTACTCAAATTTGCCGGATAACACATTCAAGGTAATTTTTGTACTTTAAATTATCTGAATGAGATTCCTTACTCTAGTTGAGCAGTTGTATTATGATCTTTTAATTTGTGTTTTACTTTTTTAATGTGCATTTGATGAATGTCTAATTGGCTATTCATTGTTGCAAATGGTAATTGAATAGATTAAGTAGGATAAAATTTGTTTTTGTGGTTTCTCATTCAATAGCTTATTTGGCTGTCTCATCTCCACCAATTAGTCGTTCCTGGATTTTTGTTTCTACTTCAAATAGATAATTATTTTATGTTTTATTACTTAAACCACACTAAACCGCAATAGAAACCATATTCATCTTAATACCTAAATCATATTTGTAGTTGTAGAGTTCTTTTTGAATTCTACAATGAGATAACCTTAAACTGTACCAATCTGAATGATCTATTGAATAGGAAAGTAAAGTATCCTTTCTGATCCTCATCTGATGGGCACTGTGTTAAAAGTGTTTATTTGATTAGAAGTGTTAATTTTTATGCAGGATCTACGGAGAAAACTTCCAGTGACTCGCACCCTTTTCCCATGGCATAATACTTCTCAATTTAGCCTGACAAGAGAAATTTCTAAAGAACTCGGAATTGAAAAGTGAACATCCAGGTCCAACAGCCAAAGCCATGATCTTCATGTGTAATCCTCTTGAGTTAGTAAGAACTTAGAACTGAAGGGTGAACATCAGCTCCTGCAGCCGAAATTAATATGGTCTTCAAGTGTAATCTACTAATCTTCTTGAGTGAGCTAGCAGCCCACCTATTAAGTTTTATTACTCCCTCTGATCCAATATAAGTTCTTCATTCTTATTAAGAAAAGAATGAAAATGACTGTATAAACCCTCGTAAATGAATTCTCTCTCATTCTTTTACTCTAATTTTAGTAATAATTACTAATGATAAATAAGGGTATATCAGGAAATTTATTTAACTTTTTATTTAGAAAATTTAAAACATCACTTATATCGGATAATTTCAAACCCTCTAAAACATCACTTATTTTGGATCAGAGGTAGTATCGTTTTTGGTGGTTTGTTGATTTTGATGTGTAATTCTCTTCTCTCTGTATAATTTTTTTAGCGGCCAAGGATTTTTTTTTGTTCTGTAAGTTTCTTCTGTCGCAGAGCCAGAAAGTAAGGTAATTGGGTTCATGCTCAAAATATTGTGGTGTCATTATGTTATATTTTATATTAATAACCTTTTTTATACATAAATTTTACTCGTAAATCTAATTTTTTCCATAAAGCTGTGGTGTCACTCTATCTCATGTGGCTCCGCCACTGTCTTCTATTTCATGTGACTCCGCCACTGTCTTCTGTGTTCCACCATGAGACTGATGTATAGCTGTAATATTTGTGAATGACATGATTTTTTTAGTGACTTAAGAATGTATAGATTTTTTTAGTGACTTAAGGAGATGTATAGTAGCAATGACAAATTTGAAGTGACTTAAGGAGATATATGATTTTTGTATTGACTTAAGGAGATGTATAGTAGTAATATTTGTGAATAAATGTAACCTGATTTGATATTTGTGAATGAATGACATTAATTTTTTTAGTGACTAGGCTTTGTTTGGATCATAGGTTTGGGTCGCTTTTAACTACACCACGTTTTTTTTATGGGTTGATGTTTAGTACACCACGTTTTTTTTATGGGTTGAGGTGGTGGTGTTTAGTACAATCATGCATGCACGGGTGTGAATGCTCGTAACCACCAAATTGGTGGTTCAACATGGTTTTGTATTTTCGTTTCCAAATTTACCCTTTTTTTATTATTATTTTATTAATATTTTTAAATTATAATAATATTATTAAATTAATATTATGCTCTTATTAAATTAATATTTATATTATAAATATATAATAATTAAATATATAATTTTATTTTAATAATATTAATTATAATTTATTTTTAAATAAATTAAATAAAAAGTAAAAACGTAATTTTTTTAAACCAAAAATTATATTTATACATTATATATAATATATATATTATAAAATAAATATATTTTCTTAATTTTTAATTTTTATACTAAATTACATTTAATTATTTTAAAATTTTCAGATTATTTAAATCAATACATCATAAAATAAAATAGAAATATAATTTTTATTTAAATTATGTATTTAAAATATTATGGAAAAAAATTAATAAAACCTAACTTGAATTATAATATTATTAGTTATTAAGGGCATTGTGGTCATTTTACATTCATCCAAATAATTATTGTACAACACCGCCAGGTATGTGAATGCTCCACTTATTGTACCACACTGCCAGGGATATGAATGCTCCACTCATTTTATAACCTGCTCCATTTTACATGCAAACCAATTCATTGCAAACCAGTTGAACTTGAACTTAGTGTTCTGTCCTGTCTTATACTACAAATACATCTTGACACCACCAATTACTGCGAGGAACAAATGGCAGATATTACAGCTGAAACTAGTTATCGATGTCCTTTAATCATAGCTGAGTCCCGGAAACGTGAGCGTGTTGCTTCTCTGGACATCTTCAGAGGCCTTACTGTTGCAGTACTCACTTATTCACCCTCCCCTCCCAATTTTCAGTTTCTTTATTTTATTTGAACTAATGGTTTCTGGTTTTGGTTTTGGTTTTGGTTTGTATAGTTGATGGTTATAGTAGATGGTGCTGAAGGTGATTGGCCTGTGATTGGTCATGCCACGTGGAACGGCTGCAAGTTGGCTGATTTTGTCATGCCTTTTTTCCTCTTCAGTGTTGGCATCTCTATTTCACTCTCTCTTAAGGTATTCTCAACGTCCTTCTGTCATTTTTAATTATGTCCATTTTAGTCTGCTATAAAAATTGCATGCTTGTTTTGTTCTCTCATATGTAGAGAATAACTACTAAAATTGAAGCTCTCAAAAGGGTTATTTCCAGAACTTTGAAGCTCCTCTTTTGGGGCATCTTGTTACAAGGTTAGCTCTTCATAATTTTGCCTCAAAAGTTTCGACTTTAGTTTGGTGATTTTGATTTGCTTGTTTTATTTTCTCAACAATAAGGTGGGTTCTCACATGCTCCCAAGCTAACCTATGGAGTTGATGTGATATTTATTAGATGGTGTGGTATACTTCAGGTGGTTTTCTCTCAACCTACTTTTAATTGATAGTTTTCTTAACTGTTTTTTATCAAATTTGATCCTTGTAAGAATAATGTGCTGCATTCTGTTACTAGAGAATAGCTTTTGTATATTTGGTTGTGGCCTTGGTGGAGATCTTCACAAAAGTTGGGAATAACACAGAACCGTCATTTAGTCAGTTATCTGTCTTCAAGTTGTATTATAAGCACTGGTGATTCTTTTGCTATTAAGTTTGTCTCTCTGTGAATTCATTAAAAAAAAAAAAAAAAACTGCAACTTATATCTGCCTTTTAATGTTTTTTCAGGTTAGTTGGTGCATGTGTACTCATTGTCCATTCGGCTTTACTGTATGGGACATATGTTCCTGATTGGCAATTCACTATTCGTAGAAATGATAGTGTTGATTATGGCAAGGTTTTCAATGTAAATTCCATCTCACTCCGTACTCATTAATTGATCCATTAATTTCTTACCTTGATACTGTTGGTGGTTTAATTTAATTTGCATTACATTACATGTAATGAATTTAGGTAGCTTGTGGTGTGAGAGGAAAATTGGATCCTCCTTGCAATGCTGTGGGTTATATTGATAGACAAGTGTTGGGAATTAATCATTTGTTTGATCATCCTGCTTGGAGGAGATCCAAGGTATGAAAATGGGAATGCATAATTAGGGTTGCTGTTCTTGTTTGTAGTAAATATCTATTTTGAAGCGTTTAATAATCTTCATAGTGCTGCAGGCTTGCACTCAAGATTCACCATATGCAGGGGCTCTGCGAAATGATGCTCCATCTTGGTGTCATGCACCTTTTGAACCTGAAGGAATCTTAAGGTCTGCACTCACTTTTATAAGCCAATTGAAAGCTCTGCCATTTAGCCAAGAGTAATTATACAGTGCAACTGACACTTGCATTACTGCAGCTCCATATCTGCCATTCTTTCCGCAGTTATAGGTGTGCATTATGGACATGTCCTTATACATCTACAGGTAAATTCACATTCGCCAGTAGAAGTATTGGTCTAAAATACATGAGATCCTGATTTCCTTGATGCATTCTGTTACAGGGTCACTTGGCTAGACTTAAGCAGTGGGCGATGCTGGGCCTAGCTCTTCTAGTCTTCGGCCTTATTTTACATTTCACGCATGGTGAGCATGGACTATAAACTGTTGTTGACTACCTTTTATGTTAACCAATAGCTTTCTCACTGATATTAATTTCATTTTCCTTCTTCCATATGCAGCCATTCCTTTCAATAAACAGTTGTACACTTTTAGCTATGTTTGCCTAACATCTGGAGCAGCAGCACTGGTTTTCTCTGCCATTTATGCGTTGGTAAGAAAATAATGAAACGTTTTGTTTATTGTACACCTGTGATTCTATCTGAAATTGATTGCACTGCTTTGCTAGCTCAAACTTAACTTCACAGATATTATTAACAGTCTCGTATCTTTTATGATCTGATTTATACTGTGTTGGGTTAGGTTGACTTTTGGGAATTGAAATACATTTTCCTGCCACTGGAATGGATCGGTATGAATGCCATGTTTGTTTATGTCATGGCAGCCGAACGCATCTTTGCTGGATTTGTAAATGGTTGGTATTATGATGATCCGCACAATACACTGGTGCGTTTTTCTTGCCCTTGTATCTACTTAACCATACTTTTTGGATCTGGCACATATAATAAGAGATAGAGTGATTATCTGTACAGGTATATTGGATTCAAAAGCATATATTCATTGAAGTTTGGCATTCTCATCGAGTAGGCATTCTTCTTTACGTTATATTTGCGGAAATCCTCTTCTGGGGTATTGTAACAGGCCTTCTGCACCGGTTTGGAATATATTGGAAGCTTTGATCGGTCGCTACACGTATATTCCTCATCGATTTAAAAATGCCTTGTAACTCTATGCTCATGTAGTTCTATCACTTGCTTGTTTATCAGCCGTTGTATCTCCGATGTAATATTTCAATTGTATTTTTTACTGTGCAAAATGTTTCAATTGGATTTGATTGTGAAGAGGAGGTAGCAAGGAAAAAAATCAACATTGTCAAACTTGAATATGAGACCAACTCCAACCATCAACTTCATTTGCATTTTGAAGTAGAAAATTTGCAAAACAAGCTCCAATCCATCAACTTCATTTATAAAATCTATAAAATTTGAAGATTATGTGGTATTTGCATATCAAGTCCTTTATCAAATATGATGTTTGATTTTCCTCCTCATTCATTTAACTTTTTGTACTTTTATAATTTTAAACTTTCCACCTAACTTTTATAAATTATATTTTATATCAAACTAAGTATATATTTAATATTTTGTTAGTAATTAAATTTATATATTAAATAATAATATGAATTATATATTATTATTTGAACTATTAAAATAATAACTTAATTTAATTAAAAATATTTATTTTTTATAAATTTTTAATTTTTTTTAACAATATATAAAAGAATTAAGATGATTTTGTAAATTTAAATTTAACTTCTACAAATATTTATGTCTATTATTATTCTATGAAATTATTTAGTTGACATTTTATATAAAATAATTAAAAAAAATTTTAAAAAATTGATTAATTAAATTTTATGTAATTATAATTTGACCCACCTCAAAATGCAAATGAAGAAGGGTTGGAGTTCAAAAATTTTTGGTTTAATAATATTCATAAAAGATGCTTTACTCCTACTTCAAAATGCAAATGCAAATAGGGTGGGGTTGGAGTTGGTCTGAGATTTCAGATAAATACTCTATCTGACATCCAAATAAGCACAGATGGTTATATATTCTAGTTATCTCTTCTTATTTAGTTTTCGTGCAATTTTATCATATCACAATCCATTCTCACAATTTTATCATATCACAATCCATTGCCACATTGAAGATGCTCTAATAACGTAAAGTACCAATTTCCCTTCTCTATTTTTCTAGTTTTTGTTATTTAATATAGGAATTAGATCAAGAATATTAGATCAGAAGAAAGAAACCAACTTTTATTTGGTTTCAAAATTTAATTCAAAGTTTAAAAGCCCATTTAGGTAAGTGAATATTTCAAAAGTTGATTTAATGTATTTTTCCTCTGAATATATGTAGTATATAATTTGGATCTGGGTTGACGTCGAAAAACCGTTTTAGTGCTTATTCTAAGAATCGGGAGCCCAAATAAAGCCCATTAAGTGAAATAAGGCCTATATCCTCGAATATATTTCTTTTTCTTTGAGAGCAAGACACCTTCGTCTTTTACTCACTACTACATAATTAAATTTCTCTCTCCCCGAGTTCATCCCAGATATACGAAGAAAAATGGCTACTGCAATGGCGGAAGACACATTCGAGGACGACCAGCTCTCCTCCATGACCACGGACGACATCGTCCGAGCCTCCCGTCTTCTCGACAACGAGATTCGCGTACTTAAGGTCTTATAAGATCTCTCCCATTCATCGGGCGCTACTTCTTTTCTATTATTACTTACATGGGGAAATCTGTTACTTATGTTGGGTTGCGTAACTTTATCTTCTTTGTTTTCCTGCGGGTCTTTTTTTTTTTTTTAAAATTATTTTATTTTGAATAATAATTGAAGGAGCAATCTAGGGTTTTGTTTGTTTTTATATGCTCTAGCTTCTGTCTCTACGTAATTGTTGTGATAATAGAATTTATGGGCCATGAATTTCGCTTAATGAATATTTGCAACCAGATATTTGCAACCAGTTAACTTTGATTTTTAGTAGATATATGAGGGATTAATGTTGTGGAGCTGTGTGGTGTCTAGATTTGTGTTTTATTCCTAGTATGATGAAAGGTTCCAAACTTTGTGGGTATTTAGTTTTGATTATTGGATTCAAGGGTGTGTTCCTCAAACTTTTGAGGAGTGATTATAAAATTAGTGATATTACTTACTAAGTTCTAACTTTTCTAATATGAAATATTGGGATCAGGAAGAGCTGCAGAGAACTAATCTCGAGTTGGATTCATACAAAGAGAAGATTAAAGAGAATCAAGAGAAAATTAAGCTGAACAAGCAGCTGCCTTACTTAGTTGGGAATATTGTCGAGGTAATTTTCTGAGTCAATTTTGATAAGGTTTCCTAATGCTTTTGAAACTTTCATCAAGATAAGGGCTTTATTCTTAATCTTTAGTTGCAAATTTTGTGTAGGTATTTTAAGAAGGAATTTACTTTTGTTATTTTGGTTCTTACAAGATTTTTTCCTTAGTAGTGAAGTTGAATCATGGTCAAATTGAGCCTGAGTAGTTACCTTGATGTTTCCAGATTTTGGAGATGAATCCTGAGGATGAGGCGGAGGAAGATGGAGCCAACATTGATCTTGATTCACAGAGGAAGGGTAAATGTGTGGTGTTGAAAACATCTACTCGCCAGGTGAGGAAATGTCACTATGCTTATATGATCTGTGTTCTGTGTTTCCATTTTTTTTCATGTGTACTGCTGCCACTTCTAGTCCATGTTATACTAGATGTTTGATTGTTAATGTTGTAGAATGCAATCATCTTTCTATTTCTAATTCCATTCAATGTGCATAGCAAGTGAATTAACCAGTCCTGGATGGAAGTAACTTATTATTAAGTAACAATTCTGAAATGAACTCCAATTAGCTTTATGTTATCAGCTCCATTGAAATTCATGGAATTTTGTCTTGTTTTCAGACCATCTTTCTTCCTGTAGTTGGGCTTGTTGACCCTGATAAATTGAAGCCTGGTGATTTGGTTGGAGTCAATAAGGATAGCTACTTGATCCTTGATACCCTGCCTTCTGAATATGATTCGCGTGTAAAGGCAATGGAAGTTGATGAAAAACCTACGGAAGACTATAATGATATTGGAGGTTTGGAGAAACAGGTAATTTTGCATTCATGTTTTTCGGAGTCATCTTTAATGCTAGATACCTAATATCTTAAATTATATTTGCCTTGTTCTGCAGATCCAAGAACTAGTGGAGGTCATTGTTCTGCCTATGACTCACAAAGAGCGGTTCCAGAAATTGGGGGTTCGTCCGCCCAAAGGTGTGCTCTTGTATGGACCCCCTGGTACTGGGAAAACTTTGATGGCTCGTGCTTGTGCGGCCCAGACAAATGCCACATTTTTGAAGCTTGCAGGGCCGCAGCTAGTACAGGTGATTGCTCGACTATTTTTTTCTTTGAATTACCCATCCTAAATAATACTGATTTTCTTTATAGTATTTTTCGACCACCATAATTTATGCTGAAAACTGTGTTAGTTTTGATGTGACATTTTAAGTCATTGGCACTTGAGGCATAGTTTCTGACTCAGCGGCCCTGCAAGCTTAAAAAATGTGGCATTTGTCTGGGCCACATTTTTCTTGGAATTTCCCATCCTAAATAATACTGATTGTCTTTATAGTATTTTTTGACCACCATAATTTATGCTGAAAACTGTGTTAGTTTTGATGTGACATTTTAAGTCATTGGCACTTGAGGCATAGTTTCTGAAGGCATATCTTTTACTAGATAACATACTTTTACTCCTTGGAATCTTATGAGGTTGCGGTCTGTATCCTACCTAACTAAATCAGTTTTGTATATACGTAGATGTTTATTGGTGACGGAGCCAAACTTGTACGAGATGCCTTTCAACTTGCCAAAGAAAAGTCTCCCTGTATTATTTTTATAGATGAAATTGATGCAATTGGTACAAAGCGCTTTGATAGGTAAGCATCAGAATTTTCGTGTTACCGGTTTGAGTTAATTCTTTCATAGTCATGTTGATTTGATATTTACTATTAATGACTGCAGTGAAGTGAGTGGAGATAGGGAGGTTCAGCGAACTATGTTGGAGCTGCTCAATCAGCTTGATGGATTTAGCAGTGATGATAGAATAAAGGTGTGTATTCTGTTATACTGCCAACTTATGTATTCCTTTCTAATCATTCCTATTTCTTGCTTAAGATATTAGATAGTAGGATAGATAGAGTAAATTAATGTGTGAATTGCAGGTGATAGCTGCAACAAATCGTGCAGACATCTTGGATCCTGCCCTTATGCGTTCTGGTCGATTGGATCGAAAAATTGAGTTCCCACACCCGAGTGAAGAAGCTAGAGCACGAATTTTGCAGGTTTGTGATGCTTAACTTCCTTCTTACTATTCTCTGTGTAATCCCTTACGAGTAATCTTATTAACAGATCCTGTATACATATTGATTTTGTAGATCCACTCAAGGAAAATGAATGTGCACCCAGATGTTAACTTTGAGGAACTTGCTCGCTCAACTGACGATTTCAATGGAGCACAACTAAAAGCAGTATGTGTAGAGGCAGGCATGCTAGCTCTCCGCCGGGATGCTACTGAGGTATTCTCTCTCCCTTAATGCTATGTTTTTCTATATGTATATATATACCAGTTTAATTTGTTGCAAAAGGATTTCTGTTTTGGACTGGAGAGGGCACGGTTGCCTGATTGAACTTTTACGGTTGTGTAGGTTAACCATGAGGACTTTAATGAAGGCATTATTCAGGTTCAAGCTAAGAAGAAAGCCAGTTTGAACTATTATGCATAGATGAAGAAGAAAAGTCTCTATCATGCAAGTCAAAAGAAAAAGAGCAAGCATCCCAAACCGAAGTTTGCCCACGGAACAAATAGCATGTTATGATATTTTGCTTATGAATGGACTAAGCTTTGCTTGCTTTATTTTTATATCATTATGTTAACGCTTTTATGATTCTTAAGTGGATGTGTGCTAGTTATATGAAAAGACATTGGGTTTGCATAGTGGCTTTCATTATGATCATTGAAAGTTTGTTTGTTGAATCACATAAGCGTAGATTTTGGGGGAATTAGAGTTGCGCTTTCTTGTAAAAGGTTGAGCGGAACGATACCCTTGGCGCGTTGCAAGTATAACGTAGAACCCTAATATCATTCATGACTGGTATTCAAGTTGGCATTTACATTACATCCTACTGAATATCTTTGAGCTTGGATAGCAGGAACTTGGTGGCGCTCTCTAAACAACTCTTGCTTCTCTCCTCCAACTTGGGTGTCAGCAACTTGATGTATCTCTTTATGTAGGCTATGAAATATATATATATATATATATATATATCAATTACAAACAAAATAAGTTTTTTTTTTTTTTTTTTTTTTTATTTTGTACAACACAAGCCAATTTCAATCCAAGTGGTACCTGAAGCCTGAAGGAAGCCACAATGTCGACCACCTTTACAGCTTGATCATCAACATCTTCATCGCCACCTTCTGCAGAAGGGTTTGCTCCAATGTCTACACTCACTGCCCCTTGAACAACCCACTACCACACCATATCTAAAACCAGATAGATTCTCATAACCCAAAATCGAAACACCAAGTTATGTATAAGGACTGACGGACCAACCTTTCCTTCAAATTAGTTGCAATTTAGGTTTGTTTTCCTAATTGGTGTAAATAACATTTAATTATATTATTATTAAAATAAACCTAAAACCTCAAGTGAGAGCAAGAATAGAATATGCAGTGAATGGAGACATTTGTGCATGACCTCCGTTTTTGACGACTCTCTCCAATACAATTGTTTCATACATACCATCAACACTTAAATATATAAAAAACCACATGCCTTGTTTGTTTTGTAGAAGTAGATAATAATAGTTGACAGACAGTTGCCTTGCATTGCACCCAACTATCTATGTCTCTCTCTACGCACAAATATTATCATGTTTATTTATATTACTTTATTATCCACTTGTCCACATTCATTTGATTGGCCCTTCTTCTTGCGCTTGGTCAGGCTTGTTTTCAATAATCATGTACATGATGAAGAATACCCCAATCTTACTAAAATGATTAGTTGTATTTTTGAAGTTCTAATTATTGGTTTATAGTTTTTAATTACATTTACATATAGATTTTTCTTTCAATTAAAATTATGCGTATTTACCATCTTATTAAAATTTTAAAAAAGGGAAAAATCTTCATTAATTTTAGGTTTAATTTAAAAAAAAAAAAAAAAGACAGACAGAAAACAACGGACGTCAACTCAAGAATAAATCAGAACCGTTGATCTCCAAAATTGTAAGTATTTTGGACATCGGTTGTAACAATAATAATCGACTAAACGGTCTGAAACTCTCATTTATTCTTATGCTTTTACCATAACTCAAACCAGAAAAAATTTGCCGGGTTACTTCTTCTCTGTTTTAATTTTATCTTTTAAATTCGTGTCCGAATTTATTTAAGTGGAGAAGATCGGAGGAGTCCATTCCTCGAAGGAATTTCATTCTGGTGTGGAAAACGGAGATAGTTTATTAGATCTGCTTCGTTGCCGATTCATACTTCACATAATCTCTCGGTTCGCAGTTCAATTTGCCGATCAAGTGTCGAAAAGGTAATTTAAATTGACCGGAGTAGATTGGGTTGGCTGTTTTTGGGTTTCGGTGAATTAGGGTTTGTAAAAGTTGGGACTTCGGATTCGGTTTGATAAATTATGGGGTTGGGGAATAATGACGACGATGACGTCGTTGTGGTTGAAGACGGCGATGGCGGAGGAGATTGTAACAGCGGGTCGAAGAATTTCGGGTCGGTTTCCTGCTCGATTTGTCTTGAATCGGTTACCGATAACGGGGATCGGTCCTGGGCTAAGCTTCATTGCGGTCATCAGTTCCATTTAGGTAAATATTTTGTTTTTGATAATTGAATGTTGGAATTCGGAATTTTGGTATAATTCTTGGGAAGTTTCGTGATGAGTTTATGAGATCTGGATTTGATTGTGATTATTTGATGATCTCTGTCCGTATTTTATTTATTTATTTATCTTTGGTTGGTAATTTGGTTGCTTTTTCTTGATACGGTCTCATGCTTTATCAGTTGGAAATTGGAATTGATCGGGTGAAAGTATTTTCCTGTGATTCCATTTATGCAGATTTAAGTTGTTTTAGTGGGATATATGTGATATGTATGTTGTTTGATGTGTTTCATATTTGAAGAAACGTTAATTTATTTTTCGTTGAATCATTCTAGGTTTTGAGTAAAGGTGGTAATTGAAGGATATATAGTTTATCTTTCAGAATAGAGTTCAGCATCTGATTGTTGAATATGAGGATAACAGAACATTGTTACTGAGTATTTGGTGTAAATCAACAATGTGTTATATGTGTGTTTGAATGTTTTAGGGTATAACACGTGAAAAATAAAATGAAGCATTTCAAGCTGCCATTGTTGCCTTATTCTTGTACAGCTTAAATGCAGTTTTTCTATATTGTTGGTTGTTTTTGTTTTATACTACTGCTTTTGAGGTTTCTTGCTTTTTCCAACCCTATACATTCAAAATTTTGTTTATGGTTTGGGGCATTCACATCATCATGTTCAAATATATTGACGCATGGTATTCTTTTCTGTGTATAATTATCTTTTCTTAATCCTCTTCAGATTGCATTGGTTCAGCCTTCAACATAAAAGGGGCAATGCAATGCCCTAATTGTCGGAAAATTGAAAAAGGTCAATGGCTTTATGCTAATGGTTGTCGATCAATTCCGGAATTCAGCATGGATGACTGGGCTCATGATGAGGATCTTTATGATCTAACCTATTCTGAAATGGTAAAATATTAGAATCACTATTGAAATTCACTGCAACTATGTTTTATGTATGCTGGTCCTATTTATGCCGCTATCTGTGGTTGGTTGCAGTTGGTTTCTATTTTGTTTTCTATTCACATTTGAAACCATACTTACTGCAGATGTTTACTAACCATTGTTACTCTATGTTCATGTTGCTACCTTAAAATTTACAGTACTTCACATCTTTCCTATAAAAGTGATATAGACATCCATATTGTGAGATGTATCACCTTTATATTTCTTTTTAATATCCTCCAGGAAACTTAAGTAGTGTGACAAATGGAGAACTACGTTGCTTACTAGTGATGAGGATATTTACATTTAACAGTTAAAATTGAGCCACTTAAATACGTGTCAAAGCTTGAAGAATTTTAATTGCTTATTTGACTTCTATTTTTATTTATTTTAATTGTTTAAAGAAATTTGAAAAGCAATACCTCATCTGAAGTTGCCTTAATCTTCAGCAATCAACCATATATCTTTGATCTCAGGATGCTGGATTTTCTAAGACTCTATCCTGTTGGGGGATGTATCTGTGTGGATTTTTATGTTGTTAACGAATCAATTGCTAAAGTTATATATATATATGTCTTAGGTTATCCCTTATGCATGAGTAATTCTACTTTTAGGTTGCTACTCAATTAAGAAATTTTTTGTTTACTAAATTCTGACCCTATAATCCCTGAGGCTTGGCTTCCTGTGGGAGTGACTATGACTATTCACGAATGTAGTTGAAGATTGAGAATCAAATCTATCAAAATGGAGTTTCACTGTTATTATTTGAATCTTATTTAGAGGGTATTGAGCTTTTGCGATGCTTGCTTTTGATTTCAACTCCATTAAACCTTTCTTGATTACATCTTATGCCTTTACATGCAGTCACATGTTTGACTAGAAAGGAATGACCATATTCTGTTTGTGATAATTCTTGCAGTCCTTTGGAGTTCACTGGTGTCCATTCGGTAGCTTAGCACGGCTGCCTCCAGCTTTTGAGTAAGCATGAAACTTCACTCTCTTATGACTTGCATTATAGTTGATAATAAATTGAGCTGGAATATTTTGGTTAGCTTTCTTTTTCAACATTCAAACTCTTAGTTTAGCTAGAAAAGTAACCCAATTCTCTCATGAGCTGCATACTTACCATTTCTTGGAAGAATACTTTAAAATTGGCAGTCTTGTGTTATGAAGCATTCAAGCTCTATTATTATGGAACGAAGATGTAAAATGTAAAATTTTTACATTTTCACATATTTTAGATGGTAGCTTAAAAAGGATCATGCAACCATAGTCTAAACAAATTTTAGCATCTCAATTGTGAAGGACGATATTCAGCATAGGGCTTTAGAGGTACTGGTGCGTGCATGCGATGGTATTCAGGTAACTAACACTAAGAGAGGGAGAGGTTGGCTAAAATTGACTTGGATAGAAGTAGTGAGACATGATCTTCAGATTTAGACTTTGAAAAAGATCTATATAAAACAGAGCAGAGTGGAAATTGAAAATTCATATAGTCAATCTCAATTGAATTAGAACCTACGCTTGTATTTGTTGTTGTATTTGCAGATGGCTAGTTGCAGAGAACTCCTAATGTTTCTCCGGGAACGTTGAGAACTGATATAATGTTTGACTAGAAAAGAGTGAAAACACATAATAAATTTCCCATTCTCATATATTTTCGTCGACCTGGTGGAGTATTTGCTACATTATTTTAGTATGTTTATTTTGTAGCTTATTTATAGAGCCAAGAGAATCCAATTCTTTTAGACTAGAAGTTTATGCTCTGATATGTCCTAGAGATGATACTGGCACGAGCCATGGTTGGGAAAATCTCATGTCTCTAAACTTATTATTTTGTTTTCAGTTTCATTACTCATTTCTTTTTCTTTTTTCACTATATGCAGGGAAGGAGAATTTTCTTCCACTGCATGTAAGATCCTATCCTGCTACCTTTTGATGCATAACTAAAGATTGTCTAGGGAATATATACTGATGGAGATAGTTGTGGGAATTGATAAAGTAATTTTGTTATGTAGATCATGATCTTCTGGGACAGCATGCTATCTTCGCCGAGCACGCAGCTGTATCATCTACTCATCCTTGTCCGTATATTGCTTACGTTGGACCTATTCATCCCTCCTCTTCTAACTCCAGTGGAAGTGTTTCGGACAATTCAAGTTTTAACAATCCCTGGAATGGTCCATCTATACATAGTGAGATGCCAACTTCCTATAGCTTCCCCGCCATGGATCTCCATTACCATAGTTGGGAGCAGCATTCTCCACCCTTCTCCACATCCATTAGTCGAATTGGAAGCGGGGAACAATCCATTCCTCCTGTCACCCAGAGGTCTGGGAGAAGTGGTGTCGAGATATCTAGATCAGGCTCTTTTATGCATCCATTCCTGGTTGGTCACAGGTAGGCCTCAAAATTCTTACTAGTGATGTTGCATGGATTTTTTTATTTATTTTTAATTTTTCTGATCTGTCCTTTGTTTTGAAGAACTTGTTTTAGTTTGCAATAAATAGGTAATCATTCAGCTACAGAGTCTCTTGCTCCGATTTTGCTCTGTTGTATTTCTTAATGCTGATTCATGATAGCGACTAACTGTAGTTATTGCATCAATCCAGTATTAGGCCTGGGAGTTCAGTAACATCGCCAATGATACCTCCTTATCCAGGCAGCAATGCTCGGGCGCGTGATAGAGTCCAAGCTCTTCAGGCCTACTATCAACAACAGCAACCAAGCAATTCACCAGCAACGCGTGCACCAGTTGTGTCAGGCACCCGAAGATCGAGCAGCCATAGAGGTGGTGTAACTCAACTAGGGCCTGTGGCGTCATCATCCGATCAGACTGGTGGGTTCTATTTCTTCCCATCTAGTACATCAAGCCGCAACTTTCAAGAAGCTGAAAATATGTCGAGTCGTTTTCATGCCTGGGAGAGGGATCACATGCCGTCGTTTTCATTGAATCAGGTGGACAGAGATCCTGGTTGGAGTGTTTTCCATCAGGTTGCTAGTGGGTCTGATCAAGGTAGTATTAGGCCAAGCAGCTTACGGCGCAGGCATGGAGCTGAAAGAACATTATCTCAGCAGAATCAGGCATAAACTTCGTTTATTGTACTATTTTCAGTTAAAAGAAATACTATGACTGAATCCAATTTATGTATGCTTGAGAATTGACGACATCGTGCTTGTGTTGTGTGCATTGATCTCCCAAGAGGCTTAAAAACTGTGAGTCTCATTGTTTATTGCAGTATGATGCATTTATTTGCTTTGCCTGTGAGTATAAAAATAAGGGGTTATTAAAAATCCTCCACTTTTTAATTATTTGTTCAATTACCCATCCCATTCTTTAGATAAAATGGAAATTTTTAACATTTGTGTATTGAAGTTTTAATATATAAAATTAACTTCTTCATCAAAGAAACAATATCATCACATGTTTTTTTTAACATGTCTTTAGAGGTCAATTTCGTTTATAAGTAAGGGACCTTCCGACTCATTTGTCAGATACAATCAACTAGTGATTTTGGTTTACATGAGTTATCAACCATTTTTGTATTATAAAGGGAAAATTACTAAGTTTTTTATAATTAGTTTCAGTGGTCATTTTTAGTGATATTTTAAAACACCAAAAATAATTTATAATTGAATTTTTAATACTAATAGATGTGACTAGATACATATAAACTAATTAAAATTACAAAAACAAAAGCTTTTAATGTTAATTTTTTGTTTTGATGAAAATTCGTAGAGGTTACTACACGATTTGTGGTTATTGTTGGTGATATTTTAGAACACCCAAAATATTTTTTTAATCTTATTTGAAATATTAAAAGAAGCGACTAAATATAAATAAATGGAATAAAATTAAAAGAACAAATGCTTTTCGAGCTAATTTTTTATTTTGTTGAAAATTTGTAGAGGTTAGTACACGATTTTTGGTCATTTTTTTTTGATATTTTAAAACACCAAAAATAATATATAATTACATTTGAAATGCTTATAGAGGCGACTAGATACAAATAGACTTATTAAAATTACTGGAACAAATACTTTATTATTATTATTATTATTATTATTATTATTATTATTATGAAAATCAGTAGAGGTTAGTACACGATTTTTTGTATTTTTTGTGATAGTTTAGAACGCCCAATATAATTTCTAATTGCATTTGATATACAAATAGTAGTGACTAGATATATATAAACCAAGTAAAATTACAAGAACAAATGCTTTTAGAGCTAATTTTTTGTTTTGATTAAAATTCGTAGAAGTATATAATTTTTGGTCATTTTTTATGATATTTTAGAACACTTTAAATACATTATAATTGCATTTAAATACCAATAGAAGCAGTTAGATACAAATAAAATGATAAAATTACAATAACAAATGCTTGTAGAGTTAATTTTTTGTTTTAATTAAAATATATAGAGGTTAGTAAACGATTTTTGATCATTTTCTATTATATTTTAGAACACCTAAAAGTATTTATAATCGGAATTGCAATTCTAATAGAAGGGACTAGATATAAATAAAATTATAAAAATTACAAAAATGAATGCTTTTCAAACTAATTATTTATTTTAATAAAAATATGTAGAGGTTTCAAATAGTAAAAATGTTTCCTATACCAACAAAGTAAATATCCTTCCCATATCAATTATATTACATCTTTATATAATTACAATTTACTATATATTTCATTTCCATCAAGTTATATCCATTCCATATCAATTATATAATATTTTCATATAATCATAATGTACTATATTTTTTCCATTTCACAGATAAGTGAAGTGATATATATATATATATATATATATATAAAATGTTAGTGTTTGGCATTGTTAGGTTTGATGAAGGTTAGTTTGGAAATTGAATAAGGTTTTATATGGTATTGTATTTATATGGAGATAATTGTATTACAAATTGACTATTTATTAAATATATAAATTTAAATTTTAATAATTTATTATTAAAATTATATAAATATTGGGTTAACACTAATCCATTTTACAAGATACTTACACTGTGCAAATGGAAATTGTGCAATGATGCAGTCTTCAAGATACTTACACTGAAATGTACATATATTTTAATATCAATTTTATCAAAATTTCTACTTGCACTGTACATGTGATAAAGTTGATTAGAAGGTGTGTTTAGTTGTATTACTTTTATGTCAGAGGATTCAATTCGAATTCTAATTGAAAAGTCACCATCTTTATTACCATGATGATGTCAATAAAAAATAATAATAAAAAAATAAATACTCAAATCAATTTATACAAAGTAAAGAAATAAATAAAAGGGGTGATTAAATCCAAAAGAGATACCATTAATTAATTTATTATTTATATATATAAATATATAATATGATATTTTTTTTTAAAAAAAATATATATATTTCAATTTATTATATTATACTCTATGAAATATTATTATATATTATAATTTTTTAAAAACGTCAATTTATATTAATTTTTAATTTTTTAAAAAAATTAAAAAAGTTTACATAATAATTTTTTTATTAATCTAGAAAATATTATTAAAATTTAAATGGCACTGTATATATAAACTATTAAGGTGGTAAAAATCATGTCTCAAATTAAATATAAATATAAAATAAAAATTTAATACTAGACCATAAGTTTAAATATTATCGAATCCAATTAATTAAAAATCTAATTTAAATATTAATAAGTTTAAAAAAATACAAATGTTAACCAAAAAGTAATAAAAGAACTAGACATTTGCATTTATTAAGTTAAATTTCCTATAAAATGGGTTGGTAAAAAGCGAAAACGCGTGAATTTTACCGTTAGTCAACACGTTATTCGCTGTTAGTCAACAAACCACAAATGTAAATTTCCGTTGACTGCGTTGACTTCTACGCGTTAACGCGTGGAAATTTATCTTGACCAACATGAGACTTAGACGGAAACGCGTGGACTGCCGGAAAAAAAATGTCAACTACGTGTTGACTAACGGATGTGCAAAACCGGTCCATTGGACCTGAACCGGTCCGGTCTATGAAGCCGTGGGTTTCTATTTTTTTTTTTCCAAAACTGACTACTCCGTGGATCGCAACTTCTTCTTCTACCTCCGGTTCTCGATTCTCACTACAACAAATTTAAGATTTTACACCGATTCATATGCGGTGAAGCTTTGGATATAAGAAAGGGTAATTTTGCTAATTTCAGTTTATCTGTTTGTTCTAGTGAGGTCCAGGTATGCTTTAGGTGTGAATCAAGATGAGAATAGCTCAGAAAACATCTGGAAGATGGACTCTCTCAGGTACTCTCATCTTCCATCTAATTTCCTGTTTTAGGTTTTAATGAATTGATTATTCTTGTTTTAGAATTTTTATTTTCATTTTTTTAAAAATGTGTAATTTGAATATTGTGTCTCGACGGTGGTCTAGGTGTTGTAATTTTGTTTTATTTTGGTGAATTGATGAATTGATTTGGTTCTTGGTCTGCTTTTTGGTGTTGGATGTGTTGGATTGGTTATGAGAGTTTGATGTGTTAATCTGATTTTTAATTCCACTTAATTTTATGTTGTTTTTGTTGGTTGAAAAATGGAGCATTCATTGATTCTGGATCCTAAACTCAAGGATAGATTGTGTATGTGTATTTGTGTATTGACCATGCAATTTGATTTACTGGTTGAATTTTGATGCTTGTTAATTGGTGTTTGGCTTTTGTTTTTGTTTTCTCTTTTGTATTGTGTAAGTTGTTCTTATATATTGAGACAAAATCATGGTGATGTATGCACTAACAGACAAATTTACTTCTATTTTCTGAATTTATTTCATTATATTTGTCTTATATTTGAGTTTCATGTCATGTTAGCATGAAACCTGCCCTTTACTTTTAGTTGACATTTGATTGTTTACAATTAAGCTTTTTTATTTTGCTATTTGTTAGATTTATTTTTTTTTTTCACTTGTTTGCTTTTGGTATCTCTTATGTGAATCACTGACTTTCTTTCTATGTTTTCATCTTTTTGAGGAGGATGTATGAAGGGTAAATATAAATTTACTTATTTTGTTAAGCTGCAACATTTAAAGAAAAATGTGCATATGTGTGTACTGTATTTCCCTTATCTCATCTCTGACTATTGGAGTGGTGCAATATTTGACTCATACAATCATTGTGTTAAATATTTAGAACAAAAGCAATGGAGGTTACACAGGAGACAACTCAGTTGACAATGACATCCATGGCAATCCTGTTTTGAAGCAGAACACAGGAAATTGGAGAGCATGCCCTTTCATTTTAGGTAAGATTTCTTTTTGGTGCTTTGCTGACTTGACTAGCTCTTATATCCAACACTTGTAATCTGTAATCCAGGTACAGAATGCTGTGAACGATTGGCTTATTATAGAATAGCAACCAATCTCGGTAAGGAAAAGTCTCTGCTGCAAGAAATTTTACCACCAGGTCAGGTACCTTCTACCTTACACCTCTTAGTGAGGCTATCTTAGCAGATGCTTACTGGGGACGATATTGGACAATTGCTGCTTTCTCCACTATATATTTTATTGTAATCCTTCTTTCTTTCATCTGTCTTTTGGTTTCATTGAGATCATCAATGAGGCGTAATTGCTATTGACGCAGGGCATGTGCTCGTTAACTCTCTCTGCATCTATTCCTGCCTTCAACTGCTGAATGTATCGGTTCTACATGCCCCTCACCACCCCAGCTCAGTATGCAATATTTTTCTTTGGGCTTTATATCTTATTGCTCTTGGGACAGGTGGGATTAAACCTTCCGTTTCATCCTTCGGAGTAGATTAGTTTGATGATACTGATTCTAGAGAAAGAGTTAAGAAGGGATCTTTCTTCAACTGGTTTTATTTTTCTATAAATATTGGTGCCCGGATATCTAGCAATCATAGTGTGGATCCAAGACAATGCCGGGTGGGCTTAGGTAATTACCTGAGCTCATTTATCTTAACAGTCGTAACTTACTTGACAACTCAGGGCGGTAGAGCAGGATGGATTCCTGAATAATTTGAATGAAGGTCATCTTGACTACTTTTTCTGGCTTTTAGCTGGTCTTAGCCAAAAGCATATGGACAGATATTAAAATTTTTAGCTGGTCATCTTGATTGCAAGGAAAATAACTCAGGAAACATCTGTAAGTCTGACTAACATATAGACAGATAATGTCTTAATTTGTTATTATCTAGGAGAAGAATACTCAATTTTTGTTTTCAATGTGACAGAAGCTGATGAATCATTAAGAAAGCTGCCTTTTTTTATTTCAAATGCAAGGAAGTTTCTCCATTATTATTAATTCTAGATAGAAGGGATGACCAGATCACTCCATTGCTAAATCAGTGAACCCACCAGGTACATGTGATTATGAATATTATCTTATTAGTTGTGGGTAGACCTGTGGGGAAGTGGTATAGAAGTAGCTCATTGCAGTTGATCTGTTTAGGCAATGGTTCATGAGTTGATAAGGATTGAAGATAATAAAGTGGATTTGAAGAATATTGGCGAAGTTCGAAAAGATCAGCAGGCCCGATGTTTTCTTTCCTATGCATAGTTTTTCCTTCTATACTATGTTGCTACAATATTAACCTTTTTTTCTCTTGCAGGAAGTTGTATTATCATCAGAACAAGACGTCATCTTTAAAGCTAAAATATATGAAAATTTTGGAGATATCAGAATAAACATAAAGCGGATGGTAGATGACTTTCAGCAAGTTTCGAAAAGTACCCAGAACATAGTTCGTATTAGAAGATGTAATATTTCATACTTTTAATTATTAAAAGTAGCCAGTGCTATCATATATAAAATCTATTCACTTCTGTTTTGCAGGGGAGATGACCGAATTTGTTGAAAATTATTCAGAACATAGAAAAATGCATGGCAACGTTTCAAAACACGTGACATTGGTAACCGAAATGAGCAGGATAGTTGAAGAGAGAAAACTCATGCTGGTTCCAGAAATAGAGGGGAATCTGTTAATGTGTTTATGTTTGGAGTTTCAGAATTTCCTAATTTGCTAGGATCTTGAAAATGACCATGATAGAGATAGAAACGTTTCATATTTCAGGTATTAGAAGTAGTGTGCAATACCTTGTATTGTCAAGTTTAAATATACTATTTAACACCTATTATTGTCGGGTATAGAAATATCATTTAATATCTTATAAAACTAGGTATAAAGTAAAATTTTAATATTTGGCAATGTAAGATATAAATTTAGTATTAATAACTTATATGGTCAGCTATAAATATAGTTTTTTATACCTATCTTTTTCTAGTATTTAATATCTTTTGATCCTTAAATATAAACAACTATATTAATACCTAATATGTCAAGATATTATAATTACTATTTCATATCTAATAATATAAGGTATAAAATTATTTATATTTTATATCTTCTTCATTTATACCTTCTATCCTATACAGTATAAAATACTATTTATATCTAGATATATTAGGTATAAAAAATCATATTTGTTGTAGTGAGTGTCTCGTAGATCGTTATTTCATTGTCTTCAAATCAAGAAATCGTCCCGTTGAATTGTGGCACAAAGTGCCGGAGACGAAACCCTCTGTTCAAACATAACCAACAAAGAAAAGAAAGTCATGTATTCGTTTCACCCAATCCAACTAACCATGATCAACCGAAATCCAACCGTGTAGATCAATCCTATCCAATGAGGATTACAGTTTCGATCCCAATGGAACTAAGGTTAGGAAAAAAAAATTGATCGATTTTGATGATTCGATTAGCCAATCACATTTGAAATACTAATAGAAGCAAGTAGATTGAAAAAAAAAAATTAAAATTACAAGAACAAATACTTTTGGAGCTAACTTTTTGTTTTGATGAAAATCTATAGAGGTACACGATTTTTGGTCATTTTTTATGTTATTTTAGAAGAACCAAAATAATTTATAATTGCATTAGAAATACTAATAGATGTGATTAGATGTGATTATATACAAATAAACTAATTAAAATTACAAGAATAAAAGCTTTTAAAGCTTTTTTTTTTTTTTTATTAAAATCCGTTGAGGTTAGTACAAGATTGTTGGTCATTTTTTGTCATATTTTAGAACACCCAAAATAATTTTTAATTTCATTTGAATTACTAAAAGAAGCGACTAAATATAAATAAACTGAATAAAATTACAATAACAGATAAATTTAACTTTTGATGAAAATCTTTAGAGGTTAGTACACGATTTTTGGTCTTTTTTTTTTTTTTTTTTTTATATTTTAGAACACCCTAAATCATTTATAATCGCATTTGAAATACTAATAGAAGCGACTAGATACGAATAAAAAGATTAAAATTACAAGAACAAATACTTTTAGAGCTAACTTTTTGTCGTGATGAAAATCCGTAGAGATTGTCATTTTTATTGATATTTTAGAAAACCCAAAATAATTTATAATTATATTTGAAATAGTAATAGATGTGATTAGATACAAATAAACTCATTAAAATTACAAGAACAAAAGTTTTTAAAGCTATTTTTTTTTAATGAAAATATGTAGAGGTTAGTACACGATTTTTGGTCAGTTTTTGTGATATTTTATAACATGCAAAATAGTTTATAATTGCATTTGAAATACTAATAGATGTGACGGGATACAAATAAACTGATTAAAATTACAAGAACAAATGCTTTTAGAGCTAATTTTTTGTTTTGATTAAAATCGTTAGAGGTATATAATTTTTAGTCATTTTTGATGATATTTTAGAACATCTTAAATACATTATAATTGCATTTAAATACCAATAGAAGCAATTAGATACAAATAAAATGATAAAATTACAAAAATAAATGCTTGTAGAGCTAATTTTTTGTTTTAATTAAAATATATAGAATTTAGTAAACGATTTTTGATCATTTTCTCTGATATTTTAGAACACCTAAAAGTATTTATAATTGCAATTGCAATTCTAATAGAAGGGGCCAGATATAAATAAAATTATAAAAATTACAAAAATGAATGCTTTTTAAACAATTATTTATTTTAATAAAAATATGTAGAGGTTTCAAATAGTAAAAATGCTTCTCATACCAAAGAAGTAAATATCCTTGCCATATCAATTATATTACATCTTTATATAATTACAATTTACTATATATTTCATTTCCATCAAGTTATATCCATTCCATATCAATTATATAATATTTTCATATAATCATAATGTACTATATTTTTTTCATTTCGCAGATAAGTGAAGTAATATATATATATATCCCACCAACCCAAACAACAGTTAAATGTCCGTGTTTGGCATTATTAGGTTTGATGAAGGTTAGTTTGGAAATTGAATAAGGTTTTATATGGTATTGTATTTATATGGAGATGATTGTATTATAAATTGACTATTTATTAAATATATAAATTTAAAATTTAATAATTTTTTATTAAATTTATATAAATATTGGGTTATTACTAATTCATTTTACTAGTAACCCAATTAGTAAAATCTAAATTAATCTTAGTGCAAATGGAAATTGTGTAATGGTGCAGTCTTCAAGATACTTATACTGAAATGTATATATACTTTAATATCAATTTTATCAAAATTTCTATTTGTGCTTGTATTACTTTCATGTAAGAGGATTCAATTCGAATTTTAATTGAAAAGTCACCATCTTCTATACCACGATGATGCCAATAAAAAAAAATAAATAAATACTCAAATCAATTTATACAAAGTAAAGAAATAAATAAAATGGGTGATCAAATCCAAAAGAGATACCATTAATTAATTTATTATTTATATATATAAATATATAATATCATGATATGATATATTTAAAAAAAATATATTTCAATTTATTATATTGTACTCTATGAAATATTATTATATATTAAATTTATATTATATATATTTTTAAAAACGTCAATTTATATTAATTTTTTAATTTTATAAAAAAATTACAAAAGTTTACATAATAATTTTTTTTATTAATCTAGAAAATATTATTAAAATTTAAATGTCACGGTATATATAAACTATTAAGGTGGTAAAAATCAACTGTCTCAAATTAAATATAAATATAAAATAAAAATTTAATACTAGACCATAAAATTCAATATAAATATTATCGAATTCAATTAATTAAAAATCCAATTTAAATATTAATTAGTTAAAAAAATACAAATGTTAACCAAAAAGTAATAAATGAACTGGACATTTGCATTTATTAAGTTAAATTTCCTATAAAATAGGTTGATAAAAAGTGAAAACGCGTGAATTTTTCCGTTAGTCAACACGTTATTCGCCGTTAGTCAACAAACGCCAAATGCACATTTTCGTTGACTGCGTTGACTTCCACGCGTTAACGCGTGGAAATTTACCTTGACCAACATGAGACTTAGACGGAAACGCGTGGACTAACGGAAAAAAAAGTCAACTACGTGTTGACTAACAGATGTACAAAACCGGTCAACCGGTCCGTGCTACCGGGTTTCCATTTTTTTTTTTTCAAAATTGACTTCTCCGTCGATCGCAATTTCTTCTTCTACCTCCGGTTCCGATTCTCATTCCACATGTTCAAACATAACAAAAAAAAAAAAAAAAGTCATGTATACGTTTCACCCAATCCAACTAACCATGATCAACCGAAATTCAAACGTGTAGATCAATCCTATCCGATGAGGATTACAGTTTCGATTCGCATGGAACTAAGATTAGGAAAAAAAAAAAAAGTGTGTGAAGGAAGAGGTTGGATTCCGTTCCATTTTGCTACTGGTGCATCCCTCCCTTGCAACTGTATATACACTACCTCTTCAAACCCTAACCTGAGATACAGATCGTCTCCTGTCAATCCAATTCGTTTGGCCAACTCTCCATCACGCCAGAGATTTCCAATTCGCTTCCTCTACAACTCGACGGAATTACTGCATTCGCTCCTTTCTTTTTCCTCGACTCGACTACTGCTCTACGTCGTTCGTCACCAGGTAGAGCTCGATGCGGCTCTGGAAGAGGTACGTATCGCGTTTTACTTGCTTTGTTCAGTTTTCATTTTTTTTTTTCAATTTCGAGCGTGTTTATTAATGAATGAATTGCAGGGTAAATCATGCTTCCCACCTACAGTTTTGGTGATAGTGGGTCTACTGCAACCAATTGGACGGTGATACGGTTCTAGTACCTAGAATCATCCATGGATCAGCCTCGGTCAAGCTCAGGGAATGGAGAAGATAATGTCGGGATTCCGGATGATTTACGATGCAAGAGATCAGATGGTAAACAGTGGAGATGTACTGCTATGTCCATGCCAGATAAAACAATTTGCGAGAAACACTACATCCAGGCCAAGAAGAGGGCTGCCAATTCTGCTTTAAGGGCTAGTCTTAAGAAAGCCAGCCGTAAATCTTTTGGTGAAACAGATATGTATTTGGACAGTAAGAGCGATGACCTAGACATTCCATTGACGAATATTAAAGGTGTTGACCATCTTCATGTTTCCGGCAAAAAATTTATGGAGAAGGTCTCAAAGACTCATTTCCGCTACTCTCCTGAGACGCCACCTACTAGAGTTTCTTCAGCATCCAAGGCAAATGATGACTTGCATAGAGAAATTGCTGAATTTGATGACAACTTAAGCTCTTTAAAGACACCACCGTCTTCTGGATTGACACCTCGTTAAACAAATCACAATGGAGCTTTGATGCCAGTGCTATGACCGTCAGTCAGATTTTTTGCTGCTGCTGCTGTGCTGTCTGTCATTTCTTGTTATTGGTTTGATGGTGTGTTTGTTGTTATGCAGGATTACTCATCAGAGAGCATGGATTTTTCTGAGGACATTGGAGGACATTTTTGCCATCATTGCAGAAGAAACGACAGAGAGAGAGTTATTTGGTGCCTGAAATGTGACAGGAGGGGATACTGTGATGACTGTATTTCAACATGGTGAGGTGAAATTTTGAGCTGGTTCCCCTATAGTTCTTAGCAAGTGTTGGGTACTTATATATTGTTTTCAGGTACTCAGACATTGAAATGGAAGAAATTGAGAAAATATGCCCCGCATGTCGTGGTTCTTGTAGCTGCAAAGCATGTTTACGTGGAGACAACATGATAAAAGTATTACACTAAGGCTGAGGGGTCACGTTCTTCTTGTTCTCTGGGTTACAATTATCATTTTTTAGTATGGTTTTAGTAATAGAATCTTGACTATGTTGCAGGTAAGGGTACGGGAAATACCTGTCTTGGATAAGTTGCAATACCTCTGCTGCCTGTTATCCGCTGTCCTCTCTGTAATTAGGAAGATCCATCAGATGCAGTGCTCCGAAGTAGAGTTAGAGAAAAAACTACGTGGTAAGAGTTTCCAATTTTCTAAGAAACATTTTACTTCCAATTTTCTATGAAACATTTTACTTCCTAAAACTGTTTTTTTTGTCAAACTGTTGTTCCTCTACGTATCATCCATTCTGTATATATGATGTTCATCTTGCTCTTTGGAGTATAAACTCCCATACTTTGGGTCATCCCATGTCACTAACTCCCAAATTATATATTAATACCATAATTATGGTATTTTTAATCCAAGCATCTTAACTTCAGCACTCTCCGAATTATATCCAGTTTATCCCTTTTATCATAATCAAATTTTTTAACTACTTCCATCACCATGTGAACCAAAACCTTTACTTTCAAGTTAGAAGTTAAATAATAGAACTCATTACCATTGGTAAATACTAAAGCTAACCTAATTATACTCCTACTGAATCATAAAACTGTAACAATACAAATGGATAATTAATAAATATACACATAATTATAAAGCACAAGAATAATAATCAGATATATAGCTAAGACAACACCTCAAGCTTGGCTGTAAATATTGATTAACCCTACCTTGGTAATTATGGATTCAATGATTCTGCTTTTGTCATAGGCTTTGTTAACACATCAACTGTCTGGAATCTTCCAGCTATTCATTGTTTAAATATCCGTCTACTTCAACGTGTTTGACCTTTCATGTTGCATGGGCCTTGAAAGGGCTGATTGATTGTCAGCTTCATTGGTTCTTCACTTTCTGCCTCTGCTCTTGTATTTTTGCTTTTAATTATTGTTCTTAGTTCTAACTCTGTGCTGCTTCTAGATGCCCCCAATTGTTTTATTCCAACATACTAAATTATCCCAAGCCAAAACCGAACCAACATGCAGTGGCCTGAAATTGATCTTCTGACTACTGGTCAGTGTTATTAAAGCGTTTTGAGGCGCTCGCTAAAGCGCCAAAGTGAAGTGATGTGAGGCTTAGGCGCTTTAGTGAGAGCGCCTTGCAAAATTCATTTGAGACGAGCGCCTCAAACGCTAAAGCCTGAAGCAGTGAGGCGTTGAAGCGTTGCTTTTTTGTTTCAACGTTGTTCTTTTTTATATATATATATGTATATAAAAAAAATCTTTTCAAAACACATCCTAGTTGGTGAAGAGATTGAAGAGATTGAAGAAGAGTTTGAGATGAAAGTTAATAGAAATAATAAAGAGGATGATTTCAGTCCGATCCCAAGTAGTATACTAGTAGCTGCTAGTAATATTCAGATTTTTAGTTGATTTTTTTATGCCTTTTAGTTTATCTTTTATGTTTTCTAACTTAATGAGCTATCTTTTATGTTTTTTATCTTAGTGAACTATATTTGACATTAACTTTTTTCTACTTTACTTGATGTTATGATTTATTTTTTATTTTACATGAGTTTTAGGTTTATATACACATATCTATATATTTGTGTATTTAAAAAGTCCCGTGAAGCCCTTGCCTCATGCCTTAAAGGCAAGGCAAACCCCTCTCGCCTCGAAGGCGCCTCACGCTTTAACAACACTGCTACTAACCTGCCTAGTCTACATCTGTGTAGATGTTGAAGGTTTTATTAGTTGTTTTTCTTGAAAAATAATCCTATAGGGTGTCATTTTGAAGTATCATAATTTTCTGTAGACTCCATTTAAATGTATCTCTCCAGGATCATTACCTAATATCCAATCGAATGACTTATATTTGATCTGCTATGTGAAAGTTATATTAACTTTTCAATGGCTGTAGATACCTTCCTTTATCTGTAGGTGCACTGTCATTGTTAGGGCTGAATTTGCTGTCTTCTCCATAGAAGTTTCAGCTGCTTTACATTTTCCATGCCTGTCTCTTTCACAAATCCATAACATATTTCCTTTGATACCTCTGCTGGGGCTAGCCATCAATGCCTAGAAAATATCTTAGGTGCCCAATTCTTTAATTTCAAACTCTTTAGCGAAATAACCTCTACTTTAATTTTTTTCTTCATTTTTAGTGGTTATGATGTCATTGACATATATAATGAGGATTGCCATTTTTCCTCCATTCATGTGTTTGATAAATAGCTTATGGTCAGCATTGGTTTGTGTGTAACATCCTGCTAATAGGCTTTGGTGGGCCTACCCAACTAGGCTCATGGAGATTGTTTAAGTGCGTAGATAGCTCTTCAAAATTTAAAGAGTTTACCATTTTTTTGAATACACGGTAGACCAGCCAAGAATTCCACCTATACTTCCACTTTAATCTTTCCTTTCAAGAAAGTATTCCTTACATCCATTTGGTAGAGATTCCTATCCAAACTTGCTGCTAAGGACAATTAAGGTAAAGAAAATGTTCTATAACATGTTGAAAAACTAACAATAAAGGCAGACACATTGCTGGACTGCAGCGTGTTGCTTTGTGTTACAACTTACAAGTGTGGTGTTGGATTATGAAACTCTTAACAATGAACTTTCTATGTGCAGCACACTTCTCTTCCTCTAACAATTGGTGTGTGTATATATGTAATATATATGCTTGCTGCTTGTGATTTATATGACTAATTTTGCCGCTGTCCTTTCCAGGAAATGAAATAGATTTGGTCAGAGCAAAATTGAATGCAGATGAGCAGATGTGCTGGTATTACCTAGACACTCTTAAAGCTACTTATTTTCAATGCAGCCTTTTCTGCGGTGATTATTGTCTCAGTCAAACTCTTTGAGCTTGAGTCTCTCTCTCTATATATACATATATATTTTTTAAATAAGGTTCTCAAAAATAAAACTTGCTTTTATTAATGGTTTAAGGTTTGTTATTTGCATGGACCTAAACACATGGCATATGTTTTTCTTGCAGCAATATCTGCAGGATTCCAATCATTGATTATCATCGACATTGTGTAAATTGCTCATATGATCTGTGCCTTAGTTGCTGTCATGATCTCTGGGAATCATATTTGAATGACGCTGAAAGAGAGCTGATGGAAGAACGATGTCAAAACAGACAAAGTGCATCAGGGAACACATCCTCACCTAGATTCAACTTAATGGTCAAGTTTCCTGGTTGGAAAGCCAACGGTGATGGCAGCATTCCATGCCCTCCCAAGGAATATGGTGGTTGTGGCTATCAATCAATGAACCTAAGTCGAATTTTTAAAATGAATTGGGTTGCAAAACTGGTAAAAAACGTTGAGGAAATGGCTAGTGGTTGTAAGGTTATCGATGCTGAAGTTGTGTGGAAAACTCTAGTAGATGATACCAGACTCTGCCAATGTGCCCACAGAGAGAATGGAGAAGATAATTACTTGTATTACCCATCCTGTAAGATACTAGAGCTGAAGTTATTGGAAATTTTAGAAAGCATTGGGCTAAGGGTGAACCCGTTATCATTAGGCAGGTATGTGACGGTCTTCCATGTCGGTCTGGCATCCAAAGGATATATGGAGAGGGATTCGAGAAACAGCGGATGAGAAAATGAAAGCTGAGAATAGACGAGTGAAGGCCATAAATTGCTTCGACTGTTTTGAGGTGCTTTTTTTTTTTGTTTTGTTTTGTTTTATTTTTTTAAAA
The DNA here is from genome assembly GCA_031304145.1 of Cardiospermum halicacabum. Classification (NCBI taxonomy): domain Eukaryota; kingdom Viridiplantae; phylum Streptophyta; class Magnoliopsida; order Sapindales; family Sapindaceae; genus Cardiospermum; species Cardiospermum halicacabum. The sequence goes on along the minus strand of CM062389.1, from coordinate 32,919,499 downwards.
TTTAATTTAAATTCTAATATAATGACACATGTCCTTTCTAAATATTCCTTACGTGTCACATCATAGCAGGTTGATATTGAACTTGACCAATTCATCAAAGGTTACTCAGAGGGTAGGATGTGTTAAGACGGTAGGCTAGAAATTTTGAAGTTAAAGGACTGGCCTTCTCCCAGTGCTTCTGAAGAGTTTTTGTTGTATCATCGACCTGAGTTTATCAATAAGCTTCCCTTGCTTGAATACATCCATTCCAGATTGGGTTTTCTTAATGTTGCTGCAAAACTGCCACATTATTCCTTGCAAAATGATGTAGGACCTAAGATTTTTATCTCTTATGGGAATTTTGAGGAACTTGGAAGGGGTAATTCGGTGGTCAATCTCCACTTGAGTATGCGCGACATGGTAAGTTAAGTTTTAGGCCATCAACCTGTTGGGATTTGATTCTAACTGGTTTTTTTCTTGCTTTTCTGCTTTAAAATATGGACCTTAAAAGTTGAATTGCTCACTGATGTTATTTTGTTATAAGTAGTCTATATGTTTCCTTTGTCTCATTTTCAAATCATACCATATGCAGTTATGATACATAGGATAAGCTTGCTTGTGTGCCTATGTAAATGATTTTTCATATTATCTGTCTAAATATACTGTGGTTTTTGATGGTGATGAAGCATGGTTGACTAGTACTGTTACTGTATGTATCATACATGTGAAATGAAGCTACAGAAAGCCGAGAGTACTGTAAGTTCTATTTTAGAATGTGAAATGAACGAAGTGACAAGGAATCCAGCAAAGGATTTGGATGAACAAATGTTACCTGAAGCACCTCTCTCTGGACTTGATAGAAACAGTGAAGCAATGTCGATTGCTGATGAGAATCATGTAGAGGATGTCGGGATTGAAAATATTGCTCTGAAAGAGAAAAATGTTAATTCAGAACAGTCAACTAGACATGGCGGAGAGGCATCCAAAAATTGTCCTCCTGGATCCTGTTGGGATGTCTTCCGGCGGCAGGATGTCCCAAAATTAATTGAATTTTTAAGAAAACACCGGATGAAACTTGGGAATTCCGAAGATATTATGGATGACTTTGTAAGTTTGTTTTTGTTAGTTTTCATGGTACTTTAGTGTAAAGATCTTCGTTTTCTTCTGATGCTAGTTGGCATCTGTAAAATCTTTTGCTTGGTTTCAGGTGACTCGTCCTCTTTATGATGAATCGGTATATCTGAATGGGGATAGTAAACAAAAGTTGAAAGAAGAATTTGGTAATGCAAACCTTTTTCATTATGCTTTAATAAAATATTGTCAGTTGCAAAGTCATTTTGTTCTTGCATTAGTTTATTATTGTAGGAGGTATGCTGCAAATTTACATTCCTCTCATATATGAGGTAAGGTATATGATGAACTCTGGTTCGTTAGTTTATGAACAGTAATATAAATCAATTTGAAATATTACTGCTACTTTGATTTACTGAATTGTAATCAATAAAAATATGGATGTTATCTTTGAAATTCAGAATGATTTATGAGTATTTGTTTTTGTTTTGGTTGGAAATTGAAGGGAAAGGTGGTTTGAGAATGTACCAAAACTGCTAATTTCTATTCACTGTTGTGATCTATGATTTTATTTTGTTATTTAGAATTGATCTGATGTATTGTGGTGTAAATAGGGTCAGAATGATCTTTGATATATATATAATCACTATTGAGAATTTAAATGTATATATTGTACCATTAGGTATGGAGCCATGGTCCTTTGAACAACATCTGGGAGAAGCAGTATTTGTCCCTGCTGGATGCCCGTTCCAAGTGAGAAATCTTCAGGTAGTAATTCTCTATTATTTTTGTCTTTTATATTTTCATCATTGTGACATGACGGAGTTTAATATCCTTGATACTAAATACCAGTGTCTTGTGTTATATTATTACATTGCTCTATTTGAATGGCAGCACATTAGTCAAATAATATAAGGGAGCTTAATATCCTTGATGAACTTTTTGCCTACTCTTTATGATAAGAGTTTATTGAAAGGATGAATTTATGAATTTGTAAGCTTTGTTAAACTTCATAGCAGCAGTGATTCTTCAACGAAATCGTAGTGAAAATCAACATTTTTTGTTTAAGTTTGGTTAGTTTATTCTGGAGTTGGTAACTAAAGTTGATTAACATGTCATTTGCTAACGCTATATTTTTCAGCCTACTGTCCAATTGGGCCTTGATTTCCTGTCTCCAGACAGTATGGGAGAGGCTGTAAGATTAGCTGATGAAATTCGCCTTCTTCCCAATGATAATGAAGCAAAACTTCAAGTTTTAGAGGTTTGTGAAGTGATGTCGATTGTTTCATGAATGGTGTTATTTACAACATCTTCATTTATATTATGTGAAAATGATAACCAATGCAGGTCGGAAAGATTTCACTATATGCAGCAAGTTCGGCGATCAAGGAAGTTCAGAAATTAGTACTTGATCCAAAGTAAGGAAAAGAAGCCTTCTATTCTGCTTTCTCTCACTTCCCTATTCAATAAAATTATATTGGTTTTGGTTTTGGATGACACAACTCTGAGGGTAAAAATTTTGCTGCTTTTACAGATTTGGTTTAGAGCTGGGATTTGAGGATCCCAATTTAACTGCAGCCGTTTCTCAAAATCTGGACATCGCTAAGAACAAACAAGTATCCTGCTCATAGTTGTAAGATGGAAACTTTTATATCCATTACTCTGTCAATTCAGATAAATTTGATTCATATTTTAACATTTATGAGTTCCAAAATTTTTAATTTATAGTGACATGGTGACTCATGTAAACATTCCGGTTTCTGTTATAAGATATTGAAATATGTTTAAATATAAAATATAAATTGAGATTTTTGCAATTAAAAAAAGTAGGAAGGATTTTTTTGTTATAGATAATTAATGATGGTCTTTCAACTTAGAAGGGAAGGAATTTGATAACATTAAGAATATTTAAGAGTCATTTAGAAAAGAAAAATAAGATCTCCCACTGTTTGTAATTTTAATTTTGAGCCGTTTGTATTAGAGTTAGTTACTACATTTACCCTTAGCATTAGATGAAAGAAAAGGTGGATTTGTAAAGAAAGTGATTCCATATAGTACATTTATTAGTGAGAAGTGGAGGGTACATAAGTAATTGGTTAGTAATTTTTTATCCAAAATAAAAAGTGTAGTAATTAATAAAGGGCATTACTAAATTTCGCAACAAAAATGTTATATACCGCAATGAAAATATCAATTCTACCCTTTTTAAATATGAAAATTTCAATTTTACTTTGAAAATTCTTCTTAATTTGCATAAAATAAAATTTTACAGTTCCATCACTACATTATCACAATAATATGTAAAATCGATTATTTTTAATATTTTTCTAATGTATTAAAATTTCAAATATAATAAATTAATATTACATTACACAAATTAAAAATAAATTTTAAAATAAAATTAAAAAAAAACTTTTTATTTATTGGTTTAAATATCCTTTTTTTAATTGAAACATTACTCAACTTAAACTTTTCTTATCATTTTAAATTAATAATTTTATAGTTATTTTATTTTATATTCATATTTAAATAATTATATTTTTTTAAAAAGAAAGTTTAATATTTTTTCTTTTTAAATTAATAACACCCTGAAGCAATATAAATAAAAAGAAATAATTAAAAAAAGGTTGAGTCTCAATATATGAATTTAAAATAATTAAAAATAATTGAATATGAAAATAAAAATTCTAATTAATATATTTGCTAAGGATATAATTGAAAAAAAATTACTGTGTTTAACATAATAAGGTGCAGGATTTAACATATTTGTTAATAAATCATTGCTATTTGTGGAAAGTGTAGCAATTAAAAAGAAACAGTGGAAGTATTTAATTGAAAATTTATTATTTTTATATTTTTAAAAATCTCAAAAATTAATTCGAAGGCGCGAATTGAGCCTTGCGAATTCGGGTCAAAATATAAATTTCACCAAACCATTTATAATCATAATTTTGAATTGATTTTTTTTCCACTCAACTTCTATTAGCATTATTAAATTGGAATCCAACAAGAACAGTTTATAATCATAAATTTATTAAAATCCGATAAATTTGTATTTGCATTATAATTCTTATACAAATATAAGCTCAGCGACGCAAAAATTGATTAGGAGTAGAAATATGTATAGAGTTTATTTTTTATTTTCCTTCTGAATTTATATAGGTTAGTCTAGGGTGTTGAGTCAATTTTTTTAGATTTTTCTAAACTACTAAGTTGTTGATTTCTACTTTAATAATGCCATTACAAGCTAAGCAACGTAAAAATCTATTCAAAATTAGGAGTAGAAACGGCTGTAGAGTTTATTTTTCAATTTTCTTCCAAATTCATATAGGCAAGTTCACGATTTTGAGTAAATTTTTAAGATTTTTCTAAAGTACAAAAGTTATTGATTTCCACATTAATAATGCTAATACAAGCTCAGAGACACAAAACTCGATTAAAAATTAAGAGGAAAAATATTTGTAGAACTTATTTTTCATTTTCCTTCAGAATTCATATAAGTTAGTCCACGATGTTTAATAAATTTTTTAGATTTTTCTGAATTACTAAAGCTGTTTATTTTCACATTAATAATGCTAATACAAGCTGATCGACATAAAAATCGATTCAAAATAAGAAATAGAAACGGTTGTAGAGCTTATTTTTTATTTTCTTCAGAATTTATATAGGTTAGTCCCGATTTTGAGTAAATTTTTCTTTAATTGTTTGTAAAGTATGAAATTGATTGACTTCCACTGCTAACATAAGCTCAGCAACGTAAAAATTGATTAAAAATTAGGAGTAGAAATATCTATAGAGCTTATTAACTGGTATTAACATTAATAAAGTGGGAAGAGACCAAAAGATCTGGCACAAATTGCAAAGTAAGCTATTACAGTGTTTGTGGTCCGGATTTTTATCCGATTTTTGCGCCATATAACTTATATTAGCATTATTAAATGAAGAATAAATTACTTTCTTTATTTTAAAATAACTCAAAAATGGAAAATCATAACGTGTACTATCCATTTAGAGATCTGACAAAAATTGCAAAGTAAGCTATTCTAGTGTTTGTGGTCCGAATTTTGATCCGATTTTTGCGCCACGTAAATTATATTAGTATTATTAAATGCGGAATCGATCAATTTCTTTATTTTAAAATAACTCAAAAATGGAAAACCATAACGTGTACTGTCCCTTTAGATATCTGTCCAAAATTGCAAAGTAAGCTATACTAGCGTTTGTGATCCGAATTTTGATCCGGTTTTTGCGCCATATAACATACATTAGTATTATTAATTGAGGAATCGACCAATTTCTTTATTTTAAAATAACTCAAAAATGGGAAAAAAAATGTGTACTATCCCCTTAGAGATCTGACAAAAATTGCAAATTAAGTTATTCTACCGTTTGTGGTTCGAATTTTGATCCGATTTTTGCGCCGCGTAACTTGTATTAGTATTATTAAATGAGGAATCGATCAATTTATTTATTGGAAAACAACTCAAAAATGGGAAACCATAACGTATACTATCCCCTTAGAGATTTGTCAAAAATTGCAAAGTAAGGTATTCTAGCATTTGTGATCCGAATTTTGATTCGGTTTTTGCGCCACGTAACTTATATTAGTATTATTAAATGAGAAATCGATCGATTTATTTATTTTAAAATGACTCAAAAATGGGAAACCATAACGTGTACTATCCCTTCAAAAATCTGACAAATATTGCAAAGTAAGCTATTCTAGCATTTGTGGTCCGAATTTTGATCCGATTTTTGCGCCACGTAACTTATATTAGTATTATTAAATTAGGAATCGATCAATTTCTTTATTTTAAAATAACTCAAAAATGGGAAACCATTACGTGTACTATCCCTTTAGAGATCAGGCAGAATTTGCAAAGTAAGCTACTCTAGCGTTTGTGGTCCGAATTTCGATGCGGTTTTTACACCAAGTAACTTATATTAGCATTATTCAATGAGGAATGAATCACTTTATTTAAAAATAACTCGAAAATGTCAAACCATGGCATGTACTATCCCCTTAGAGATCTTGCCGAATTTGCAAAGTAAGCTACTCTATCGTTTGTGGTCCGAATTTCGACGCGGTTTTTGCATCAAGTAACTTATATTAGTATTATTCAATGAGGAATGGATCACTTTCATTATTTAAGTATTATTGGAAATTGTAAAACCGTGGCGTGTACTATCCCCTTAGAGATTTGGCATGATTTGCAAAGTAAGTTACTCTAGCGTTTGTGGTCCGAATTTCGATGCGGTTTTTGCGCCAAATAACTTATATTAGAATTATTCAATGAGGAATTGATCACTTTTTTTATTCAAAAATAACTTGAAAATGTCAAACCAGGGCGTGTACTATCCCCTTAGAGATCTGGCAGAATTTACAGAGTAAGCTACTCTAGTGTTTGTGGTCCGAATTTCGATGCGGTTTTTACGCCAAGTAACTTATATTAGCATTATTTAATGAGGAATGGATCATTTTCTTTATTTAAAAATAACTCGAAATTGTCAAACCATGGCGTGTACTATCCTCTTAGAGATCCGGCAGAATTTGCAAAGTAAGCTACTCTAGCGTTTGTGGTCCGAATTTCGATGCGGTTTTTGCGCCAAGTAAATTATATTAGTATTATTCAATGAGGAATGGATCACTTTTTTAATTTCAAAATAACTCGAAATTGTCAAACCATGGCGTGTATTATCCCCTTAAAGATCTGGCAGAATTTACAGAATAAGCTACTCTAGTGTTTGTGGTCCGAATTTCGATGCGGTTTTTACGCCAGGTAACTTATATTAGCATTATTCAATGAGAAATGGATCACTTTCTTTATTTAAAAATAACTCGAAATTGTCAAACCATGGCGTGTACTATCCCCTTAGAGATCCGGCAGAATTTGCAAAATAAGCTATTCTAGCGTTTGTGGTCCGAATTTCGATGCGGATTTTGCGCCAAGTAACTTATATTAGCATTATTAAATAAGGAATGAATCACTTTCTTTATTTAAAAATAACTGGAAATTGTCAAACCATGGCGTGTACTATCCCATTAGATATCTTGTAGAGTTTGCAAAGTATGTTACTCTAGCATTTGTGCTCCGAATTTCGATTCGGTTTTTGTGCCAGGTAACTTATATTAGCATTATACAATGAGGAATGGATCACTTTCTTTATTTAAAAATAACTCGAAAATGTCAAAACATAGCGTTTACTATCCCCTTAGAGATCCGGCAAAATTTGCAAAGTAAGCTACACTAGCGTTTGTGGTCCGACTTTCGATGCGGTTTTTGCGCCAAATAACTTATATTATCATTATTCAATGAGGAATGAATCACTTTCTTTATTTAAAAATAACTCGAAATTGTCAAACCATGGCGTGTACTATCCTATTAGAGATCCGGCAGAATTTGCAAAGTAAGCTACTCTAGCAATTGTGGTCCGAATTTCGATGCGCTTTTTGCGCAAAGTAACTTATATTATCATTATTCAATGAGGAATGGATCAGTTTCTTTATTTAAAAATAACACGAAATTGTCAAACCATGGCGTGCAAAATTTGCAAAGTAAGCAACTCTAGCGTTTGTGGTCTGAAATTCGATGTGGTTTTTGCGCCAAGTAACTTATATTAGCATTATTCAATGAGGAATGGATCACTTTTTTAATTTTAAAATAATTCGAAATTGTCAAATCATGGCGTGTACTATCCCGTTAGAGATCTTGCAGAATTTGCAAAGTATGTTACTCTAGCATTTGTGCTCCGAATTTCGATTCGGTTTTTGTGCTAAGTAACTTATATTAGCATTATTCAATAAGGAATGGATCACTTTGTTTATTTAAAAATAACTCAAAATTGTCAAACCATTGCGTGTACTATCCCATTAGAGATCCGGCAGAATTTGCAAAGTTAGCTACTCTAGGGTTTGTGGTCCGAATTTCGATGCGGTTTTGGCGCCAAGTAACTATAATCGTATTATTCAATGAGGAATGGATCACTTTCTTTATTTAAAAAAAATTTGAAATTATCAAACAATTGCGTGTTCTGTCCCCTTAGAGATCTGGCAGAATTTAAAAGTAAGCTACTCTAGCGTTTGTAGTCCGAATTTCGATGCGGTTTTTGCGCCAAGTAACTTATACTAGCATTATTCAATGAGGAGTGGATCACTTTCTTTTTTTAAAAATAACACAAAATTGTTAAACCATTGCGTGTACTATCCGTTAGAGATCTTGCAGAATTTGCAAAGTATGTTACTCTAGCATTTGTGGTCAGAATTTCGATTCGGTTTTTGCGCCAAGTAACTTATATTAGCATTATTCAATGAGGAATGAATCACTTTATTTATTTAAAAATTACTCGAAATTGTCAAACCATGGCGTGTACTATCCCCTTAGAGATCCGACAGAATTTGCAAAGTAAGCTACTATAGCGTTTGTGGTCCGAATTTCGATGCGGTTTTTGCGCCAAGTCACTTATATTAGCATTACTTATTGTGGAATGGATCAGTTTCTTTATTTAAAAATAACTCGAAAATGTCAAACCATGGCGTGTAATATCCCCTTAGAGATCTGACAGAATTTACAAAGTAAGCTACTCTAGCGTTTGTGATCCGAATTTTAATGCGGTTTATTCGCCAAGTAACTTATATTAGCATTAATCAATGAGGAATGGATATATTTTTTTATTTAAAAATAACTCGAAATTGTCAAACCATGGCGTGTGGTATCCCTTTATAGATCATGCAGAATTTGCAAAGTAAGCTACTCTAGCGTTTGTGGTCCGAATTTTGATGCCGTTTTGTCACCAAGTAACTTATATTAGCATTATTCAATAAGGAATGGATCAGTTTTTTTATTAAAAAAAAACTTAAAATTGTCAAACCATGGCATGTACTAACCCCTTAGAGATCCAGTAGAATTTGCAAAGTAAGCTACTCTAGCATTTGTGGTCCGAATTTCGATGCGGTTTTTGTGCCAAGTAACTGATATTAGCAATATTCAATAAGGATTGGATCACTTTCTTTATTTAAAAATAACTCGAAATTGTCAAACCATGGCGTGTACTATCCCCTTAGAGATCTGGCAGAATTTGCAAAACAAGCTACTCTAGCGTTTTTGGTCCGAATTTCGATGCGGTTTTTGCGCTAAGTAACTTATATAAGCATTATTCAATGTGGATGGATCACTTTCTTAATTTAAAAATAACTCGAATTTGTCAAACTATGGCGTGTACTATCCCCTTAGAGATTCGGCAGAATTTGCAAAGTAAGCTACTCTAGCGTTTGTGGTTTTAATTTCGATGCAGTTTTTGCGCCAAGTAACCTATATTAACATTATTCAATGAGGAATGGATCGCTTTTTTTATTTCAAAATAACTCAAAATTGTCAAACCATGGCGTGTACTATCCCCTTAGAGATCCGGCAGAATTTGAAAAATAAGCTACTCTAGCGTTTGTGGTCCGAATTTTGATACGGTTTTTGCGCCAAGTAACTTATATTAGCATTATTCAATGAAGAATGGATCACTTTCTTTATTTAAAAATAACTCGAAATTGTCAAACCATTGCGTGTACTATCCCGTTAAAGATCTTGCAGAATTTGCAAAGTATGTTACTCTAGCATTTGTGGTCCGAATTTCGATTCAGTTTTTGCGCCAAGTAACTTATATTAGCATTATTCAAGGAGGAATTGATAAATTTCTTTATTTAAAAATAACTTGAAAATGTCAAACCATAGCGTGTACTATCCCCTTAGAGATACGGCAGAATTTGCAAAGTAAGCTACCATAGCGTTTGTGGTCCGAATTTCGATGCGGTTTTGGCGCTAAGTAACTTATATTAGCATTATTCAATGAGGAATGGATCAGTTTCTTTATTTAAAAATAACTCGAAAATTTCAAACCATGGCGTGAACTATCCTCTTAGAGAACTGACAGAATTTGCAAAGTATTTGTGGTCCGAATTTTGATGCGGTTTTGCAATAAGTAACTTATATTAGCGTTATTCAATGAGGAATTGATCAGTTTTATATTTGAAAAATACTCGAAATTGTCAAACAAGGCGTGTACCCCTCTGAGATCCGGCAGAATTTGCAAAGTAAGCTACTCTAGCGTTTGTAGTCCGATTTTCGATGCGGTTTTTGCGCCAAGTAACTTATATTAGCATTATTCAATAAGGAGTGGATCACTTTCTTTATTTAAAAATAACTCAAATTGTCAAACCATGGCGTGTACTATCTTGTTAGAGATCTTGCAGAATTTGCAAAGTATGTTACTCTAGCATTTGTGGTCCGATTTTCAATTCGGTTTTTGCTCCAAGTAACTTATATTAGCATTATTCAATGAGGAATGAATCACTTTATTTATTTAAAAATTACTCGAAATTGTCAAACCATGGCGTTTACTATCCCCTTAGAGATTCGGCAGAATTTGCAAAGTAAGCTATTATAGTGTTTGTGGTCCGAATTTCGATGCGGTTTTTGCGCCAAGTAACATATGTTAGCATTACTCATTGAGGAAAGGATCAGTTTCTTTATTTAAAATAACTCGAAAATATCAAACCATGGCGTGTAATATTCCCTTAGAGATCTGACAGAATTTGCGTTTATGATCCGAATTTTGATGCGGTTTTTGCGCAAAGTAACTTATATTTGCATTAATCAATAAGGAATGGATATATATTTTATTATTTAAAAATAACTCGAAATTGTCAAACCATGGCGTGTGCTATCCCCTTATAGATCCTGTAGAATTTGCAAAGTAAGCTACTCTAGCGTTTGTGGTCCGAATTTTGATGCCGTTTTTGCACCAAGTAACTTATATTAGCATTATTCAATAAGGAATGGATCAGTTTTTTTATTTAAAAATAACTCAAAATTGTCAAACCATGGCATGTACTAACCCCTTAGAGATCCAGCAGAATTTGCAAAGTATGTTACTCTAGCATTTGTGTTCTGAATTGCGATTCCGTTTTTGCGCCAAGTAACTTATATTAGCATTATTCAATGAGGAATGGATCACTTTTTTAATTTAAAAATAACATGAAACAGTCAAACCATCGCGTGTACTATCCCCTTAGAGATCCTGCAGAATTTGCAAAGTAACCTACTCTAGCGTTTGTGGTCAGAATTTCGATGCGGTTTTCGCGCCAAGTAACTTATATTAGCATTATTCAATGAGGAATGGATCACTCTTTTTATTTAAAAATAACTCGATAATGTCAAACCATGGCGTGTACTATCCCGTTAGAGATCTTGCAGAATTTACAAAGCAAGTTACTCTAGCGTTTATGGTTCGAATTTCGATGCGGTTTTTGGGTAAAGTAACTTATATTAGCTTTATTCAATAAGGAATGGATCACATTCTTTATTTAAGAATAAATCGAAATTGTCAAACAATGGAGTGTACTATTCCTTTAGAGATACGGCAAAATTTGCAAAGTAAGCTACTCTAGCGTTTGTGGTCTACATCTCGATGCAGTTTTTGCGCCAAGTAACTTATATTAGCATTATTCAATGAGGAATGGATCACTTTCTTTATTTAAAAATAACTCGAAATTGTCAAACCATGGCGTGTACTATCCCGTAAGAGATCCAGCAGAATTTGCAAAGTAAGCTACTCTTGCGTTTATGGTCCGAATTTTGATGCGGTTTTGGCGCTAAGTAACTTATATTAGCATTATTCAAAGAGGAATGGATCAGTTTCTTTATTTAAAAATAACTCGAAAATTTCAAACCATGACGTGAACTATCCTCTTAGAAAACTGACAGAATTTGCAAAGTATTTGTGGTCCGAATTTTGATGCAGTTTTGCAATAAGTAACTTATATTAGCGTTATTCAATGAGGAATTGATCAGTTTTATATTTAAAAAATACTCAAAATTGTCAAACAAGGCGTGTACCCCTCTGAGATCCGACAGAATTTGCAAAGTAAGCTACTCTAGCGTTTGTGGGCCGAATTTCGATGCGGTTTTTGCGCCAAGTAACTTATATAAGCATTATTCAATGAGGAATGGACCACTTTCTTTATTTAAAAATAACTCGAAATTGTCAAACCAAGACGTGTATTATCCCCTTAGAGATCCGGCTGAATTTGCAAAGTAAGCTACTCTAGCGTTTGTGGTCCGAATTTCGATGCAGTTTTTTGCGCCAAGTAACTTATATTAGCAATATTCAATGAGAAATGGATCACTTTCTTTATTTAACATTAACTCGAAATTGTCAAACCAAGACGTGTACTATCCCCTTAGAGATCCGGCAGAATTTGCAAAGTAAGCTACTCTAGCGTTTGTGGTCCGAATTTCGATGCGGTTTTTTGCGCCAAGTAACTTGTATTAGTATTATTCAATGAGGAATGGATCACTTTCTTTATTTAAAAATAACTCGAAATTGTCTAACCATGGTGTGTACTATCCCCTCAGAGATCCGGCAGAATTTGCAAAGTAAGCTACTCTTGCGTTTGTGGTCCGATTTTCTATGCAGTTTTTGCGCTAAGTAACTTATATTAGAATTATTCAATGAGGAATGGATCAGTTTCTTTATTTCAAAATAACTCAAAAATTTCAAACCATGGCGTGTACTATCCCTTTAGAGATCTGACTGAATTTGCAAAGTATTTGTGGTCCGAATTTTGATGCGGTTTTTGCAATAAGTAACTTATATTTAGCGTTATTCAATTAGGAATTGATCAGTTTTTTTATTTAAAAATAACTCGAAATTGTCAAACAATGGCGTGTATTATCCCCTTATAAATCCGACAAAATTTGCAAAGTAAGCTACTATAGCGTTTTCGGTCCGAATTTTGATGCCGTTTTTGCGCCAAGTAACTGATATTAGCAATATTCAATAAGGATTGGATCACTTTCTTTATTTTAAAATAACTCGAAATTGTCAAACCATAGCGTGTAAATATCCCTTTAGAGATCTGGTAGAATTTGCAAATCAAGCTACTCTAGCTTTTGTGGTCCGAATTTCGATGCGGTTTTTGCGCAAAGTAACTTATATTAGCATTATTTCATAAGGAATGGATCACTTTATTGATTTAAAATAACTCAAAATTGTAAAACCATGGCGTGTACTATCCCCTTAGAGATCCGGCAGAATTTACAAAGTAAGCTACTCTAGCGTTTGTGGTCCGAATTTTGATGCGGTTTTTGCGCCAAATAACTTACAAAAGCATTATGCAATTAGATCACTCTTTTTATTTAAAAATAACTTGAAATTGTCAAACCATGGCGTGTACTATCCCCTTAGAGATCTTGTAGAATTTACAAAGCAAGCTACTCTATCGTTTGTGGTCCAAATTACGATGTGGTTTTTGCGCAAAGTAATATTAGTATTATTCAATGAGGAATGGTTCACTTTCTTTATTTCAGTATCATTCGAAATTGTCAAACCGTGGCATGTACTATCCCCTTAGAGATTTGGTAGAATTGGCAAAGTAAGCTACTCTAGCGTTTGTGGTCCGAATTTCGATGTGATTTTTGCGCCAAGTAACTTATATTAGCATAACTGAATAAGGAATGGCTCATTTTCTGTATTTAAAAATAACTCGAAATTGTCAAACCGTGGAGTGTACTATCCCCTTAGTGATCTGGCAGAATTTGCAAAGCAAGTTACTCTAGCGTTTGCGGTCCGAATTTCGAAGCGGTTTTTGCGCAAAGTAACTAATAATAGAATTATTCAATGAGGAATGGATTACTTTCTTTATTTAAGAATAACTCGAAATTGTCAAACCATGGCGTGTACTATCCCCTTAGAGATTTAGCAGAATTTGCAAAGTGAGCTACTCTAGCGTTTGTGGTCCGAATTTCGATGCAGTTTTTGCGCTAAAAACTTATATTAGCATTAATCAATGAGGAATGGATATATTTTTTTATTTAAAAATAACTCGAAAGTGTCAAACCATGGCGTGTACTATCCCCTTAGAGATCCGGTAGAATTTGCAAAGTAAGCTACTCTAGCGTTTGTGGAACGAATTTCGATGCAGTTTTTGCGCCAAGTAACTTATATTAGCATTATTCAATGAGGAATGGATCACTTTCTTTATTTAAGAATAACTCGGAATTGTCAAACCATGGCGTGTACTATTCCTCTAGAGATCCGGTAGAATTTGCAAAGTAAGCTACTCTAGCGTCTGTGGTCCGAGGTTCGATGCGATTTTTGCGCCAAGTAACTTATATTAGCATTATTGAATGTTGAATTAATCACTTTCTTTATTTAAAAATAACTCGAAACTGTCAAACCATGGCGTGTACTACCCCCTTAGAGATCTGGCAGAATTTGCAAAACAAGCTCTTCTAGCATTTGTGGTCCGAATTTTGATGCGGTTTTGCAATAAGTAACTTATATTAGCATTATTCAATGAGGAATTGTTCGCTTTATTTATTTAAGAATAACTCGAAATTGTCAAAAAAGGCGTACCCTTTGAGATCCGGCAGAATTTGTAAAGTAAGCTACTCTAGCGTTTGTGGTCCGAATTTCGATGCGGTTTTTGCGCCAAGTAGCTTATATTAGCATTATTCAATGGGGAATGAATCACTTTCTTTATTTAAAAATAACTCTAAACTGTCAAACCGTGGCGTGTACTATCCCCTTAGAGATTTGGCAGAATTTGCAAAGTAAGCTCTTCTAGCGTTTGTGGTCCGAATTTCGATGCGGTTTTGCGCAAAGTAACTTATATTAGAATTATTCAATGATGAATGGTTCACTTTATTTATTTAAGAATAACTCGAAATTGTCAAACAAGGCGTACCCTTTGAGATCCGGCTGAAATTGCAAAGTAAGCTACTCTAGCGTTTGTGGAACGAATTTCGATGCAGTTTTTGCGCCAAGTAACTTATATTAGCATTATTCAATGAGGAATGGATCACTTTCTTTATTTAAGAATAACTCGGAATTGTCAAACCATGGCGTGTACTATTCCTCTAGAGATCCGGTAGAATTTGCAAAGTAAGCTACTCTAGCGTCTGTGATCCGAGGTTCGATGCGATTTTTGCGCCAAGTAACTTATATTAGCATTATTGAATGTTGAATTAATCACTTTCTTTATTTAAAAATAACTCGAAACTGTCAAACCATGGCGTGTACTACCCCCTTAGAGATCTGGCAGAATTTGCAAAACAAGCTCTTCTAGCATTTGTGGTCCGAATTTTGATGCGGTTTTGCAATAAGTAACTTATATTAGCATTATTCAATGAGGAATTGTTCGCTTTATTTATTTAAGAATAACTCGAAATTGTCAAAAAAGGCGTACCCTTTGAGATCCGGCAGAATTTGTAAAGTAAGCTACTCTAGCGTTTGTGGTCCGAATTTCGATGCGGTTTTTGCGCCAAGTAGCTTATATTAGCATTATTCAATGGGGAATGAATCACTTTCTTTATTTAAAAATAACTCTAAACTGTCAAACCGTGGCGTGTACTATCCCCTTAGAGATTTGCCAGAATTTGCAAAGCAAGCTCTTCTAGCGTTTGTGGTCCGAATTTCGATGCGGTTTTGCGCAAAGTAACTTATATTAGAATTATTCAATGATGAATGGTTCACTTTATTTATTTAAGAATAACTCGAAATTGTCAAACAAGGCGTACCCTTTGAGATCCGGCTGAAATTGCAAAGTAAGCTACTCTAGCGTTTGTGGAACGAATTTCGATGCAAATTTTGCGCCAAGTAACTTATATTAGCATTATTCAATGAGGAATGGATCACTTCTTTTATTTAAGAATAACTCGGAATTGTCAAACCATGGCGTGTACTATTCCTCTAGAGATCCGGTAGAATTTGCAAAGTAAGCTACTCTAGCGTCTGTGGTCCGAGGTTCGATGCGATTTTTGCGCCAAGTAACTTATATTAGCATTATTGAATGTTGAATTAATCACTTTCTTTATTTAAAAATAACTCGAAACTGTCAAACCATGGCGTGTACTACCCCCTTAGAGATCTGGCAGAATTTGCAAAACAAGCTCTTCTAGCATTTGTGGTCCGAATTTTGATGCGGTTTTGCAATAAGTAACTTATATTAGCATTATTCAATGAGGAATTGTTCGCTTTATTTATTTAAGAATAACTCGAAATTGTCAAAAAAGGCGTACCCTTTGAGATCCGGCAGAATTTGTAAAGTAAGCTACTCTAGCGTTTGTGGTCCGAATTTCGATGCGGTTTTTGCGCCAAGTAGCTTATATTAGCATTATTCAATGGGGAATGAATCACTTTCTTTATTTAAAAATAACTCTAAACTGTCAAACCGTGGCGTGTACTATCCCCTTAGAGATTTGCCAGAATTTGCAAAGCAAGCTCTTCTAGCGTTTGTGGTCCGAATTTCGATGCGGTTTTGCGCAAAGTAACTTATATTAGAATTATTCAATGATGAATGGTTCACTTTTTTTATTTAAGAATAACTCGAAATTGTCAAACAAGGCGTACCCTTTGAGATCCGGCTGAAATTGCAAAGTAAGCTACTCTAGCGTTTGTGGTCCGAATTTCGATGCGGTTTTTGCGCCAAGTAACTTATATTAGCATTATTAAAAGAGAAATGGATCACTTTCTTTATTTAAAAATAACTCGACATTGTCAAACCAAGACGTGTACTATCCCCTTAGAGATCCGAGAATTTGCAAAACAAGCTTCTCTAGCGTTTGTGGTCCGAATTTCAATGCGGTTTTTGCGCCAAGTAACTTTTATTAGCATTATTCAATGAGGAATGGATCACTTTCTTTATTTAAAAATAACTCGAAACTGTCAAACCATGGCGTGTACTATCCCCTTAGAGATCTGGAAGAATTTGCAAAGCAAGCTCTTCTAGCGTTTGTGGTCCGAATTTCGATGCGGTTATTGCGTAAAGTAACTTATATTAGCATTATTCATTGAGGGATGGTTCACTTTATTTATTTAAGAATAACACAAAATTGTCAAACAAGGCGTGTACCCCTTTTAGATCCGGCAGAATTTGCAAAGTAAGCTACTCTACCGTTTGTGGTCCGAATTTCGATGCGGTTTTTGTGCCAAGTAACTTATATTAGCATTATTCAATGAAGAATGGATCACTTTCTTTATTTAATAATAACTCGAAATTGTCAAACCAAGACGTGTATTATCCCTTAGAGATCCAACAGAATTTGTAAAGTAAGCTACTCTAGCGTTTGTGGTCCGAATTTCGATGCGGTTTTTGCGCCAAGTAACTTATATTAGCATTATTCAATGAGAAATAGACCACTTTCTTTATTTAACAATAACTCGAAATTGTCAAACCAAGACATTTACGATCCCTTAGATATCCGACAGAATTTGCAAAATAAGTTACTCTAGCATTTGTGGTCCGAATTTCGATGCGGTTTTTTGCGCCAAGTAACTTATATTAGCATTATTCAATGAGAAATGGATCACTTTCTTTATTTACTAATAACTCCAAATTGTCAAACCATGGCGTGTACTATCCCCTAATAGATCTGGCAGAATTTGCAAAGACAGCTACTGTAGCGTTTGTGGTCAGATTTTCGATGCGGTTTTTGCGCCAAGTAACTTATATTAGTATTATTCAATAAGGAATGGATTACTTTTTTTATTTAAAAATAACTTGAAATTGTCAAACCATGACGTGTACTATCCCCTTAGAGATCTGGCAGAATTTGCAATGTAAGCTATTCTAGGTTTGTGGTCTGAATTTCAATGCGGTTTTTGTGCCAAGTAACTCATATTAGCATTATTCAATGAGGAATGAATCACTTTCTTTTTTCAAAAATAACTCGAAATTGTCAAACCAAGACGTGTATTATCCCCTCAGAGATCTGGCTGAATATGCAAAGTAAGCTACTTTAGCATTTGTGGTCCGAATTTCGATGCGGTTTTATGCGCCAACTAACTTATATCAGTATTATTCAATGAGGAATGAATCACTTTCTTTATTTAACAATAACTCGAAATTGTCAAACCAAGACGTGTACTATCCCCTTAGAGATCCGGCAGAATTTGCAAAGTAAGCTACTCTAGCGTTTGTGGTTTAAATTTCGATGCGGTTTTTTCCGCCAAGTAACTTATATTAGCATTATTCAATGAGAAATGGATCACTTTCTTTATTTAACAATAACTCGAAATTGTAAAACCATGGCGTGTACTATGCCCTTATAGATTTGGCAGAATTTGCAAAGTAAGCTACTGTAGCGTTTGTGGTCTGATTTTCGATGCAGTTTTTTCGCCAAGTAACTTATATTAGTATTATTAAATAAGGAATGGATCACTTTTTTTTATTTAAAAATAACTAGAAATTGTCAAACCATGGCGTGCACTAGCCCTCTAGAGATCTGGCAGAATTTGCAATGTAAGCTATTCTATGTTTGTGGTCCGAATTTCGATGCGGTTTTTGTGCTTAGTAACATATATTAGCATTATTCAATGAGGAAGGGATCACTTTCTTTATTTAAAAATAACTCAAAAATGTAAAACCATGGTGTGTACTATCCCCTTAGAGATCTTGCAGAATTTGCAAAGTAAGCTACTCTATTGTTTGTGGTCCGAATTTCGACGCGGTTTTTGCGTCAAGTAACTTATATTAGTATTATTCAATGAGGAATGGATCACTTTCTTTATTTAAGTATTATTCGAAATTGTCAAACTGTGGCGTGTACTATCCCCTTAGAGATTTGGCAGAATTTGCAAAGTAAGCTATTCTAGCGTTTGTGGTCCGAATTTCGATCCGGTTTTTGCGCCAACTTATATTAGCATAACTGAATGAGGAATGGCTCATTTTCTTTATTTAAAAATAAACTCGAAATTGTCAAACAGTGGCGTGTACTATCCTCTTAAAGATCTGGCAAAATTCGCAAAGCAAGCTACTCTAGCGTTTGTGGTTCGAATTTCGATGCGTTTTTTGCGCAAAGTAACTAATATAAGCATTATTCAATAAGGAATAGATTACTTTCTTTATTTAAGAATAACTCGAAATTGTCAAACCATGGCGTGTACTATCCCCTTAAAGATTCGGCAGAATTTCAAAGTAAGCTACTCTAGCATTTGTTGTCCGAAATTCGATGCGGTTTTTGCGCCAAGTAACTTATAGAAACATAACTAAATGAGGAATGACTCACTTTCCTTATTTAAAAATAACTCAAAATTGTCAAACCATGGCGTGTACTATCCCCTAAGAGATCCGGTAGAATTTTCAAAGTAAGCTTCTCTAGCGTTTGTGGTCCGAATTTCAATGCGGTTTTTGCGCCAAGTAACTTATATTAGCGTTATTCAATGAGGAATGGATAACTTTCTTTATTTAAAAATAACTCGAAACTGTCAAACCATGGCCCTTAGAGATCTGGCAGAATTTGCAAACCAAGCTCTTCTAGCGTTTGTGGTCTGAATTTCGATGCGGTTTTAGTGCAAAGTAACTTATATTAGCATTATTCAATGAGGAATGGTTCACTTTCTTTATATAAGAATTACTCAATATTGTCAAACAAGGCGTGTATCCCTTTGAGATCCAGCAGAATTTGCAAAGTAAGCTACTCTAGCGTTTGTGGTCCGAATTTCGATGCGCTTTTTGCGCCAAGTAACTTATATTAGCATTATTCAATGAGGAATGGATCACTTTCTTTATTTAAAAATAACTCGAAATTGTCAAACCAAGACGTGTATTATCCCCTTAGAGATCCGGCTGAATTTGCAAAGTAAGCTACTCTAGCGTTTGTGGTCCGAATTTCGATGCAGTTTTTTGCGCCAAGTAACTTATATTAGCAATATTCAATGAGAAATGGATCACTTTCTTTATTTAACATTAACTCGAAATTGTCAAACCAAGACGTGTACTATCCCCTTAGAGATCCGGCAGAATTTGTAAAGTAAGCTACTCTAGCGTTTGTGGTCCGAATTTCGATGCGGTTTTTTGCGCCAAGTAACTTGTATTAGTATTATTCAATGAGGAATGGATCACTTTCTTTATTTAAAAATAACTCGAAATTGTCTAACCATGGTGTGTACTATCCCCTCAGAGATCCGGCAGAATTTGCAAAGTAAGCTACTCTTGCGTTTGTGGTCCGATTTTCTATGCAGTTTTTGCGCTAAGTAACTTATATTAGAATTATTCAATGAGGAATGGATCAGTTTCTTTATTTCAAAATAACTCAAAAATTTCAAACCATGGCGTGTACTATCCCTTTAGAGATCTGACTGAATTTGCAAAGTATTTGTGGTCCGAATTTTGATGCGGTTTTTGCAATAAGTAACTTATATTAGCGTTATTCAATTAGGAATTGATCAGTTTTTTTATTTAAAAATAACTCGAAATTGTCAAACAATGGCGTGTATTATCCCCTTATAAATCCGACAAAATTTGCAAAGTAAGCTACTATAGCGTTTTCGGTCCGAATTTTGATGCCGTTTTTGCGCCAAGTAACTGATATTAGCAATATTCAATAAGGATTGGATCACTTTCTTTATTTTAAAATAACTCGAAATTGTCAAACCATAGCGTGTAAATATCCCTTTAGAGATCTGGTAGAATTTGCAAATCAAGCTACTCTAGCTTTTGTGGTCCGAATTTCGATGCGGTTTTTGCGCAAAGTAACTTATATTAGCATTATTTCATAAGGAATGGATCACTTTATTGATTTAAAATAACTCAAAATTGTAAAACCATGGCGTGTACTATCCCCTTAGAGATCCGGCAGAATTTACAAAGTAAGCTACTCTAGCGTTTGTGGTCCGAATTTTGATGCGGTTTTTGCGCCAAATAACTTACAAAAGCATTATGCAATTAGGAATAGATCACTCTTTTTATTTAAAAATAACTTGAAATTGTCAAACCATGGCGTGTACTATCCCCTTAGAGATCTTGTAGAATTTACAAAGCAAGCTACTCTATCGTTTGTGGTCCAAATTACGATGTGGTTTTTGCGCAAAGTAACTTATATTAGTATTATTCAATGAGGAATGGTTCACTTTCTTTATTTCAGTATCATTCGAAATTGTCAAACCGTGGCATGTACTATCCCCTTAGAGATTTGGTAGAATTGGCAAAGTAAGCTACTCTAGCGTTTGTGGTCCGAATTTCGATGTGATTTTTGCGCCAAGTAACTTATATTAGCATAACTGAATAAGGAATGGCTCATTTTCTGTATTTAAAAATAACTCGAAATTGTCAAACCGTGGAGTGTACTATCCCCTTAGTGATCTGGCAGAATTTGCAAAGCAAGTTACTCTAGCGTTTGCGGTCCGAATTTCGATGCGGTTTTTGCGCAAAGTAACTAATAATAGAATTATTCAATGAGGAATGGATTACTTTCTTTATTTAAGAATAACTCGAAATTGTCAAACCATGGCGTGTACTATCCCCTTAGAGATTTAGCAGAATTTGCAAAGTGAGCTACTCTAGCGTTTGTGGTCCGAATTTCGATGCAGTTTTTGCGCTAAAAACTTATATTAGCATTAATCAATGAGGAATGGATATATTTTTTTATTTAAAAATAACTCGAAAGTGTCAAACCATGGCGTGTACTATCCCCTTAGAGATCCGGTAGAATTTGCAAAGTAAGCTACTCTAGCGTTTGTGGAACGAATTTCGATGCAGTTTTTGCGCCAAGTAACTTATATTAGCATTATTCAATGAGGAATGGATCACTTTCTTTATTTAAGAATAACTCGGAATTGTCAAACCATGGCGTGTACTATTCCTCTAGAGATCCGGTAGAATTTGCAAAGTAAGCTACTCTAGCGTCTGTGGTCCGAGGTTCGATGCGATTTTTGCGCCAAGTAACTTATATTAGCATTATTGAATGTTGAATTAATCACTTTCTTTATTTAAAAATAACTCGAAACTGTCAAACCATGGCGTGTACTACCCCCTTAGAGATCTGGCAGAATTTGCAAAACAAGCTCTTCTAGCATTTGTGGTCCGAATTTTGATGCGGTTTTGCAATAAGTAACTTATATTAGCATTATTCAATGAGGAATTGTTCGCTTTATTTATTTAAGAATAACTCGAAATTGTCAAAAAAGGCGTACCCTTTGAGATCCGGCAGAATTTGTAAAGTAAGCTACTCTAGCGTTTGTGGTCCGAATTTCGATGCTGTTTTTGCGCCAAGTAGCTTATATTAGCATTATTCAATGGGGAATGAATCACTTTCTTTATTTAAAAATAACTCTAAACTGTCAAACCGTGGCGTGTACTATCCCCTTAGAGATTTGGCAGAATTTGCAAAGCAAGCTCTTCTAGCGTTTGTGGTCCGAATTTCGATGCGGTTTTGCGCAAAGTAACTTATATTAGAATTATTCAATGATGAATGGTTCACTTTATTTATTTAAGAATAACTCGAAATTGTCAAACAAGGCGTACCCTTTGAGATCCGGCTGAAATTGCAAAGTAAGCTACTCTAGCGTTTGTGGAACGAATTTCGATGCAGTTTTTGCGCCAAGTAACTTATATTAGCATTATTCAATGAGGAATGGATCACTTTCTTTATTTAAGAATAACTCGGAATTGTCAAACCATGGCGTGTACTATTCCTCTAGAGATCCGGTAGAATTTGCAAAGTAAGCTACTCTAGCGTCTGTGGTCCGAGGTTCGATGCGATTTTTGCGCCAAGTAACTTATATTAGCATTATTGAATGTTGAATTAATCACTTTCTTTATTTAAAAATAACTCGAAACTGTCAAACCATGGCGTGTACTACCCCCTTAGAGATCTGGCAGAATTTGCAAAACAAGCTCTTCTAGCATTTGTGGTCCGAATTTTGATGCGGTTTTGCAATAAGTAACTTATATTAGCATTATTCAATGAGGAATTGTTCGCTTTATTTATTTAAGAATAACTCGAAATTGTCAAAAAAGGCGTACCCTTTGAGATCCGGCAGAATTTGTAAAGTAAGCTACTCTAGCGTTTGTGGTCCGAATTTCGATGCGGTTTTTGCGCCAAGTAGCTTATATTAGCATTATTCAATGGGGAATGAATCACTTTCTTTATTTAAAAATAACTCTAAACTGTCAAACCGTGGCGTGTACTATCCCCTTAGAGATTTGCCAGAATTTGCAAAGCAAGCTCTTCTAGCGTTTGTGGTCCGAATTTCGATGCGGTTTTGCGCAAAGTAACTTATATTAGAATTATTCAATGATGAATGGTTCACTTTATTTATTTAAGAATAACTCGAAATTGTCAAACAAGGCGTACCCTTTGAGATCCGGCTGAAATTGCAAAGTAAGCTACTCTAGCGTTTGTGGAACGAATTTCGATGCAAATTTTGCGCCAAGTAACTTATATTAGCATTATTCAATGAGGAATGGATCACTTCTTTTATTTAAGAATAACTCGGAATTGTCAAACCATGGCGTGTACTATTCCTCTAGAGATCCGGTAGAATTTGCAAAGTAAGCTACTCTAGCGTCTGTGGTCCGAGGTTCGATGCGATTTTTGCGCCAAGTAACTTATATTAGCATTATTGAATGTTGAATTAATCACTTTCTTTATTTAAAAATAACTCGAAACTGTCAAACCATGGCGTGTACTACCCCCTTAGAGATCTGGCAGAATTTGCAAAACAAGCTCTTCTAGCATTTGTGGTCCGAATTTTGATGCGGTTTTGCAATAAGTAACTTATATTAGCATTATTCAATGAGGAATTGTTCGCTTTATTTATTTAAGAATAACTCGAAATTGTCAAAAAAGGCGTACCCTTTGAGATCCGGCAGAATTTGTAAAGTAAGCTACTCTAGCGTTTGTGGTCCGAATTTCGATGCGGTTTTTGCGCCAAGTAGCTTATATTAGCATTATTCAATGGGGAATGAATCACTTTCTTTATTTAAAAATAACTCTAAACTGTCAAACCGTGGCGTGTACTATCCCCTTAGAGATTTGCCAGAATTTGCAAAGCAAGCTCTTCTAGCGTTTGTGGTCCGAATTTCGATGCGGTTTTGCGCAAAGTAACTTATATTAGAATTATTCAATGATGAATGGTTCACTTTTTTTATTTAAGAATAACTCGAAATTGTCAAACAAGGCGTACCCTTTGAGATCCGGCTGAAATTGCAAAGTAAGCTACTCTAGCGTTTGTGGTCCGAATTTCGATGCGGTTTTTGCGCCAAGTAACTTATATTAGCATTATTAAAAGAGAAATGGATCACTTTCTTTATTTAAAAATAACTCGACATTGTCAAACCAAGACGTGTACTATCCCCTTAGAGATCCGGTAGAATTTGCAAAACAAGCTTCTCTAGCGTTTGTGGTCCGAATTTCAATGCGGTTTTTGCGCCAAGTAACTTTTATTAGCATTATTCAATGAGGAATGGATCACTTTCTTTATTTAAAAATAACTCGAAACTGTCAAACCATGGCGTGTACTATCCCCTTAGAGATCTGGAAGAATTTGCAAAGCAAGCTCTTCTAGCGTTTGTGGTCCGAATTTCGATGCGGTTATTGCGTAAAGTAACTTATATTAGCATTATTCATTGAGGGATGGTTCACTTTATTTATTTAAGAATAACACAAAATTGTCAAACAAGGCGTGTACCCCTTTTAGATCCGGCAGAATTTGCAAAGTAAGCTACTCTACCGTTTGTGGTCCGAATTTCGATGCGGTTTTTGTGCCAAGTAACTTATATTAGCATTATTCAATGAAGAATGGATCACTTTCTTTATTTAATAATAACTCGAAATTGTCAAACCAAGACGTGTATTATCCCTTAGAGATCTAACAGAATTTGTAAAGTAAGCTACTCTAGCGTTTGTGGTCCGAATTTCGATGCGGTTTTTTGCGCCAAGTAACTTATATTAGCATTATTCAATGAGAAATAGACCACTTTCTTTATTTAACAATAACTCGAAATTGTCAAACCAAGACATTTACGATCCCTTAGATATCCGACAGAATTTGCAAAATAAGTTACTCTAGCATTTGTGGTCCGAATTTCGATGCGGTTTTTTGCGCCAAGTAACTTATATTAGCATTATTCAATGAGAAATGGATCACTTTCTTTATTTACTAATAACTCCAAATTGTCAAACCATGGCGTGTACTATCCCCTAATAGATCTGGCAGAATTTGCAAAGACAGCTACTGTAGCGTTTGTGGTCAGATTTTCGCTGCGGTTTTTGCGCCAAGTAACTTATATTAGTATTATTCAATAAGGAATGGATTACTTTTTTTATTTAAAAATAACTTGAAATTGTCAAACCATGACGTGTACTATCCCCTTAGAGATCTGGCAGAATTTGCAATGTAAGCTATTCTAGGTTTGTGGTCTGAATTTCAATGCGGTTTTTGTGCCAAGTAACTCATATTAGCATTATTCAATGAGGAATGAATCACTTTCTTTTTTCAAAAATAACTCGAAATTGTCAAACCAAGACGTGTATTATCCCCTCAGAGATCTGGCTGAATATGCAAAGTAAGCTACTCTAGCGTTTGTGGTTTAAATTTCGATGCGGTTTTTTCCGCCAAGTAACTTATATTAGCATTATTCAATGAGAAATGGATCACTTTCTTTATTTAACAATAACTCGAAATTGTAAAACCATGGCGTGTACTATGCCCTTATAGATTTGGCAGAATTTGCAAAGTAAGCTACTGTAGCGTTTGTGGTCTGATTTTCGATGCAGTTTTTTCGCCAAGTAACTTATATTAGTATTATTAAATAAGGAATGGATCACTTTTTTTTTATTTAAAAATAACTAGAAATTGTCAAACCATGGCGTGCACTAGCCCTCTAGAGATCTGGCAGAATTTGCAATGTAAGCTATTCTATGTTTGTGGTCCGAATTTCGATGCGGTTTTTGTGCTTAGTAACATATATTAGCATTATTCAATGAGGAAGGGATCACTTTCTTTATTTAAAAATAACTCAAAAATGTAAAACCATGGTGTGTACTATCCCCTTAGAGATCTTGCAGAATTTGCAAAGTAAGCTACTCTATTGTTTGTGGTCCGAATTTCGACGCGGTTTTTGCGTCAAGTAACTTATATTAGTATTATTCAATGAGGAATGGATCACTTTCTTTATTTAAGTATTATTCGAAATTGTCAAACTGTGGCGTGTACTATCCCCTTAGAGATTTGGCAGAATTTGCAAAGTAAGCTATTCTAGCGTTTGTGGTCCGAATTTCGATCCGGTTTTTGCGCCAACTTATATTAGCATAACTGAATGAGGAATGGCTCATTTTCTTTATTTAAAAATAAACTCGAAATTGTCAATCAGTGGCGTGTACTATCCTCTTAAAGATCTGGCAAAATTCGCAAAGCAAGCTACTCTAGCGTTTGTGGTTCGAATTTCGATGCGTTTTTTGCGCAAAGTAACTAATATAAGCATTATTCAATAAGGAATAGATTACTTTCTTTATTTAAGAATAACTCGAAATTGTCAAACCATGGCGTGTACTATCCCCTTAAAGATTCGGCAGAATTTCAAAGTAAGCTACTCTAGCATTTGTTGTCCGAAATTCGATGCGGTTTTTGCGCCAAGTAACTTATAGAAACATAACTAAATGAGGAATGACTCACTTTCCTTATTTAAAAATAACTCAAAATTGTCAAACCATGGCGTGTACTATCCCCTAAGAGATCCGGTAGAATTTTCAAAGTAAGCTTCTCTAGCGTTTGTGGTCCGAATTTCAATGCGGTTTTTGCGCCAAGTAACTTATATTAGCGTTATTCAATGAGGAATGGATAACTTTCTTTATTTAAAAATAACTCGAAACTGTCAAACCATGGCCCTTAGAGATCTGGCAGAATTTGCAAACCAAGCTCTTCTAGCGTTTGTGGTCTGAATTTCGATGCGGTTTTAGTGCAAAGTAACTTATATTAGCATTATTCAATGAGGAATGGTTCACTTTCTTTATATAAGAATTACTTTATATTGTCAAACAAGGCGTGTATCCCTTTGAGATCCAGCAGAATTTGCAAAGTAAGCTACTCTAGCGTTTGTGGTCCGAATTTCGATGCGCTTTTTGCGCCAAGTAACTTATATTAGCATTATTCAATGAGGAATGGATCACTTTCTTTATTTAAAAATAACTCGAAATTGTCAAACCAAGACGTGTATTATCCCCTTAGAGATCCGGCTGAATTTGCAAAGTAAGCTACTCTAGCGTTTGTGGTCCGAATTTCGATGCAGTTTTTTGCGCCAAGTAACTTATATTAGCAATATTCAATGAGAAATGGATCACTTTCTTTATTTAACATTAACTCGAAATTGTCAAACCAAGACGTGTACTATCCCCTTAGAGATCCGGCAGAATTTGCAAAGTAAGCTACTCTAGCGTTTGTGGTCCGAATTTCGATGCGGTTTTTTGCGCCAAGTAACTTATATTAGCATTATTCAATGAAAAATGGATCACTTTCTTTATTTAACAATAACTCGTCATTGTTTAACCATGTCGTGTACTATCCCCTAATAGATCTGGCAGAATTTGCAAAGTAAGCTATTGTAGCGTTTGTGGTCTGATGTTCGATGCGGTTTTTGCGCCAAGTAACCTATATTAGTATTATTCAAAAAGCAATGGATCACTTTTTTATTTAAAAATAACATGAAATTGTCAAACCATGGCGTGTACTATCCCCATAAAGATCTGGCAGAATTTGCAATGTAAGCTATTCTAGGTTTGTGGTCCAAATTTCGATGCGGTTTTTGCGGTAAGTAACTTATATTAGCATTATTCAAAAAGGAATGGATCACTTTCTTTATTTAAAAATAACTCTAAAATTTCAAACCATGACGTGCACTATCTATCCCCTTAGAGATCTTGCAGAATTTGCAAAGTAAGCTACTCTAGAGTTTTTTGTCCGAATTTTGATGCGGTTTTTGCACCATGTAACTTATATTAGCATTATTCAATGAGGAATGGTTCACTTTCTTTATTTAAAAATAACTCGAAATTGTCAAACCATGGCGTGTACTATCCCATTAGAGATTTGACAGAATTTGCAAAGCAAGCTACTCTAGCGTTTGTGGTCCGATTTTCGATGTGGTTTTTTGCGCCAAGTAACTTATATTAGCATTATTCAATGAGAAATGGATCACTTTCTTTATTTAATAATTACTCGAAATGGTCAAACCAAGACGTGTACTATCCCCTTAAAATCCGGCAGAATTTGCAAAGTAAGCTACTCTAGCGTTTGTGGTCCGAATTTCGATGCCCTTTTTGCGCCAAGTAACTTATATTAGCATTATTCAATGAGGAATGGACCACTTTTTTTATTTAAAAATAAATCGATATTGTCAAACCAAGACGTGTACTATCCCCTTAGAGATCAGACAGAATTTGCAAAGTAAGCTACTCTAGCGGTTGTGGTCCGAATTTCGATTCGGTTTTTTGTGCCATGTAACTTATATTAGCATTAATTAATGAGAAACGGATCACTTTATTTATTTAACAATAACTTGAAATTTTCAAACCATGGCATGTACTATCCCCTTATAGATCTGGCAGATTTTGCAAAGTAAGCTACTGTAGCGTTTCTGGTCTGATTTTCGATGCGGTTTTTGTGAGAAGTAACTTATATTTGTATTATTCAATAAGGAATGGAACACTTTTTTTAATTAAAAAAAACTCGATATTGTCTAACCATGGCGTGTACTATCCCCTTAGACATCTTGCAGAATTTGCAATATAAGCGATTCTAGGTTTGTGGTCCGAGTTTCGATGCAGTTTTTGCGCCAAGTAACTTATATTAGCATTATTCAATGAGGAATGGATCACTTTCTTTATTAAAAAATAACTCTAAAATGTCAAAATATGGCGTGTACTATTTATCCCCTTAAAGATCTTGCAGAATTTGCAAAGTAAGCTACTTTAGCGTTTATGGTCCGAATTTCGACGCCGTTTTTGCGTTAAGTAACTTATATTAGCATTATTCAATGAGCAGTGGATCAACTTCTTTATTAGATTATTATTCGAAATTGTCAAACCGTGCCGTGTACTATCCCTTAGAGATCCGTCAGAATTTGCAAAGTAAGCTACTCTAGCGTTTGTGGTCTGAATTTTGATGCGGTTTTTGCACTAAGTAACTTATATTAGCATTATTCAATGAGAAATTCATCACTTTCTTTATTTATAAATAACTCGAAATTGTCAAACCATGGCGGGTACTATCCCCTCATAGATCCGGCAGAATTTGTAAAGTAAGCTACTCTAGCGTTTGTGGTCTGAATTTCGATGCAATTTTTGCGCCAAGTAACTTATATAAGCATTATTCAATGAGGAATTGATCACTTTCTTTATTTAAAAATAACTCAAAAATGTCAAACCATGGCATGTACTATCCCCTTAGAGATCCGACAGAATTTTCAAAGTAAGCTACTCTAGCGTTTGTGATCCGTATTTCGATGCGATTTTTGCGCTAGGTAACTTATATTAGCATTATTCAATGAGGAATGGATTAGTTTCTTTATTTAAAAATAACTCGAAATTGTCAAACCATGGCGTGTACTATCCCCTGAGAGATCTGGCAGAATTTAGAAAGAAAGCTACTCTAGCGTTTGTGGTCCGAATGTCGATGCGGTTTTTGCGCCAAGTAACTTATATTAGCACTATTTAACAAGGAATGGATCTCTTTCTTTTTTTAAAAATAACTTGAAGTTGTCAAACCATGGCGTGTACTATCCCCTTAAAGATCTGGCTGAATTTGCAAAGAAAGCTACTCTAGCTTTTATGGTCCGAATTTCGATGCGGTTTTTGCGCCACGTAACTTATACTCGCATATACATTGAGGAATGGATCAATTTTCTTTATTTAAAAATACCTCAAAATGTCAAATCATGGTGTGAACTCTCCCTTTAGAGATCTGGAAGAATTTGCAAAGTAAGTTATTGTCGCGTTTGTGGTCCGAATTTCGATGCAGTTTTTGCTCCAAGTAACTTATATTAGCATTATTCAATGAGGAACGGATCACTTTCTTTATTTAAATATAACTCGAAATTGTCAAACCATTGCGTGTACTATCCCTTTAGAGATCTGGCAGACTTTGCAAAGTAAGCTACTAAAGGTTTGTAGTCCGAATTTCGATGCGGTTTTTGCGCCAAGTAACTTATATTAGCATTATTAATTGAGGAATGGATCGATTTCTTTATTTAAAAATAACTCGAAATTGTCAAACCATGGCGTGTACTGTCTCCTTAGAGATCTGGCAGAATTTTCAAAATAAGCTACTCTAGCGTTTGTGGTCCGAATTTCTATGTAGTTTTTGAGCCAAGTAATTTATATTAGCATTATTCATTGGGGAATGGAACACTTTCTATATTTCAAAATAACTCGAAAATGTCAAACCATGGCGTGTACTATCCCTGAGATATCTGGCAGAATTTGCAAAGTAAGCTACTCTGACGTTTGTGGTCCAAATTTCGATGTGTTTTTTGCGCCAACAAACTTATATAAGCATTATTCATTGGGGAATGGATCACTTTCTATATTTAAAAATAACTTAAAAACGTCAAACCATGGCGTGTACTATCCCCTAAGAGATCTGACAGAATTCACAAAGTAAGCTACTCTTGCGTTTGTGGTCCGAATTTCGATGCGTTTTTTGCGCCAAGTAACTTATATTAGCATTACTCAATGTGGAATGGATCACTTTATTTATTTAAAAATAACACAAAAATGTAAAACCGTGGCGTGTACTATCCCCTGAGAGATCTGGCAGAATTTACAAAGTAAGCTACTCTTACTTTTGTGGTCCAAATTTCGAAGCGGTTTTTGCGCCATGTAACTTATATAAGCATTATTCAATAAAGAATTAATCACTTTCTTTATTTAAAAATAACTTGAAAATGTCAAACCATGGCGTGTACCCTTTTAGATTTTGCAGAATTTTCAAAGTAAGCTACTCTAGCGTTTGCAGTCCGAATTTCGAAGGGATTTTTGCGCAAAGTAAGTTATATTAGCATTATTCAATGAGGAATGGATCACTTTCTTTGTTTAAAAATAACTCGAAAATGTCAAACCATGGCGTGTGCTATCCCTTACGAAATCCAGTAAAATTTGCAAAGTAAGCTATTGCAGCGGTTGTGGTCCGAATTTCGATGCGGTTTTTGCGCCACGGAACTTATATTAGCATTATTCAATGAGGAATGGATCACTTTCTTTATTTAAAAATAACTCCAAAATGTCAAACCATGGCGTGTACTATCCCCTAAGAGATCTGGCATAATTTGAAATGTAAGCTACTTTAGCGTTTGTGGTCTGAATTTCGATGCGGTTTTTGCACCTAGTAACTTATTTTAATATTATTCATTGAGGAATGGATCACTTTTTTTATTTGAAATTAACTCAAAAATGTCAAACCATGGCGTGTACTATCCCCTTAGAGATCTGGCAGAATTTGCAAAGTAAGCTACTCTAGCGTTTGTGGTCCGAATTTCGATTCGATTTTTGCGCCAAGTAACTTATATTAGCATTATTAAATGAGAAATGAATTACTTTTTTTATTTAAAAATAACTCGAAAATGTCAAACCATCTAGTGTACTATCCCATTAGAGATTTTGCAGAATTTACAAAGTAAGCTACTCCAGCGTTTGTGGTCTGAATATCGATGCGATTTTTGCACCAAGTAACTTATATTATCACTTTTCAATGAGGAATTGATCACTTTCTTTATTTAAAAATAACTCGAAAATGTCAATCCATGGCATGTACTATCCCTTAGAGATCTTGCAGAATTTGCAAAGTAAGCTACTCTAGCGTTTGTGGTCCGAATTTCGATGCGGTTTTTGCGCCATGTAACTTATATTAGCATTATTAAATGAGGAATGGATCACTTTCTTTATTTAAAAATAACTCAAAAATGTCAAACCATTGCATGTACTATCCACTTAGAGATCTGGCAGAATTTGCAAAGTATGCTACTCTAGCGTTTGTGGTCTGAATTTCGATGCGGTTTTTCGCCACTTAACTTATTTTATCATTATTCAATATGAAATGGATCACTTTATTTATTTTAAAATAATTCGAAAATATCAAACCATGGCGTGTACTATCCCCTTAGAGATCTGGCAGAATTTGCAAAGTAAAATACTCTAGCGTTTGTGGTCCGAATTTCGATGCGGTTTTTGCGCCATGTAACTTATATTAGCATTATTCAATGAGGAATGGATCACTTTCTTTATTTTAACATAACTCGAAAATGTCAAACCATGGCGTGTACTATCCCTATAGAGATCTGGTAAAATTTTCAAAGTAAGCTACTTTAGCGTTTGTGGTCCGAATTTCGAAGCGTATTTTGCACCAAGTAACTTATATTAGCATTATTCAATGAGAAATAGATCACTTTGTTTATTTAAAAATAACTAGAAAATTTAAAACCTTGGCATGTACTATCTAAGAAATCGGGTAGAATTTGCAAAGTAAGCTACTCTAGCGTCTGTGGTCCGAATTTCGAGGCGGTTTTTGTGCTATGTAACTTATATTAGCATTATTCAATGAGGAATGGATCTCTTTTTTTATTTAAAAATAAATAAAAAATATCAAACTATGGCGTGTACTATCCCCTTACAGATCCGGTAGAATTTCCAAAGTAAGCTACTAAAGCGTTTGTGGTCAGAATTTCGATGCGATTTTTGCGCCATGTAACTTATATTAGCATTATTCAATGAGGATTGGATCACTTTCTTTATTTAAATATAACTTGAAAATGTCAAACCATTGCATGTACTATCCCCTTAGAGATTTGGCAGAATTTGCAAAGTATGCTACTCTATCGTTTGTGGTCTGAATTTCGATGCGGTTTTTCGCCAACTAACTTATATAAGCAGTATTCAGTGAGGAATGGATCACTTTCTTTATTTAAAAATATCTCGAAAATGTCAAACCATGGCGTGTACGATCATTAGAGATGTGACAGAATTTGCAAAGTAAGCTACTCTAGCGTATGTGGTCCGAATTTCGATGCGGTTTTTGCGCCAAGTAGCTTATTTTAGCATTATTCAATGAGGAATTGATCACGTTCTTTATTTGAAATTAACTCAAACATGTCAAACCATGGCTCCCTTAGAGATCTGGCAGAATTTGCAAAGTAAGCTATTTTAGCGTTTGTGGTCCGAATTTCGATGCGGTTTTTGCGCCATGTAACTTATATTAGCATTATTAAATGAGGAATGGGTCACTTTCTATATTTAAAAATAACTCAAAAATGTCAAACCATGGCGTGTACTATCCCCTTAGAGATCTAGCAGAATTTGCAAAGTAAGCTACTCTAGCGTTTGTGGTCCGAATTTCGATTCGATTTTTGCGCCAAGTAACCTATATTAGCATTATTAAATGAGAAATGAATTACTTTCTTTATTTAAAAATAACTCGAAAATATCAAACCATCCAGTGTATTATCCCATTAGAGATTTTGCAGAATTTGCAAAGTAAGCTACTTTAGCGTTTGTGGTCTGAATATCTATGCGGTTTTTGCGCCAATTAACTTATATTAGCACTTTTCAATGAGTAATTGATCACTTTCAATCCATGGCATGTACTATCCCCTTAGAGATCTGACAGAATTTGCAAAGTAAGCTACTATAGCGTTTGTGGTCCGAATTTCGATGCGGTTTTTGTGCCTTGTAACTTATATTAGCATTATTCAATGAGAAATGGATCACTTTCTTTATTTAAAAATAACTCAAAAATGTCAAACCATTGTGTGTACTATCCCCTTAGAGATCTGGCAGAATTTGCAAAGTATGCTACTCTAGCGTTTGTGGTCTGAATTTCGATGTGGTTTTTCGCCAACTAACTTATTTTATTATTATTGAATGAGGAATGGATCTCTTTCTTTATTTAAAAATAACTCGAATATGTCAAACCATGTAGTGTACTATCCCCTCAGAGATCTGGCAGAATTTGCAAAGTAAGCTACTCTAGCGTTTGTGGTCCGAATTTCGATGCGGTTTTTGCGCCATATAACTTATATTAGCATTATTCAATGAGGAATGGATCACTTTCTATATTTTAACATAACTCGAAATAGTCAAACCATGGCGTGTACTATCCCTATAGAGATCTAGCAAAATTTTCAAAGTAAACTACTCTAGCGTTTGTGGTCCGAATTTCAATGCGTATTTTGCACCAAGTAACTTATATTAGAATTATTCAAAGAGAAAAGGATCACTTTGTTTATTTAAAAATAACTAGAAAATTTCAAACTATGGCGTGTACTATCCCTTAAGAAATTAGGCAGAATTTGCAAAGTAAGCTACTCTAGCGTTTGTGGCCCGAATTTCGAGGCGGTTTTTGTGCTATGAAACTTATATTAGCATTATTCAATGACGAATGGATTAATTTCATTATTTAAAAATAAATAAAAAATGTCTAACCATGGCGTGTACTATCCCCTTACAGATCCGGCAGAATTTGCAAAGTAAGGTACTAAAGCGTTTGTGGTCAGAATTTCGATGCGGTTTTTGCGTCAAGTAAGTTATATTAGCATTATTCAATGAGGAATGGATCACTTTATTTTTTTTAAAAATAACTCGAAAATGTCAAACCATGTCGTGTACTATCCCCTTAGCGATCTGACAGAATTTGCAAAGTAAGCTACTCTAGCGTTTGTGGTCAGAATTTTGATGCGGTTTTTGCGCCAAGTAACCTATATTAGCACTATTCAATGAGGAATTGATCAATTTTTTTATTTAAAAATAACTCGAAATTGTCAAACCATGGCGTTTACAATCCCCTTATAAATCCGGCAGAATTTGAAAAGTAAGCTACTCTAGCGTTTGTGGTCCAAATTTTGATGCCGTTTTTTCGCCAAGTAACTTATAATAGCATTATTCAATATGGAATTG
Source organism: Cardiospermum halicacabum (assembly GCA_031304145.1). Lineage (NCBI taxonomy): Eukaryota > Viridiplantae > Streptophyta > Magnoliopsida > Sapindales > Sapindaceae > Cardiospermum > Cardiospermum halicacabum. The sequence goes on along the minus strand of CM062389.1, from coordinate 32,884,736 downwards.
ATCACTTTGTTTATTTAAAAATAACTCGAAATTGTCAAACCATGGCGTGTACCCCTTAGAGTTTTGGCAGAATTTGCAAAGCAAGCTACTCTAGCGTTTGTGGTCCGAATTTCGATTCGGTTTTTGCGCAAAGTAACTTATATTTGAATTATTTAATAAGGAATGGATCACTTTCTTTATTTATGAATAACTCGGAATTGTCAAACTATGGCGTGTACGATCCCCTTAGAGATCCGGCAGAATTTGAAAAGTAAACTACTCTAGCGTTTGTGGTCCGAATTTCAATTCGGTTTTTGCGCCAAGTAACTTATATTAGCATTATTAAATGAGGAATGGGTCACTTTCTATATTTAAAAATAACTCAAAAATGTCAAACCATATGGCGTGTACTCCCCTCAGAGTCTGGCAGAATTTGCAAAGTAAGCTACTCTTGCGTTTGTGGTTCGAATTTCGATGCGGTTTTTACGCCAAGTAACTTATATTAGCATTATTTAATGAGGAATGGATCACTTTCATTATTTAAAAATAACTCGAAAATGTCAAACCATGGCGTGTACTATACCCCTAGAGATCTGGTAGAGTTTGCGGAGTAAGCTACTCTAGCGTTTGTGGTCCTAATTTCGATGCGGTTTTTGCGCCAAGTAACTTATATTATCATTATTAAATGACGAATGGTTCACTTTTTTTATTTAAAAATAACACGAAAATGTCAAACCATGGCGTGTACTATCCTCTTAGAGATTTGGCAGAATTTGAAAAATTAGTTACTCTATCGATTGTGGTCCGAATTTCGATGCGGTTTTTGCGCTAAGTAACTTATCTTAGTAATATTTAATGAGAAATGGATCCCTTTATTTATATAAAAATAACTCAAAAATGTCAATCAATGGTGTGTACTATCCCTTTAAAGATATGGCAGAATTTACAAAGTAAGCTACTCTAGCGTTTGTGGTCCGAATTTCAATGCGATTTGTGCGCCAAGTAACTTATATTAGCATTAATAAATGAGAAATGGATCGCTTTCTTTATTTATAAAAAACTCGAAAATGTAAAACCATGGCGTGTACTATCCCCTCAAAGTTTGGCAGAATTTGCAAAGTAAGCTACTCTAGCGTTTGTGGTTCGAATTTCGATGCGGTTTTTGCGCCAAGTAACTTATATTAGCATTATTTAATGAGGAATGGATCACTTTCTTTATTTAAAAATAACTCGAAAATGTCAAACCATGGCGTGTACTATACCCTTAGAGATCTGGTAGAATTTGCGGAGTAAGCTACTCTAGCGTTTGTGGTCCTAATTTCGATGCGGTTTTTTGCGCCAAGTAACTTATATTAGCATTTTTAAATAAGGAATAAATCTCTTCCTTTATTTAAAAATAACTCGAAAATGTCAAACCATGCCCTTAGAGATCTGGCAAAATTTGCGAAGTAAGCTACTCTAGCGTTTACGGTCCTAATTTCAATGCGATTTTAGCGCCAAGTAACTTATATTAGCATTATTCAATGAGGAATGGATCACTTTGTTTATTTAAAAATAACTCGAAAATGTCAAACCATGGTGTGTACCCTTAGAGATCTAGCAGAATTTACAAAGTAAGCTACTCTGGCGTTTGCGGTCCGAATTTCGATGCGGTTTTTGCGCCAAGTAACTTATATTAGCATTATTCAATGAGGAATGGATTACTGTCTTTATTTAAAAATAACTCGAAAATGTCACCTTAGAGATCTGGCAGAATTTGCGGAGTAAGCTACTCTAGCGTTTGTGGTCCAAATTTCAATGCGGTTTTTGCGCCAAGTAACTTATATTTTCATTATTAAATGACGAATGGTTCACTTTCATTAATTAAAAATAACTCGAAAATGTCAAACCATGGCATGTACTATCCCCTTAGAGATCTAGCAGAATTTTAAAAGTAAGTTTTTCTATCGTATGTGGTCCGAATTTCGATGCGGTTTTTACGCCAAGTAACTTATATTAGCATTATTTAATGAGGAATGGATCCCTTTCTTTATTTAAAAATAACTCAAAAATTTCAAACAATGGCGTGTACTATCCCCTTAGAGATTTGGCAGAATTTACAAAGTAAACTACTCAAGCTACTCTGGTCCCTCAGAGTCTGGCGGAATGTGCAAAGTAAGCTACTCTTGCGTTTGTGGTCCGAATTTTGATACGGTTTTTGCGCCAAGTAACTTATATTAGCATTATTTAATGAGGAATGGATCACTTTCTTTATTTAAAAATAACTCGAAAATGTCAAACCATGGCGTGTACTATCCCCTTAGAGAACTGACAGAATTTGTAAAGAAAGCTACTCTAGCATTTGTGGTCCGAATTTCGATGCGAATTTTGCGCCAAGAAAAATATTTTATCATTATTAAATGAGGAATAGATCTCTTCCTTTATTTAAAACTAAATCGAAAATGTCAAACCATGGCGTGTACTATCCCCTTAGAGATCAGACAAAATTTTCGAAGTAAGCTACTCTAGCTTTTGCGGTCCTAATTTCGATGCGGTTTTTGCGCCAAGTAACTTATATTAGCATTATTCAATGAGGAATGGATCACTTTCTTTATTTAAAAATAACTCGAAAATGTCAAACCATGGTGTGTACCTTTAGAGATCTTGCAGAATTTACAAAGTAAGCTACTCTGGCGTTTGCGGTCCGAATTTCGATGCGGTTTTGCGCCAAGTAACTTATATTAGCATTATTCAATGAGGAATGGATCACTTTCTTTATTTAAAAATAACTCGAAAATGTCAAACCATGTGTGTGTACCTTTAGAGATCTTGCAGAATTTACAAAGTAAGCTACTCTGGCGTTTGCGGTCCGAATTTCGATGCGGTTTTGCGCCAAGTAACTTATATTAGCATTATTCAATGAGGAATGGATCACTTTCTTTATTTAAAAATAACTCGAAAATGGCAAACCATGGCGTGTACTATATCCTTAGAGTTCTGGCAGAATTTACGGAGTAAGCTACTCTAGCGTTTCTGGTCCTAATTTCGATGCGGTGTTTGCGCCAAGTAATTTAAAATATCATTATTAAATGATGAATGGTTAACTTTCTTTATTTAAAAATAACTCGAAAATGTCAAACCATGGCGTGTACTATCCTCTCTGAGATCTGGCAGAATTTTAAAAGTAAGTTACTCTATCGTTTGTGGTCCGAATTTCGATGCGGTTTTTGCGCCAAGTAACTTATATTAGCATTATTTAATGAGGAATGGATCCTTTTCTTTATTTCAAAATGACACAAAAATGTCAAACAATGGCGTGTACGACCCTTAGAGATCTGGCAGAATTTACAAAGTAAGCTACTCTAGCGTTTGTGGTCCGAATTTCGATGCGGTTTTTGCGTCAAGTAACTTATATTAGCATTATTCAATGAGAAATGGATTCGCTTTCTTTATTTATAAAAAACTCGAAAATGTCAAGCCATGACGTGTACTATCCCCTCAGAGTCTTGCAGAATTTGCAAAGTAAGCTACTCTAGCGTTTGTGGTCCGAATTTAGATGCGGTTTTTGCGCCAAGTAACTTCTATTAGAATTATTTAATGAGGAATGGATCACTTTCTTTATTTAAAAATAACTCCAAAATGTCAAACCATGGCGTGTACTATCCCCTTAGAGATCAAGCAGAATTTGTAAAGAAAGCTACTCTAGCATTTGTGGTCCGAATTTCGATGCGGTTTTTACGCCAAGTAACTTATATTAGCATTATTAAATGAGGAATAGATCTATTCCTTTATTTAAAAAGAACTCGAAAATGTCAAATCATGGCGTGTACTATCCCCTTATAAAGCTGGCAGAATTTGGAAAGTAAGCTACTCTAGCGTTTGCAGTCCGAATTTCGATGCGGTTTTTGCGCCAAGTAACTTATATTAGCATTATTCAATGAGGAATGAATCACTTTCTTTATTTAAAAATAACTCGAAAATGTCTAACCATGGCGTGAACTATCTCCTAAGAGATATGGCAAAATTTACAAAGTAAGCTACTCTAGAGTTTGCGGTCCGAATTTCGATGCGGTTTTGGCGCCAAGTAAGTTATATTAGCATTATTAAATGATGAATGGATAACTTTATTTATTTAAAAATAACTCAAAAATGTCAAACCGTGGCGAGTACTATCCTGTTACAGATCTCGCAGAATTTTCAAAGCAAGCTAATCTTGCGTTTTCTGTCTGAATTTAGATGCGGTTTTTGCGCCAAGTAACTTATATTAGCATTACTGAATGGGGAATGGATCACTTTCTTTATTTAAAAATAACTCGAAAATGTCAAACCATAGTGTGTACCCTTAGAAATCTTGCAGAATTTACAAAGTAAGCTACTCTAGCGTTTGCGGTCCAAATTTCGATGCGTTTGGGGCCAAGTAACTTATATTAGCATTGTTCAATGAGGAATAGATCACTTTCTTTATTTAAAAATAACTCGAAAATGTCTATCCATGGCGTGTACTATACCCTTAGAGATCTAGCAGAATTTGCGGAGTAAGCTACTCTAGCGTTTGTGGTCCCAATTTCGATGCGGTTTTTGCGCCAAGTAACTTATATTATCATTATTAAATGACGAATGGTTCAGTTTCTTTATTTAAAAATAAATCAAAAATGTCACATCATGGCGTGTACTATCCCCTTAGAGATCTGGCAAAATTTGCGAAGAAAGCTACTCTAGCGTTTGCGGTCCTAATTTCAATGCGGTTTTTGCGCCAAGTAACTTATATTAGCATTATTCAAAGAGGAATGGATCACTTTCTTTATTTAAAAATAACTCAAAATGTCAAACCATGGTGTGTACCCTTAGAGATCTGGCAGAATTTACAAAGTAAGCTACTCTAGCGTTTGCGGTCCGAATTTCGATGCGGTTTTTGCGCCAAGTAACTTATATTAGCATTATTCAATGGGGAATGGATCACTTTCTTTATTTAAAAATAACTCAAAAATGTCAAACCATGGCATGTACTATACCCTTAGAGATCTGGCAGAATTTGCGGAGTAAGCTACCCTAGCGTTTGTGGTCCTAATTTTGATGCGGTTTTTGCGCCAAGTAACGTATATTATCATTATTAAATGACAAATGGTTCACATTTTTTATTTAAAAATAAGTCGAAAATGTTAAATAATGGCGTGTACTATCCCCTTAGAGATCTGGCAGAATTTGAAAAGTAAGTTATCCTATCGTTTGTGGTCCGAATTTCGATACAGTTTTTGCGCCAAGTAACTTATATTAGCATTATTTAATGAGGAATGGATCCATTTCTTTATTTAAAAATAACTCAAAAATATCAAACAATGGCGTGTACTATCCCCTTATAGATCTAGCAGAATTTAGAAAGTAAGCTACTCTAGCGTTTGTGGTCCGAATTTGGATGCGGTTTTTGCGCCAAGTAACCTATATTAGCATTGTTCAATGAGAAATGGATCTCTTTCTTCATTTATTAAAAACTCGAAAATGTCAAACCATGGCGTGTGCTATCCCCTCAGAGTCTGGCAGAATTTGCAAAGTAAGCTACTCTAGCGTTTGTGGTCCGAATTTCGATGCGGTTTTTGCGCTAAGTAACTTATATTAGCATTATTTAATGGGGAATGGATCACTTTCTTTATTTAAAAATAACTCCAAAATGTCAAACCATGGCGTGTACTATCCCCTTAGATATCAAGCAGAATTTGTAAAGAACGCTACTCTAGTATTTGTGGTCCGAATTTCGATGCGGTTTTTGCACCAAATAACTTATTTTAGCATTATTAAATGAGGAATGTATCTCTTCCTTTATTTAAAAATAACTCGAAAATGTCAAACCATGGCATGTACTATCCCCTTAGAAATCTTGCAGAATTTGGAAAGTAAGCTACTCTAGCGTTTGCGGTCAGAATTTCGATGCGGTTTTTGCGCCAAGTAACTTATATTAGCATTATTTAATGAGGAATGGATCATTTTCTTTATTTAAAAATAACACCAAAATGTCAAACCATGGCGTGTACTATCCCCTTGGAGATCAAGCAGAATTTGTAAAGAAAGCTACTCTAGCATTTGTGGTCCGAATTTCGATGCGGTTTTTGCGCCAAGTAACTTATATTAGCATTATTTAATGACGAATGGATCACTTTCTTTATTTAAAAATAACACGAAAATGTCAAACCATGACGTGTACTATCCCCTTAGAAATCTGGCAGAATTTGAAAAGTAAGCTACTCTAGCGTTTGCGGTCCGAATTTCGATGCGGTTTTTGCGCCGAGTAACTAATATTAGCATTATTCAATGAGGACTGAATCACTTTCTTTATTTAAAAATAACTCGAAAATGTCTAACCATGGCGTGTACCCTTAGAGATCTGACAGAATTTGCAAAGTAAGCTACTCAAGCGTTTGCGGTCCGAATTTCGATACGGTTTTTGCGCCAACTTATATTAGCATTATTAAATGAGGAATGGATCACGTTCTTTATTTAAAAATAACTCGAAATTGTCAAACCATGGCGTGTACTATCCCCCTAGAGATCAGGCAGAATTTGCAAAGTAAGCTACTCTAGCGTTCGTGGTCCGAATTTCGATGCGGTTACTGCGCCAAGTAACTTATATTATCATTATTCAGTGAGGAATGGATCACTTTCGTTATTTAAAATAATCTCGAAAATGTCAAACCATGGTGTGTACTATCCCCTTAAAGATCTAGCAGAATTTACAAAGTAAGCTACTCAAGCGTTTGCGGTCTGAATTTGGATGCGATTTTTGCGCCAAGTAACTTATATTAGAATTATTCAATGAGGAATGGATCACTTTCTTTATTTAAAAATAACTCGAAATTGTCAAACCATGGCGTGTACTATCCTCTTAGATATGTGGCAGAATTTTCAAAATTAGCTACTCTAGCGTTTGTGGTCCGAATTTCGAAGCGGTTTTTGTGCCAAGTAACTTATATTAGAATTATTAAGTGAGGAATAGATCACTTTCTTTATTTAAAAATAACTGGAAAATGTCAAACCATGGCGAGTACTATCCTCTTAGAGATCTGGTAAAATTTGCAAAGTAAGCTACTCTAGCGTTTGTGGTCCGAATTTCGGTGCGATTTTTACGCCAAGTAACTTATATTAGCATTATTAAATGAGGAATGGATCACTTTCTTTATTTAAAAATAACTCGAAAATGTCAAACCATGGCTTGTACTATCCCATTAGAGATCTGACAGAATTTGCAAGGTAAGCTACTCAAGCGTTTGCGGACCGAATTTCGATGCAGTTATTGTGCCAAGTAACTAATATTAGGATTATTCAATGAGGAATGGATCACTTTCTTTATTTAAAAATAACTCAAAATGTCAAACAATGGCGTGTACTATCCTCTTTAGAGATCTGGCATAATTTACAAAGTAAGCTACTCTAGCGTTTGTGGTCCGAATTTCGATGCGGTTTTTGCGCCAACTAACTTGTTTTAGCATTATTCAATGAGGAATGGATCACATTCTTTATTTAAAAATAACTCGAAAATGTCAAACCATGGCGTGTACTGTCCCCGTAGGGATCTGGTAGAATTTGCAAAGTAGGCTACTCTAGCGTTTGCGATCCGAATTTCATTGCGATTTTTGTGCCAAGTAAGTTACATTAGCATTATTAAATGAGGAACGGATCACTTTATTTATTTAAAAATAACTTAAAAATGTCAAATCATGGCGTATACTATCCCGTTAGAGATCTCGCAGAATTTGCAAAGCAAGCTACTATAGCGTTTGCGGTTTGAATTTCGATGCAGTTTTTGCCCCAAGTAACTTATATAAGCATTATTGAATAAGGAATGGATCACTTTCTTTATTTAAAAATAACTCGAAAATGTCAAACCATGGCGTGTACTATACCCTTAGAGATTTGGCAGAATTTGCGGAGTAAGCTACTCTAGCGATTGTGGTCCGAACTTCGATGTGATTATTGCGCCAAGTAACTTATTTTAGCATTATTAAATGAGGAATGAATCACTTTATTTTTTTAAAAAAAAAACTCGAAAATGTCAAACCATGGCATGTACTATCCCCTTAGAGATCTGGCAGATTTTGCAAAGTAAGCTACTCTAGCGTTTGTGGTCCGAATTTCGATGCGGTTTTTACGACAAGTAACTTGTATTGGCATTATTCAATGAGGAATGGATTGTTTTCTTTATTTAAAAATAGCTCGAAATTGTCAAACCATGGCGTGTAATATCCCCTAAGAGATCAGGCAGAATTAGCAAAGTAAGCTAGTCTAGCGTTTGTGGTCCGAATTTATATGCGATTTTATTGCCAAGTAACTTATAGTAGCATTATTCAATGAGGAATGGATCGCTTTCTTTATTTAAAAATAACTGGAAAATGTCAAACCATGGCGTGTACTATCCACTTAGAGATCTTGAAGAATTTGCAAAGTAAGCTACTCTAGCGTTTGTGGTCCGAATTTCGTTGCGATTTTTGCGCCAAGTAACTTATATTAGCTTTATTCAATAAGGAATGGATCAATTTCTTTATTTAAAAATAACTCAAAATCTCAAACCATGGCGTGTACTATCGCCTTAGAGATTTGACATAATTTGTAAAGTAAGCTACTCTAGCGTTTATGTTTTGAATTTCATTGCGGTTTTTGCGCGAAGTAACTTATATTAGCATTATTGAATGAGGAATGGATCACTTACTTTATTTAAAAATAACTTGAAAATGTCAAACCATGGCGTGTTCTATCCCCCCTAGAGATCTGGCAGAATTTGCAAAGTATGCTACTCTAGCATTTGTGGTCCGAGTTCAGATTTGGTTTTTGCGCCAAGTAACTTTTATAAGCTCTATTGAATAAGGAATGGGTCACGTTCTTTATTTAAAAATGACACGAAATTGTCAAACCATGGCGTGTACTATCGCCTTAGAGATCTGGCAGAATTTGCAAAGTAAGCTACTCTAGCGTTTGTGTTCTGAATTTCGTTGCAGTTTTTGCGCGAAGTAACTTATATTACAATTATTAAATGAGGAGTGGATCACTTTCTTTATTTAAAAATAACTCGAAAATATCAAACCATGGCGTGTACGATCTTAGAGATCTGGCAGAATTTGCAAAGTAAGCTATTTTAGCGTTTATGGTCCGAATTCCGTTGCGGTTTTTGCGCCAAGTAAATTATTTTAGGATTATTAAATGAGGAATGAATCACTTTCTTTATTTAAAAATAACTCAAATATGTGAAACCATGGCGTGTACTTTCACCTTAGAGATAAGGCATAATTTGCAAAGTAAGCTACTCTAGCGTTTGCGGTTTTAATGTCGATGCGATTTTTAAATCAAGTAACTTATATTAGCATTATTAAATGAGGAATGGATCACTTTCTTTAATGAAAGATAACTAGAAAATGTCAATCCTTGGCGTGTACTATCCCTTTAGAGATCTAGCAGAATTTGCTAAGTAAAGTACTCAAGCGTTTGTCGTCCGAATTTCGATGCGGTTTTTGCGCCAAGAAACTTATATTAGCATTATTAAATCAGGAATGGATCACTTTCTATATTTAAAAATAACTCGAAAATGTCAATCCTTGGCGTGTTTTATACCCTTACAGATCTGGCAGAATTTGCAAAGTAAGCTACTCTAGCGTTTGTGGTCCGAATTTCGATGCGGTTTTGGCGCCAAGTAACTTATATTAGCATTTTTAAATGAGGAATGGATCACTTTCTTTATTTAAAAATAACTCGAAAATATATAACTATGGCGTGTACTATCCCCTTAGAGATCTGGCAGAATTTGCAAAGTAAGCTACTCCAGCGTTTATAGTCCGAATTTCGATTCGGTTTTTGCGCCAAATAACTTATTAGCATTATTAAATGAGGAATGGATTGCTTTATTTATTTAAAAATAACTTGAAAATGTCAAATCATGGCGTGTACTATCCCCTTAGGGATCTGGCAGAATTTGCAAAGTAAGCTACTGTAGTATTTGTGGTCCGAATTTCGATGCGGTTTTCGCGCCAAGTAACTTATATTAGTTTTATTAAATGAGGAATGAATCAATTTCTTTATTTAAAAATAACTCGAAAATGTAAAACCATGGTGTGTACTTTCCCCTTATAGATCTGGCAGAATTTGCAAAGTAAGCTACTCCAGCGTTTGTGGTCTGAATTTCGATGCGGTTTTTTTTGCAAAGTAACTTATATTAGCATTATTCAATGAGGAATGGATAACTTTCTTTGTTTAAAAATAACTCGAAATCGTCAAACCATGGCGTGTATTATCGCCTTAGAGATCTGGCAGAATTTGCAAAGTAAGCTACTCCAGCGTTTGTGGTCCGAATTTCTATGCGGTTTTGGCGCCAAGTAACTTATATTAGCATTACTAAATGAGGAATGAATAAATTTCTTTATTTAGAAAAAATCGAAAATTTAAAACCATGGTGTGTACTATCCCCTTAGAGATTTAGCAGAATTTGCAAAGTAAGCTACTCTAACGTTTGTGGTCTGAATTTCGATACGTTTTTTGCGCCCTGTAACTTATATTAGCATTATTTAATGAGGAATGGATCACTCTCTTTATTTAAAAATAACTCGAAAATGTCAAACCATGGCGTGTACTATCCCCTTAGAGATCTGGCAGAATTTGCAAAGTAAGCTACTCTAGCGTTTGTGGTTCGAATTTCGATGCGGTTTTTGCGACCATTAATTTATATTAGTATTATTTAATGAGGAATGGGTCACTTTCTTTATTTTTAAAAAACTCGAAAATGTCAAATCATGACATGTACTATCCCCTAAGAGATCTGGCAAAATTTGCAAAGTAAGCTACTCTAGCGTTTGTGGTCCGAATTTCGTTGCGATTTTTGCGCCAAGTAACTTATAGTAGCATTATAAAATGAGTAATGAATCACTTTCTTTATTTAAAAGTAACTCAAATATGTCAAACCATGGCGTGTACTATCCCCTTAGACATGTGGCAGAATATGCAAAGTAAGCTACTATAGCGTTTGTGGTTAGAATTTCGATGCGGTTTTTGCGCCAAGTAACTTATACTAGTATTATTCAATGTGGAATAGATCTCTTTCTTTGTTAAAAAATATCTCGAATTTGTCAAACCATGACGTGTACTATATCCTCAGAGATCTAGCAGAATTTGCAAAGTAAGCTACTCTAGCATTTGTGGTCCGATTTTCCATGCGGTTGTCGCGCCAAGTAACTTATTTCAGCATTATTAAATGAGGAATGAATCAATTTCTTTATTTAAAAATAAATTGAAAATGTAAAACCATAGTGTGTACTATCCCCTTATAGATCTGACAGAATTTGCAAAGTAAGCTACTCTTGCGTTTGTGGTCCGAATTTCGATGTGGTTTTTGTGCAAAGTAACTTATATTGGCATTACTCAATGAGGAATGGATAACTTTCTTTGTTTAAAAATAACTCGAAATTGTCAAACCATGGCGTGTATTATCGCCTTAGAGATCTGGCAGAATTTGTAAAGTAAGCTACTCTAACGTTTGTGGTCTGAATTTCGATGCAGTTTTTGCGCCAAGTAACTTATATTAGCATTATTAAATGAGGAATGAATCAATTTCTTTATTTAAAAAAATAACTCGAAAATTTAAAACCATGGTGTGTACCTTAGAGATCTGACAGAATTTGCAAAGTAAGCTACTCTAGCGTTTGTGGTCCGAATTTCGATGCGGTTTTTGCGCCCATTAATTTATATTTGTATTATTTAATGAGGAATGGATCACTTTCTTTATTTTTAAAAAACTCGAAAATGTCAAATCATGACATGTACTATCCCCTAAGAGATCTGGCAAAATTTGCAAAGTAAGCTACTCTAGCATTTGTGGTCCAAATTTCGTTGCGTTTTTTGCCCCAAGTAACTTATAGTAGCATTATAAAATGAGTAATGGATCAATTTCTTTATTTAAAAATAACTCAAATATTTCAAACCATGGCGTGTACTATCCCCTCAGACATGTGGCGGAATTTGCAAAGTAAGCTACTCTAGCAATGGTGGTCCGAATTTCGATGCGGTTTTTGCGCCCAGTAACTTATATAAACATTATTCAATGATGAGTCGATCACTTTCTTTATTTTAAAAAAATTCGAAAATGTCAAATCATGACATGTACTATCATCCCCTAAGAGATCTGGCAAAATTTGCAAAGTAAGCTATTCTAGCGTTTGTGGTCCGAATTTCGTTGCGTTTTTTGCGCCAAGTAACTTATAGTATCATTATTAAATGAGTAATGGATCACTTTCTTTATTTAAAAATAACTCAAGTATGTCAAACCATGGCGTGTACTATCCCCTTAGACATGTGGTAAAATTTGCAAAGTAAGCTACTCTAGCGTTGGTGGTCCGAATTTCGATGCGGTTTTTGCGCCAAGTAACTTATATTATCATTGCTAAATGAGGAATGGATCACTTTCTTTATTGAAAAATAACTCGAAAATATCAAACCATGGCGTGTACTATTTCCTTAGAGATTTGGCAGAATTTGCAATGTAAGCTACTCTAGCAATTGTGTAATAAGGAATTGATCGCTTTCTTTATTTAAAAATAACTCAAATATGTCAAACCATGGCGTGTACTATCCCCTTAGAGATCAGGTAAAAATTGCAAAGCTAATCTAGCGTTTGTGGTACGAATTTCGATGCGGGTTTTGCGCCAAGTAACTTATATTAGCATTATTCAATGAGGAATGGATAACTTTCTTTGTTTAAAAATAACTCGAAATTGTCAAACCATGGCGTGTACTATCGCCTTTGAGATCTGGCAGAATTTGCAAAGTAAGCTACTATAGCGTTTGTGGTCTGAATTTCGATGCAATTTTTGCGCCAAGTAACTTATATTAGCATTATTAAATGAGGAATGAATCAATTTCTTTATTTCAAAATAACTTGAAAATGTAAAACCATGGCGTGTACTATCGCCTTAGAGATCTGGCAGAATTTGCAAAGTAAGCTACTCTTGCGTTTGTGGTCCGAATTTCGATGCGATTTTTGTGCCAAGTAACTTATATTAGCATTATTAAATGAGGAATGGATCACTCTCTTTATTTAAAAATAACTCGAAAATGTCAAACCATGGCGTGTACTATCCCCTTACAGATCTGGCAGAATTTGCAAAGTAAGCTACTCTAGAGTTTGTGGTCCGAATTTCGATGCGGTTTTTGCGCCCATTAATTTATATTAGTATTATTTAATGAGGAATGGATCACTTTCTTTATTTTTAAAAAACTCGAAAAAGTCAAATCATGACATGTACTATCCCCTTAAACATGTGGCAGAATATGCAAAGTAAGCTACTCTAGCGTTGGTGGTCCGAATTTCGATGTGGTTTTTGCACCAAGTTACTTATATTAGCATTGCTAAATTAGGAATGGATCACTTTCTTTATTGAAAAATAACTCGAAATGTCAAACCATGGCGTGTACTATCCCCTTAGAGATCTGGCTGAATTTGCAATGTAAGCTACTCTAACAATTGTGTAATGGGGAATGGATCGCTTTCTTTATTTAAAATTAACTCAAATATGTCGAACCATGGCTTGTACTATCCCCTTATTGATCTGGCAGAAATTGTAAAGTAAGCTGCGCTAGTGTTTGTGGTACGAATTTCGATGCGGATTTTGCGCCAAGTAACTTATGTTAGCATTATTTAATGAGGAATGGATAACTTTCTTTATTTAAAAATAACTCGAAATTGTCAAACCATGGCGTGTACTATCGCCTTAGAGATCTGGCAGAATTTGCAAAGTAAGCTACTCTAGCGTTTATGGTCCGAATTTCGATGCGTTTTTTCGCCAAGTAACTTATATTAGCATTATTAAATGAGGAATGAATCAATTCCTTTATTTAAAAATAATTCGAAAATGTAAAACCATGGTGTCTACTATTACCTAACAGATATGGTAGAATTTGCAAAGTAAGATTCTCTAGCGTTTGTGGTCCGAATTTCGATGCAGTTTTTGCGTCCAGTAACTTATATTAGCATTATGAAATGAGGAATGAATTAATTTCTTTATTTAAAAATAATTCGAAAATGTAAAACCATGGTGTGTACTATCCCCTTAGAGATCTGGAAGAATTTGCAAAGTAAGCTTTTCTAGCGTTTGTGGTTCGAATTTCGATGCGGTTTTTGCGCTACGTAACTTATATTAGCATTATTCAGTGAGGAATGGATCTCATTCTTTATTTAAAAATAACTCGAATTTGTCAAACCATGACGTGTACTATCACCTTAGAGATCTGGCAGAATTTGCAAAGTAAGTTACGCTAGCATTTGTGGTCCGAATTTCGATGCGATTTTCGCGCCAAGTAACTTATATTAGCATTATTAAATGAGGAATGAATCAATTTCATTATTTAAAAATAACTCGAAAATGTAAAACCATGGTGTGTACTATCCCTTTATAGATCCGGCAGAATTTGCAAAGTAAGCTACTCTAGCGTTTGTGGTGCGAATTTCGATGCGGTTTTTGTGCCAAGTAACTTATATTAGCATTATTCAATGAGGATTGAATAACTTTCTTTGTTTAAAAATAACTCAAAATTGTCAAACCATGGCGTGTATTAGCGCTTTAGAGATCTGGCAGAATTTGCAAAGTAAGCTACTCTAGCGTGTGTGGTACGAATTTCGATGCGGTTTTTGCACCAAGTAACTTTTATTAGCATTATTAAATGAGGAATTAATCAATTTCTTTATTTAAACATAACTCGAAAATGTAAAACCATGGTATGTACTATCCCCTTAGAGATCTAGCAGAATTTGCAAAGTAAGCTACTCTAGCATTTGTGGTTCGAATTTCGATGCGGTTTTTGCGCCAAGTAACTTATATTAGCATTATTCAATGAGGGATGGATCTCTTCCTTTGTTTAAAAATAACTCGAATTTGTCAAATCATGACGTGTACTATCCCCTTAGAGATCTAGCAGAATTTGCAAAGTAAGTTTCGCTAGCATTTGTAGTCCGAATTTCGATGCGATTTTCGCGCCAAGTAACTTATATCAGCATTATTAAATGAGTAATTAATCAATTTCTTTATTTAAAAATAACTCGAAAATGTAAAACCATGGTGTGTACTATCCCCTTATAGATCCGGTAGAATTTGCGAAGTAAGCTACTCTAGCGTTTGTGGTACGAATTTCGATGCGGTTTTTGTGCCAAGTAACTTATATTAGCATTATTCATTGAGGAATGGATAACTTTCATTGTTTAAAAATAACTCATAATTGTCAAACCATGGCGTGTACTATCGCCTTAGAGATCTGTCAGAATTTGCATAGTAAGCTACTCTAGCGATTGTGGTACGAATTTCGATGCGATTTTTTTGCCAAGTAATTATTATTAGCATTACTAAATGAGGAATTCATCAATTTCTTTATTTAAAAGTAACTCGAAAATATAAAACCATGGTATATATTATCCCTTTAGAGATCTGGCAGAATTTGCAAAGTAAGCTACTCTAGCGTTTGTGGTCCGAATTTCGAAGCGGTTTTTGCGCCCAGCAACTTATATTAGCATTATTTAATGAGGAATTAATCACTTTCTTTAATTAAAAATAACTCGAAAATGCCAAACCATGGCGTGTACTATCCACTTAGAGATCTGGCAGAATTTGTAAAGTAAGCTACTGTAGAGTTTGTGGTCCGAATATCGATACGGTTTTTGCACCCAGTAATTTATATTAGTATTATTTAAAGAGGAATGGATCACTTTCTTTATTTAAAAAAAACTCAAAAATGTCATATCATGGCGTGTACTATCCCTTAAGAGATTTGACAAATTTTGCAAAGTAAGCTACGCTAGCGTTTGTGGTCCGAATTTTGTTGCGGTTTTTGCGCCAAGTTACTTATAGTAGCATTATTAAATGAGCAATGGATCACTTTCTTTATTTAAAAATAAACCAAATATGTCAAACCATGGCGTGTACTATCCCCTTAAACATGTGGCAGAATTTGCAAAGTAAGCTACTCTAGCGTTCGTGGTCCGAATTTTGAAGCGGTTTTTGCGCCAAGTAACTTATATT
The DNA here is from genome assembly GCA_031304145.1 of Cardiospermum halicacabum. Taxonomy (NCBI): domain Eukaryota; kingdom Viridiplantae; phylum Streptophyta; class Magnoliopsida; order Sapindales; family Sapindaceae; genus Cardiospermum; species Cardiospermum halicacabum. The sequence goes on along the minus strand of CM062389.1, from coordinate 32,868,747 downwards.
AGCATTATTAAATGAGGAATGGATCACTTTCTTTATTGAAAAATAACTCGAAAATGTCAAACCATGGCGTGTACTATCCCCTTAAAGATCTTACAGAATTTGCAATGTAAGTTACTCTAGCAATTGTGTAATGGGGAATGGATCGCTTTCTTTATTTAAAAATAACTAAAATATGTTAAACCATGGCGTGTACTATCCCCTTAGAGATCTGGCAGAAATTGCAAAGTAAGCTGCTCTAGCGTTTGTGGTACGAATTTCGATGCGGGTTTTGCGCCAAGTAACTTATATTAGCATTTTTCAATGAGGAATGGATAACTTTTTTTGTTTAAAAATAACTCGAAATTGTCAAACCATGTCGTGTACTATCGCCTTTGAGATCTGACAGAATTTGCAAAGTAAGCTACTCTAGCGTTTGTGGTCTGATTTTCGATGCGATTTTTGCGCCAAGTAATTTATATTAGCATTATTAAATGAGGAATGAATTAATTTCTATATTTAAAAATAAGTCGAAAATTTAAAACCATGGTGTGTACTATCCCCTTAAAGATCTGGCAGAATTTGCAAAGTAAGCTACTCTAGCTTTTCTGGTCTAAATTTCGATGCGGTTTTTGCGTCCAGTAACTTATATTAGCATTATTTAATGAGGAATAAATCACTTTCTTTATTTAAAAATAACTCAAAAATGTCAAATCATGACATGTAATATCCCCTAAGATATTTGGCAAAATTTGCAAAGTAAGCTACTCTAGCGTTTGTGGTCCAAATTTCGTTGCGTTTTTTGCGCCGAGTAACTTATAGTAACATTATTAAATGAGTAATGGATCACTTTCTTTATTTAAAAATAACTCATATATGTCAAACTATGGCGTGTACTATCCCCTTAGACATGTGGCAGAATTTGCAAAGTAAGCTACTCTAGCGTTGGTGGTTTGAATTTAGATGCGTTTTTTGCGCCAAGTAACTTATATTAGCATTGCTAAATGAGAAATGGATCACTTTCTTATTTAAAAAAAACTGGAAAATGTGAAACTATAACGTGTACTATCCCTTTAGAGATCTGAGAGAATTTGCAAAGTAAGATACTCTAGCGTTTGTGGTCCGAATTTCGATGCGGTTTTTTTGCCAAGTAACTTATATTAGCATTATTTAATGAGGAATGAATCACTTTCTTTATTTAAAAATAACTCGAAAATGTCAAATCATGGCGTGTACTATCCCTTTAGAGATTTGGCAGAATTTGCAAAGTAAGCTACTCTAGCGTTTGTGGTTCGAATTTCGATGCGGTTTTTGCGCCAAGTAACTTATATTAGCATTATTTAACGAGGAATGAATCACTTTCTTTATTTAAAAATAACTCGAAAATATAAAACCATGGTGTGTACTATCCCCCTTAGAGATCTGGCAGAATTTGCAAAGTAAGGTACTCTAGCGTTTATGGTTCGAATTTCAATGCGGTTTTTGCGCCAAGTAACTTATATTAGCATTATTCAATGAGGAATGGATAACTTTCTTTGTTTAAGAATAACTTGAAATTGTCAAACCATGGCGTGTACTATCGCCTTAGAGATCTAACAGAATTTGCAAAGTAATCTACTCTCGCGTTTATGGTCCGAATTTCGATGCGGTTTTTGCGTCCAGTAACTTATATTAGCATTATTTAATGAGGAATGGATCACTTTCTTTAATAAAAAATAACTCGAAAATGCCAAACCATGGCGTGTACTATCCCCTTAGAGATCCGGCAAAATTTGCAAAATAAGCTACTCTAGAGTTTGTGGTCAGAATTTCGATGCGGTTTTTGTGCCCAGTAACTTATATTAGCATTATTTAATGAGTAATGGATCACTTTATTTATTAAAAATAACTCAAAAATGTCAAACCATGGCGTGTACTATCCCCTTAGAGATCCGGCAGAATTTGCAAAGTAAGCTACTCTAGCGTTTGTGGACCGAATTTCGATGCGGTTTTTACGCCAAGTAACTTATATTAGCATTATTAAATGAGTAATGAATCACTTTCTTTATCTAAAAATAATTCGAAAATGTCAAACAATGGCGTGTACTATCCCCTTAGAGATCTGGCAGAATTTGTAAAGTAAGCTACTCTAGCGTTTATGGTTCGAATTTCGATGCGGTTTTTACGCAAAGTTACTTATACTTGCATTATTAAATAAGGAATTGATCACTTTTTTATTTAAAAATAACTCGAAAATGTCAAACCATGGTGTGAAGTATCCCCTTAGTGATATGGCAGAATTTGAAAGTAAGCCACTATAGCGTTTTAGGTTCGAATTTCGATGCAATTTTTGCTATAAGTAACTTATATTAGCATTATTAAATGAGTAATGGATCACTCTCTTTATTTAAAAATAACTCAAAAATGTAAAACCATGGCGTGTACTATCTCCGTAGAGATCTGACAGAATTTGCAAAGTAAGCTACTCTAGCGTTTGTGGTCCGAAGTTTGATTCGGTTTTTCCACCCAGTTTATATTAGCGTTTGTGGTCCGAATTTCGTGCAGTTTTTGCGCCAAGTAACTTATATTAGCATTATTCAATGGGGAATGGATCTATTTATTTGTTTAAAAATAACTCCAATTTGCCAAACCATGGCGTGTATTATTCCCTTAGAGATCTGGCAGAATTTGCAAAGTAAGCTACTCTAGAGTTTGTGGTCCGAATTTCGGTGCAGTTCTTCCACCCAGTAACTTATATTAGCATTATTCAATGAGGAATTGATCACTTTCTTTATTAAAAAATAACTCGAAAATGTAAAACCATGGGGTGTACTATCCCCTTAGAGATCTGGCAAAATTTGCAAAGTAAGCTACTCTAGCATTTGTGGTCCGAATTTCGTTGCGGTTTTTGCGCTAAGTAACTTATATTAGCATTATTTAATGAGTTATGGATCACTTTCTTTATTTAAAAATAACACGAAAATGTGAAACCATGGCGTGTACTATCTCCTTAGAGATATGCAAGAATTTGGAAAGTAAGCTACTCTAGCGTTTGTTGTCTGAATTTCGATGTGATTCTTGCGCCAAGTAACTTATATTAGCATTTTTAAATGAGAAATGGATCGCTTTCTTTGTTTAAAAAAAACTCGAAATTGTTAAACCATAGCGTGTACTATCGCCTTAGAGATCTGGCAAAATTAGCAAAGTAAGCTACTCTTGCGTATGTGGTTTGAATTTCGATGCGATTTTTGCGCCAAGTAACTTATATTAGCATTATTAAATGAGAAATGGATCACTTTCTTTATTGAAAAATAATTCAAAAAGTCAAACCATGGCCTGTACTATCCTCTTAGAAATCTGGCAGAATTTGCAAAGTAAGCTACTATAGAGTTTATGGTCCGAATTTCAAAGCGGTTTTTGCGCCCAGTAACTTATATTAGCATTATTTAATGAGGAATGGATCACTTTTATTATTTAAAAATAAATCGAAATTGTCAAACCATGACGTGTATTATCTCCTTAGAGATATGACAAAATTTGCAAAGTAAGCTACTCTAGCGTTTGTGGTACGAATTTGGTTGCGGTTTTTGCGCCAAGTAACTTATATTAGCATTATTAAATGAGTAATGGATGACTTTCTTTAATTAAAAGTAACTCGAAAATGTGAAACCATGGCGTGTACTATCCCCTTAGAGATCTGGCAGAATTTGCAAAGTAAGCTACTCTTGCGTTTGTTGTCTGAATTTCGATGCGGTTTTTAAGCCCTGTAACTTATATTAGCATTATTTAATGAGGAATGGATCACTTTATTTATTTAAAAATAACTCGAAAATGTCAAACCATGGCGTGTACCCTTAGAGATTTTGCAGAATTTGCAATGTAAGCTACTCTAGCGTTTGTGGTCCGAATTTCGATGTGATTCTTGCGCCAAGTAACTTATATTAGCATTATTAAATGAATAATGGATCACTTTCTTTGTTTAAAAATAACTCAAAATTGTCAAACCATAGCGTGTACTATCGCCTTAGAGATCTGGCAGAATTAGCAAAGTAAGCTACTCTTGCGTATGTGGTTTGAATTTCGATGCGATTTTTGCGCCAAGTAACTTATATTAGCTTTATTAAATGAGGAATGGATCACTTTCTTTATTGAAAAATAATTCAAAAATGTAAAACCATGGCCTGTATTATCCCCTTAGAAATCTGGCAGAATTTGCAAAGTAAGCTACTATAGAGTTTATGGTCCGCATTTCGATGCAGTTTTTGCGCCCAGTAACTTATATTAGCATTATTTAATGAGAAATGGATCACTTTCATTATTTAAAAATAACTCGAAATTGTCAAACCATGGCGTGTATTATCTCCTTAGAGATATGACAAAATTTGCAAAGTAAGCTACTCTAGCGTTTGTGGTACGAATTTGGTTTCGATTTTTGCGCCAAGTAACTTATATTAGCATTATTAAATGAGTAATGGATGACTTTCTTTAATTAAAAGTAACTCGAAAATGTGAAACCATGGCGTGTACTATCCCCTTAGAGATCTGGCAGAATTTGCAAAGTAAGCTACTCTTGCGTTTGTTGTCTGAATTTCGATGCGGTTTTTAAGCCCTGTAACTTATATTAGCATTATTTAATGAGGAATGGATCACTTTATTTATTTAAAAATAACTCGAAAATGTCAAACCATGGCGTGTACCCTTAGAGATTTTGCAGAATTTGCAATGTAAGCTACTCTAGCGTTTGTGGTCCGAATTTCGATGTGATTCTTGCGCCAAGTAACTTATATTAGCATTATTAAATGAATAATGGATCACTTTCTTTGTTTAAAAATAACTCAAAATTGTCAAACCATAGCGTGTACTATCGCCTTAGAGATCTGGCAGAATTAGCAAAGTAAGCTACTCTTGCGTATGTGGTTTGAATTTCGATGCGATTTTTGCGCCAAGTAACTTATGTTAGCTTTATTAAATGAGGAATGGATCACTTTCTTTATTGAAAAATAATTCAAAAATGTAAAACCATGGCCTATATTATCCCCTTAGAAATCTGGCAGAATTTGCAAAGTAAGCTACTATAGAGTTTATGGTCCGCATTTCGATGCAGTTTTTGCGCCCAGTAACTTATATTAGCATTATTTAATGAGGAATGGATCACTTTCATTATTTAAAAATAACTCGAAATTGTCAAACCATGGCATGTATTATCTCCTTAGAGATATTGTAAAATTTGCAAAGTAAGCTACTCTAGCGTTTGTGGTACGAATTTGGTTTCAGTTTTTGCGCCAAGTAACTTATATTAGCATTATTAAATGAGTAATGGAAGACTTTCTTTAATTAAAAATTACTTGAAAATGTGAAACCATGGCGTGTACTATCCCCTTAGAGATCTGGCAGAATTTGTAAAGTAAGCTACTCTAGCGTTTGTGGTCCGAATTTTGATCCGGTTTTTACGCCCTGTAACTTATATTAGCATTATTTAATGAGGAATGGATCACTTTCTTTATTTAAAAATAACTCGAAAATGTCAAACCATGGCGTGTACTATTCCTTTAGAGATCTGACAGAATTTGCAAAGTAAGCTACTCTAGAGTTTGTGGTCCAAATTTCGATGCAGTTTTTCTATCCTGTAACTTATATTAGTATTATTCAATGATTTTTTAGTTTAAAAATAACTCGAAATTGTCAAACCATGGCGAGTACTATCGCCTTAGAGATTTGGCTGAAATTGCAAAGTAAGCTACTCGAGCGTTTGTGGTCTGAATTTCTATGCTTTTTGCGCCCAGTAACTTATATTAGCATTATTTAATGAGGAATGGATCACTTTCTTTATTTAAAAATAACTCTTAAATGTCAAACCATGGCGTGTACTATCCCCCTTAGAGATCTGGCAAAATTTGCAAAGTAAGCTACATTAGCATTTGTGGTCTGAATTTCGTTGCAGTTTTTGCGCTAAGTAAATTATATTAGCATTATTAAATGAGTTATCGATCACTTTCTTTATTTAAAAATAACACGAAAATGTGAAACCATGGCGTGTACTATCTCCTTAGAGATCTGCAAGAATTTGCAAAGTAAGCTACTCTAGCGTTTGTGGTCCGTATTTCGATGCGGTTTTTGCGCCCAGTAACTTATATTAGCATAACTCAATGAGAAATGGATCACTTTCTTTGTTTAAAAACAACTCGAAATTGTCAAACCATGGCGTTTACTATCGTCTTAAAGATCAAGCAGGATTTGCAAAGTAAGCTACTCCAGCGTTTTTGGTCCGAATTTCGATGTGCTTTTTGCGCCAAGTAACTTATATTAGCATTATTAAATGAGGAATGGATCATTTTCTTTATTTAAAAATAACTCAAAAATTTCAAACCATGGCTTGTACTATCCCCTTAGAGATTTGGGAGAATTTGGAAAGTAAGCTACTCTAGCGTTTGTGGTGCGAATTTCGATGCGGTTTTTGCACCAAGTAACTTATATTAGCATTATTAAATGAAGAATGAATCACTTTCTTTATTTAAAAATAATTCGAAAATGTCTAACGTTGGATATCTGGCAGAATTTGCAAAGTAAGCAACTCTAGCGTTTGTGTTCTGAATTTCGATGCGGTTTTTACGCCAAATAACTTATACTAGCTTTATTAAATGAGGAGTGGATAACTTTATTTATGTAAAAATAACTCGAAATTGTGAAACCATGGCGTGTACTATCCCCTTAGAGATATGGCAAAATTTGCAAAGTAAGCTACTCTAGCATTTGTAGTCCGAACTTCGATGCGGTTTTTGGTCCGAGTAACTTATATTAGTATTATTCAATGTGTAATGGATCACTTTCCTTATTTAAAAATAACTCAAAATTGTCAAACCATGGCGTGTACTATCCCCTTAGAGATCTGGCAAAATTTGCAAAGTAAGCTACTCTAGCGTTTGTGGTCCGAACTTTGGTGCGGTTTTTGCGCCAAATAACTTATATTAGCATTATTGAATGAGGAATGGATCACTTTATTTATTTAAAAGTAACTCGAAATTGTCAAACCATGGCGTGTCCTTAAAGATGTAACAGAATTTGCAAAGTAATCTACTCTAGCGTTTGTGGTCTGAATTTCGATGCTTTTTGCGCCCAGTAACTTATATTAGCATTATTTAATGACGAATGGATCACTTTCCTTATTTAAAAATAACTCTAAATTGTCAAACCATGGCGTGTACTATCCCGTTTGAGTTCCAGCAGAATTTGGAAAGTAAGTTACTCTAGCGTTTGTGGTCCGAATTTCGATGCGGTTTTTGCGCCAAGTAACTTATATTAGCATTATTCAATGTGGAATGAATCACTTTCTTTATTTAAAAATAACTCGAAATTGTCAAACCATGGCGTGTACTATCGCCTTAGAGATCTGGCAAAATTTGCAAAGTAAGCTACTCTAGCGTTTGTGGTCCGAACTTCGGTGCGGTTCTTGCGCCAAATAACTTATATTAGCATTATTGAATGAGGAATGGATCACTTTATTTATTTAAAAGTAACTCGAAATTGTCAAACCATGGCGTGTCCTTAAAGATGTGAAAGAATTTGCAAAGTAAGCAACTCTAGCGTTTGTGGTCTTAATTTCGATGCGGTTTTTCCGCCATGTAACTTATATTAGCATTATTCAATGAGGAATGGATCACTTTCTTTATTTAAAAATAACTCAAAAATGTCAAACCTTGACTATCCTTAGAGATCTTGCCGAATTTGCAAAGTAACCTACTCTAGCGTTTGTGATCTGAATTTCGATGCGGTTTTTGCGCCAAGTAACTTACATTAGCATTATTCAATGAGGAATGGATCACTTTCTTTATATAAAAATAACTCGAAATTGTCAAACCATGGCGTGTACTATCCTCTTAGAGATCTGGTAGAATTTGCAAAGTAAGCTACTCTAGCCTTTGTTTTCTGAACTTCGATGCGGTTTTTGCGCCAAGTAACTTATATTAGCATTATTCAATGAGGAATGGATTACTTTCTTTATTTAAAAATAAGTCTAAAATGTCAAACCATGGCGTGTACTATCCCTTTAGAGATCTGGCAATTTTTCAAATTAAGCTACTCTAGCGTTTGTGGTCCAAATTTCATTGCGGTTTTTGCGCCAATTAACTTATATTACCATTAATCAATGTGGAATGGATCACTTTATTTAAAAATAACTCGTAATTGTCAAACCATGGCGTGTACTATCCCCTTAGAGATCTGGCATAATTTGCAAAGTAAGCTACTCTAGCGTTTGTGGTTCGAATTTCGATGCAGTTTTTGCGCCAAGTAACTTATATTAGCATTATTCAATGAGGAATAGATAACTTTCTTTATTTAAAAATAACTCGAAATTGTCAAACCATGGCGTGTACTATCCCCTTAGAGATTTGGTAGAATTTGCAAAGTAATCTACTCTGGCGTTTGTTGGTCGAATTTCGATGCGGTTTTCGCGCCAAGTAACTTATATTAGCATTATTCAATGAGGAATTGATCACTTTCTTTATTTAAAAATAACTCGTATTTGTCAAACCATGGCATGTATTATCCCCTTAGAGATTTGGCAGAATTTGCAAATTAAGATAGTCTAGCGTTTGTGGTTTGAATTTCGATGCTATTTTTGCTCCAAGTTACTTATATTAGCATTATTCAATGAGGAATGGATCACTTTCTTTATTTAAAAATAACTCAAAAATGTGAAACCATGGCGTGTACTATCCCTTAAGAGATCTGGCAGAATTAACAAAGTAAGCTATTCTAGCGTTTGTGGTTCGAATTTCGATGCGGTTTTTGCGCCAAGTAACTTATACTATCATTATTCAATGAGGAATGGATCACTTACTTTATTTAAAAATAACTCGAAAAGGTCAAACCATGATGTGTCCTAAGAGATCTGGCAGAATTTGCAATGTAAGCTACTCTAGCGTTTGTGGTCTGATTTTCGATGCGGTTTTTGCACCAAATAACTTATATTAGCGTTATTAAATGAGGAATGGATCACTTTATTTATTTAAAAATAACTTGAAATTGTCAAACCATGGCGTGTACTATCCCTTTAGAGATTTGATAGAATTTGCAAAGAAAGCTACTCCAGCGTTTGTGGTCTGAATTTCGTTGCGGTTTTTGCGCCAAGTAACTTATATTAGCATTATTCAATGAGCAATGGATCACTTTCTTTATTTTAAAATAACTCGAAAATGTCAAACCATGGCGTGTACTGTCCCTTTAGAGATCTGGCAGAATTTGCAAAGTAAGCTACTCTAGCGTTTGTGGTCCTAATTTCGATGCGGTTTTGCGCCAAATAACCTATATTAGCAATATTCAATGAGGAATGGATCACTTTCTTTATTTAAAAATAACTCAAAAATGTCAAACCATGGCGTGTACTATCCCTTTACAGATCTGGCAGAATTTGCAAAGTAAGCTAGTCTAGCGTTTGTGGTCCGAATTTCGATGTTATTTTTGCGCCAAGTAACTGATATTAGCATTATTCAATGAGGAATGGATCACTTTCTCTATTTAAAAATAACAAGAAATTGTCAAACCATGACGTTTACTATCCCCTTAGAGATCTGGTAAAATTTGAAAAGTATGCTACTCTAGCATTTGTGGTCCGAATTTCGATGCGGTTTTTTCGCCAAGTAACTTATGTTACCGTTATTCAATGAGGAATGGATCACTTTCTTTATTTGAAAATAACTCGAAAATGTCAAACCATTACGTGTCCTAAGAGATCTGGCAGAATTTGCAAAGTAAGCTACTGTAGCGTTTGTGGTCTGAATTTCGATGCGGTTTTTGCGCCAAGTAACTTATATTAGAATTATTTAATTAGGAATGGATCACTTTATTTATTTAAAAATAACTTGAAATTGTCAAACCATGGCGTGTACTATCCCCTTAGAGATTTGGCAGAATTTGCAAAGTAAGCTACTCCAGCGTTTGTGGTCTGAATTTCGATGCGGTTTTTACGCCAAGTAACTTATATTAGCATTATTCAATGAGGAATGAATCACTTTCTTTATTTAAAAATAACTCGAAAATGTCAAACCATGGCGTGTACTGTCCCTTTAGAGATCTGGCAGAATTTGCAAAGTAAGCTACTCTAGAGTTTGTGGTCCAAATGACAATGCGGTTTTGCGCCAAATAACCTATATTAGCATTATTTAATGTGGAATGGATCACTTTCTTTATTTAAAAATAACTCGAAAATGTCAAACCATGGTGTGTACTTTCCTTTTATAGATCCGGCAGAATTTGAAAAGTAAGCTACTCTAGCATTTGTGGTCCGAATTTCGATTCGGTTTTTGCGCCAAGTAAGTTATATTAGCATTATTCAATGAGGAATGGATCACTTACTTTATTTAAAAATAACTCGAAAATGTCAAACCATGACGTGTCCTTAATGATGTGGCAGAATTTGCAAAGTAAGCTACTCTAGCGTTTGTGGTCTGAATTTCGATGCGGTTTTTGCGCCAAGTAACTTATATTAGAATTATTCAATGAGGAATGGATAACTTTCTTTATTTAAAAATAACTCAAAAATGTCAAACCTTGACTATCCTTAGAGATCTGGCCGAATTTGCAAAGTAATCTACTCTAGCGTTGGTGATCTGAATTTCGATGCGGTTTTTGCGCCAAGTAACTTATATTAGCATTATTCAATAAGAAATGGATCACTTTCTTTATTTTAAAATAACTCGAAATTGTCAAACCATGGCGTGTACTATCCCCTTAGAGATCTGGCAGAATTTGCAAAGTAAGTTATTCTAGCGTTTGTTGTCTGAACTTCGATGTGGTTTTTTCGCCAAGTAACTTATATTAGCATTTTTCAATGAGGAATTGATCACTTTAATTATTTAAAAATAAGTCTAAAATGTCAAACCATGGCGTGTACTATCCCTTTAGAGATCTGGCAGAATTTGCAAAGTAAGCTACTCTAGCGTTTGTGGTCCAAATTTCATTGCGGTTTTTGCGCCAATTAAATTATATTACCATTATTCAATGTGGAATGGATCACTTTTTTTATTGAAAAATAACTCGTAATTGTCAAACCATGGCGTGTATTATCCCCTTAGAGATCTGGCAGAATTTACAAAGTAAGCTACTCTAGCGTTTGTGGTCCGAATTTTGATGCAGTTTTTGCGCCAAGTAACTTATATTAGCACTATTCAATGAATAATGGATAACTTTTTTTATTTTAAAATAACTCGAAATTGTCAAACCATGGCGTGTACTATCCCCTTAGAGCTTTGGCAGAATTTGCAAAGGAAGCTACTCTAGCGTTTGTGGTTCGAATTTCGATGCGGTTTTCACGCTTAGTAACATATATTAGCATTATTAAATGTGGAATGGATCACTTTATTTATTTAAAAATAACTCGTAATTGTCAAACTATGGCGTGTACGACCATTAGAGATTTGGCAGAATTTGCAAAGTAAGATAGTCTAGCGTTTGTGGTTTGAATTTCGATGCGGTTTTTGCTCCAAGTTACTTATATTAGCATTATTCAATGAGGAAGGGATCACTTTCTTTAATTAAAAATAACTCAAAAATGTCAAACCATGGCGTGTACTATCCCTTTAGAGATCTAGCAGAATTAACAAAGTAAGCTACTCTTGCGTTTGTGGTCCGAATTTCGATGCGGTTTTTGCGTCAAGTAACTTATACTATCATTATTCAATGAGGAATGGATCACTTTCTTTATTTAAAAATAACTCAAAAATGTCAAATCATGACGTGTCCTAAGAGATCTGGCAGAATTTGCATTGTAAGCTACTCTAGCGTTTGTGGTCTGATTTTCGATGCGGTTTTTGCGCCAAGTAACTTATATTAGCATTATTCAATAAGGAATGGATCACTTTCTTTATTTAAAAATAACTTGAAATTGTCAAACCATGGCGTGTACTATCCCCTAAGAGATTTGGCAGAATTGGCAAAGTAAGCTACTCCAGCGTTTGTGGTATGAATTTCGATGCAATTTTTGCGCCATGTAACTTATATTAGCATTATTCAATGAGCAATGGATCACTTTCTTTATTTAAAAATAACTCGAAAATGTCAAACCATGGCGTGTATGTCCCTTGAGAAATCTGGCAGAATTTGCAAAGTAAGCTACTCTAGCGTTTGTGGTCCTAATTTCGATGCGGTTTTGCGCCAAATAACCTATATTAGCAATATTCAATGAGGAATGGATCACTTTCTTTATTTAAAAATAACTCGAAAATGTCAAACCATGGCGTGTACTATCCCTTTACAGATCTAGCAGAATTTGCAAAGTAAGCTACTCTAGCGTTTATGGTCCGAATTTCGATGCGATTTTTTCGCCAAGTAACTGATATTAGTATTAGTCAATGAGGAATGGATCACTTTCTTTATTTAAAAATAACAAAAAATTGTAAAACCATGACGTGTACTATCCCCTTAGAGATCTGGCAAAATTTGCAAAGTATGCTACTATAGCGTTTGTGGTCCGCATTTCGATGCGATTTTTGCGCCAAGTAACTTATGTTACCTTTATTCAATGAGGAATGGATCACTTTCTTTATTTAAAAATAACTCGAAATTGTCAAACCATGGCATGAAGTATCCCCTTAAAGTTCTGGCAGAATTTGCAAAGTAAGCTACTATAGCGTTCGTGGTCCGAATTTCAACGCTCTTTTTGCGCCAAAGAACATATATTAGCATTATTCAATGAGGAATGAATCACTTTCTTTATTTACAAATAACTCAAAATTTTCAAACAATGGCGTATACTATCCCTTTAAAGATCTATCAGAATTTGCAAATCAAGTTACTCTAGCGTTTGTGGTCTGAATTTCGATGCGGTTTTTGCACCAAGTAACTTATTTTAATATTATTCAATGAGGAATTGTCAAACCATGGCGTATACTATCCCCCCTTAGAGATCTGGTTGAATTTGAAAAGTAAGCTACTCAACCGTTTATGGTCCGAATTTTGATGCGATTTTTATGTCAAGTAACTTATATTAGCATTACTCAATGAGAAATGGATAACTTTCATTATTTAAAAATAACTAAAAAATTTCAAACCATTGCGTGTACTATCCCCTTATAGATCTGGCAGAATTTGCAAAGTCAGCTACTCGAGCGTTTGTGGTCCGAATTTCGATGCGGTTATGCGCAAAGTAACCTATATTAGCATTATTCAATGAGAAATGGGTCACTTTCTTTATTTAAAAATAACTCGAAAATGTCAAACCATGACGTGTACTATCCCCTTAGTGATCTGGCAGAATTTGTAAAGTAAGCTACTCTAGCGTTTGTGGTCCGAATTTCGATTCGGTTTTCGCGCCAAGTAACTTATTTTAGCATTATTTAATGTGGAATGGATCAATTTCTTTATTTAAAAATAACTAGAAATTGTCAAACCATGGCGTGTACTATCCCCTTAGAGATCTGGCAGAATTTGCAAAGTAAGATACTTTAGCGTTTGTGGTCTGAATTTCGATGCGATTTTTGCTCCAAGTTTCTTATATTAGCATTATTCAATGAGGAATGGATCTTTTTCTTTATTTAAAAATAACTCGAAATTGTCAAACCTTGACGTGTACTATCCCCTAAGAGATCCGGCAGAATTTGAAAAGTAAGCTACTCTATCGTTTGTGGTTCGAATTTCATTGCGGTTTTCACGCCAAGTAACTTATTTTCACGTTATTCAATTTGGAATGGATCACTTTCTTTATTTCAAAATAACTAGAAATTGTCAAACCATGGCGTGTTCTATCCCCTTAGTGATCTGGCAGAATTTACAAAGTAAGATACTCTAGCTTTTATGGTCATAACTTCGATGCGGTTTTTGCGCCAAGTACCTTATATTAGCATTATTCAATGAGGAATGTATCACTTTCTTTATTTAGAAATAACTCGAACATGTCAAACCATGGCGTGTACTATCCCCTTAGAGATCCGGCAGAATTTGAAAAGCAAGCTACTCTAGCGTTTGTGGTCCGAATTTCGATGCGGTTTTTGCGCCAAGTAACTTATATTAGCATTATTCAATGAGGAATGGATCACTTTCTTTATTTAAAAATAACTCGAAATTGTCAAACCATGGCGTGTACTATCCCCCTTAGAGATTTGGCAGAATTTGCAAAGTAAGCTACTCTAGCGTTTGTGGTCCGAATTTCGATGCGGTTTTTGAGCAAAGTAACTTATATTAGCTTTATTCAATGCGGAATGGATCACTTTCTTTATTTAAAAAAAACTCGAAATTGTCAAAGCATGGCGTGTACTATCCCCTTAGAGATCTGGATGAATTTGTAAAGTAAGCTACTCTAGCATTTGTGGTTCGAATTTCGATACGGTTTTTACGCCAACTAACTTCTATTAGCATTATTCGATGAGGAATGGATCACTTTCTTTTTTAAAAAATAACTAGAAAATGTCAAACCATGGCGTATACTATCCCCTTAGAGATCCGTCAGAATTTGAAAAGCTAGCTACTCTAGCGTTTTTGGTCCGAATTTCGATGCGGTTTTTGCGCCAAGTAACTTATATTAGCATTATTTAATGAGGAATGGATTAGTTTCTTTATTTTGAAAAAACTCGAAATTGTCAAAGCATGGCGTGTACTATCCCTTTAGAGATCTGGCAGAATTTGCAAAGCAAGCTACCCTAGCGTTTGTTGTCCGAATTTTGATGCGGTTTTTGCACCAAGTAACTTATATTAGCATTATTCAATGAGGAATGGATCACTTTCTTTATTGAAAAATAATTCGAAATTGTCAAATCATGGCCTGTAATATCCTCTTAGAGATTTGGTAGAATTTGAAAAGTAAGCTACTCTAGCGTTTGTGGTCCGAACTTCAATGCGGTTTTTCGCCAAGTAACTGATATTAGCATTATTCAATGAGGAATGGATCACTTTCTTTATTTAAAAATAACTCGAAATTTTCAAACTATGGCGTGTACTATCCCTCAGAGATATGGATGAATTTGTAAATTAAGCTACTCTAGCGTTTGTGGTCTGAATTTCGATGCGGTTTTTGCGCCAAGTAACTTCTATTAGCATTATTCTATGAGGAATGGATCACTTTCTTTATTTAGAAATAACTAGAAAATGTCAAACCATGGCGTATACTATCCCCTCAGAGATCTGGCAGAATTTGTAAAGTAAGCTACTCTAGCGTTTGTGGTCCGAATTTCGATAAGGTTTTTGCTCCAAGTAACTTATATTAGCATTAGTCAATGAGGAATGAATCTTTTTCTTTATTTAAAAATAAATCGAAAGTGTCAAACCATGGCGTGTACTATCCCCTTAGAGATCAGGCAGATTTTACAAAGTAAGCTACTCTAGCGTTTGTGGTCCTAATTTCGATGCGGCTTTTCCGCCATGTAACTTATATTAGCGTTATTCAATGAGGAATGGATCCCTTTCTTTATTGAAAAGTAACTCTAAATTGTTAAACCATGGCGTGTACTATCCCGTTAAAGATCTGGAAGAATTTGCAAAATAAGCTACTCTAGCGTTTGTGGTCCGAATTTCGATGCGATTTTTGCGCCAATTAACTTATATTAGCATTATTTAATGAGAAATGGCTCACTTTCTTTATTTAAAAATAACTCGAAAATGTCAAACCATTGAGTATACTATCCCCTTAGAGATCTGGAAGAATTTGCAAAGTAAGCTACTCTAGCGTTTGTGGTCCAAATTTCGATGCGGTTTTTACGCCAAGTAACTTATATTAGCATTATTCTATGTGGAATGGATCACTTTCTTTATTTAAAAATAACTCGAAATTGTCAAACCATGGCGTGTACTATCCCCTTAGAGATCTGGCAGAATTTACAAAGTAAGCTACTCTAGCGTTTGTGGTCCCAATTTCGATCCGATTTTTGCGCCAAGTAACTTATATTAGCATTATTCAATGAGGAATGAATCACTTTCTTTATTTAAAAATAAATCGAAAGAGTCAAACCATGGCGTGTACTATTCCCATAGAGATCTGGCAAAATTTGATAAGTAAGCTACTCTAGCGTCGGTGGTCTGACTTTCGATGCGATTTTTGCGCCAACTGACTTATATTAGCATTATCCAATAAGGAATGGATCACTTTCTATATTGGAAAAAAACTCGAAATTGTCAAACCATGGCATGTACTATCCGTTTAGAGATCTGGCAGAATTTGCAAAGCAAGCTACTCAAGTGTTTGTGGTCCGAATTTCGATGCGGTTTTTGCGCCAGGTAACTAATATAAGCATTATTCAATGAGGAATGGATCACTTTATATATTTAAAATTAACTCAAAAATGTCAAACCATGGCGTATACTATCCCTTTAGAGATCTGGTATGATTTGGAAAGTAAGCTACTCTAGCGTTTCTTGTCCGAATTTCGATGCGGTTTTTGCGCCAATTAACTTATATTAGCATTATTTAATGAGTAATGGATCACTTTCTTTATTTAAAAATAACTCGAAAATGGCAAACCATGGAAAGTACAATCCCTTTAGAGATCTAGCAGAATTTGCAAAGAAAGCTACTCTAGCGTTTGTGGTCCGAATTTCAATACGGTTTTTGCGCCAAGTAACTTATATAAGCATTATTCTATGAGGAATGGATAACTTTCTTTATTTAAAAAAAACTCAAAATTATCAAACCATGGCGTGTACTATCCCGTTAGAGATCTGGCAGAATTTGCAAAGTAAGCTACTCTAGCATTTGTGGTCCGAATTTCGATGCGATTTTGGCGCCAAATAACTTATATTAGCATTGTTCAATAACGATTGGATCACTTTCTTTATTTAAATGTAACTCGAAAATGTCGAACAATGGCGTGTACTATCCCTTTAGATATCTGGCAGGATTTGCAAAGTAAGCTACTCTAGCGTTTGTGGTCCCAATTTCGATGCGGTTTTTGCGCCAAGTAACTTATATTAGCGTTATTCAATGAGGAATGGATCACTTTCTTTATTTAAAAATAACTCGAAATTGTCAAATCATGTCGTGTACTATCCCCTTAGAGATCTGGCAGAATTTTAAAAGTAAGCTACTCTAGCGTTTGTGGTCCGAACTTCGATGCGGTTTTTGCGCCAAGTAACTTATATTAGCATTATTAAATGAGAAATGGATCTCTTTCTTTATTTAAAAATAACTCAAAATTGTCAAACCATGGAGTGTACTATCCCCTTAGAGATCTGGCAGAATTTGCAAAGTAAATTACTCTAGAGTTTGGGGTCCCAATTTCGATGCGGTTTTTGCGCAAGTTACTTATATTAGCATTATTCAATGAGGAATGGATCGCTTTCTTTATTTAAAAATTACTAGAAAATGTCAAATCATGGCGTGTACTATCCCCTTAGAGATCTGGTAGAATTTCAAAAGTTAGCTACTCTAGCGTTTGTGGTCCGAATTTCGATGTGGTTTTTCTCAAAGTAACTAATATTAGCAATATTCTATAAGAAATGGATCACTTTCTTTATTTAAAAATAACTCAAAATTGTCAAATCATGCCGTGTACTATCCCTTTAGAGATCTGGCAGAATTTGCAAAGTAAGCTACTCTAGCGTTTGTGGTCCTAATTTCGATGCCTTGTTTGCGCTAAGTAACTTATATTAGCATTATTCAATGAGGAATGGATCAGTTTCTTTATTTAAAAATAAATCGAAATTGTCAAACAATTGTGTGTACTATAACTTTAGAGATCTGGCAGAATTTGCAAAGTAAGCTACTGTAGCGTTTGTGGTCCCAATTTCGATGCGGTTTTTGCGCCATGTAACTTATATTAGCGTTATTCAATGAGGAATAAATCACTTCTTTTATTTAAAAATAAATCGAAATTATCAAACCATGGCGTGTACTATCCCATTAAAGATCTGGCAGAATTTGCAAAGTAAGCTACTCTAGCGTTTGTGGTCCGAATTTCGATGCGGTTGTTGCGCCAAGTAACTTATATTAGCATTATCCTATGAGGAATTGATCACTTTCTTTATTTAAAAACAACAAAAAATTGTCAAACCATGGCGTGTACTATCCCCTTAGAGATCTGGCAGAATTTTGAAAATAAGCTACTATAGCGTCTGTGGTCCGAATTTCGATGCGATTTTTGTGCCAAGTAACTGATATTAGCATTATTTAATAAGGAATGGATCACTTTCTTTATTTAAAAGTAACTCGAAAATGTCGAACAATGGCGTGTACTATCCCCTTAAAGATCTGGCAGAATTTGAAAAGTAAGCTACTCTAGCGTTTGTGGTCCCAATTTCTATGCGGTTTTTGCGCAAGTAACTTATATTAGCATTATTCATTGAGAAAAGGATCGCTTTCTTTATTTAAAAATAACTAGAAAATGTCAAACCATGGCGTGTACTATCCCCTTAGAGATCAAGCAGAATTTGCAAAGTATGCTACTCTAGTGTTAGAGGTGCAAATTTGGATGCAGTTTTTGCTCCAAGTAACTTATATTTGCATTATTCGATGAGGAATGGATCACTTTTTTTATTTGAAAATAACTCGAAATTTTCAAACCATGGCGTGTAATATCCCTCTTAGAGACCGGACAGAATTTGCAAAGTAAGTTACTCTAGCGTTTGTGGTCCGAATTTCGATACATTTTTTGCGCCAAGTAACTTATATTAGCATTATTCAATGAGGAATTGATCAGTTTCTTTATTAAAAAATAACTCGAAATTGTCAAACAATTGCGTGTACTATCCCCATAGAGATCTCGTAGAATTTGCAAAGTACGTTACTCTAGCGTTTGTGGTACGAACTTCGATGCAGTTTTTACATTAAGTAACTTATATTAGCATTATTCAATGAGGAATGGATCACTTTCTTTATTTAAAAATAACTCCAAATTGCCAAACCATGGCGTGTACTATCCTCTTAGAGATTTGGCAGAATTTGAAAAGTAAGCTACTCTAGCGTTTATGGTCCGAACTTCAATGCGGTTTTTGCACCAAGTAACGTCTATAAGCATTATTCAATGAGGAGTGGATCACTTTCTTTATTTCAAAATAACTCGAAATTGTCAAGCCATGGCGTGTACTATCCCCTTAGAGATCTGGCAGAATTTACAAGGTAAGCTACTCTAGCGTTTGTTGTCCCAATTTCGATGAAGTTTTTGTGCCATGTAACTTATAGTAGCATTATTCAATGAGGAATGGATCACTTTCTTTATTTAAAAATAACTCAAAATTTTCAAACAATTACTTTTACTATCCCCTTAGAGATATCGCAGAATTTGCAAAGTAAGCACTCTAGCGTTTGTGGTCCGAATTTGATGCGGTTTTTCGCCAAGTAACTTATATTAGCAATATTCTATGAGGAATGGATCACTTTATTTATTTTAAAATAACTCTAAATTGTCAAATCATGGCGTGTGCTATCCCCTTAGAGATTTGGCAGAATTAGCAAAGTAAGCTACTATAGCGATGGTGGTCCGAATTTCGATGCGGTTTTTGCGCCAAGTAACTTATATTAGCATTATTCAATGAGGAATGGATCACTTTCTTTTTTAAAAAATAACTCGAAATTGTCAAACCATGGCGTGGACTATCCCCTTAGAGATCTGGCAGAATTTGCAAAGCAAGCTACTCTAGCGTTTGTGGTCCGAATTTCGATGCGGTTTTTGCGCCAAGTAACTTATATTAGCATTATTCAATGAGGAATGGATCACTTTCTTTATTTAAAAATAACTAGAATTTGTCAAACCATGGCGAGTATTATCCCCTTAGAGATCTAGCAGAATTTGCAAAGTAAGCTACTCTAGAGTTTGTGGTCCGAATTTCGATGCGCTTTTCGCGACAATTAACTTATATTAGCAATATTCTATGTGGAATGGATAACTTTCTTTATTTAAAAATAACTCAAAAATGTCAAATCATGGCGTGTACAAAGTAAACTACTCTAGCATTTGTGATGCGAATTTCGATGCGGTTTTTGCGCAAAGTAACTTATATTAGAATTATTCAATGAGGAATGGATCACTTTCTTTATTTAAAAATAACTAGAAATTGTCAAACAATGGCGTGTAGTATCCCCTTAGAGATCTGGCAGAATTTGCAAAATAAGCTACTCTAGCGTTTGTGGTCCGAATTTCGATGCGCTTTTCTCGCCAATTAACTTATATTAGCAATAATCTATGTTAAATGGATAACTTTATTTATTTAAAAATAACTCAAAAATGTCAAACCATGGCGTGTACCCTTAGAGATCTGGCAGAATTTGCAAAGTAAACTACTCTACGTTTGTGGTGCGAATTTCGATGCGGTTTTTGCGCAAGTAACTTATCTTAGCATTATTCAATGAGGAATGGATAAGTTTCTTTATTTAAAAATAACTCGAAATTGTCAAACCATGGCGTGTACTATCCCATTAAAGATCTGGCAGAATTTGCAAAGTAAGCTACTCTAGCGTTTGTGGTCCGAATTTCGATGCGGTTTGCGCCAAGTAACTAATAATAGCATTATTCAATGAGGAATGGATCACTTTCTTTATTTAAAAACAACACAAAATTGTCATACCATGGCGTGTACTATCCCCTTAGAGATCTGGCAGAATTTTAAAAATAAGTTACACTAGCGTTTGTGGTCCGAATTTCGATGCGATTTTTGGGCCAAGTAACTGATATTAGCATTGTTTAATAAGGAATGGATCACTTTCTTTATTTAAAAGTAACTCGAAAATGTCGAACAATGGCGTGTACTATCCCCTTAAAGATCTGGCAGAATTTGAAAAGTAAGCTACTCTAGCGTTTGTGGTCCCAATTTCTATGCGGTTTTTGCGCAAGTAACTTATATTAGCATTATTCAATGAGAAATGGATCGCTTTCTTTATTTAAAAATAACTAGAAAATGTCAAACCATGGCGTGTACTATCCCTTTAGAGATCTGGCAGAATTTGCAAAGTAAGCTACTCTAGTGTTAGAGGTGCAAATTTCGATGCGGTTTTTGCTCCAAGTAACTTATATTTGCATTATTCGATGAGGAATGGATTACTTTCTTTATTTGAAAATAACTCAAAATTTTCAAACCATGGCGTGTACTATCCCTCTTAGAGATCGGGCAGAATTTGCAAAGTAAGCTACTCTAGTGTTTGTGGTCCGAATTTCGATACGGTTTTTGCGCCAAGTAACTTATATTAGCATTATTCAATGAGGAAAGGATCAGTTTCTTTATTTACAAATAACTCGAAATTGTCAAACAATTGCGTGCACTATCCATAGAGATCTCGCAGAATTTGCAAAGTACGTTACTCTAGCGTTTGTGGTATGAACTTCGATGCAGTTTTTGCGTCAAGTAACTTATATTAGCATTATTCAATGAGGGATGGATCACTTTCTTTATTTAAAAATAACTCGAAATTGCCAAACCATGGCGTGTACTATCCTCTTAGAGATCTGGCAGAATTTGAAAAGTAAGCTACTCTAGCGTTTATGGTCCGAACTTCAATGCGGTGTTTGCGCCAAGTACCTTCTATAAGCATTATTCAATAAGGAGTGGATCACTTTCTTTATTTAAAAATAACTCGAAATTGTCAAGCCATGGCGTGTACTATCCCCTTAGAGATCTAGCAGAATTTACAAAGTAAGCTACTTTAGCGTTTGTGGTCCCAATTTCGATGCAGTTTTTGTACCATGTAACTTATAATAGCATTATTCAATGAGGAATGGATCACTTTCTTTGTTTAAAAAAAATCGAAATTGTCAAACCATGGCGTGTACTTTCCCATTAGTGATCTAGCAGAATTTGCAAAGTAAGCTACTCTAGCGTTTGTGGTCCGAACTTCGATGCGGTTTTTGCGCAAAGTAACTTATATTAGAATTATTCAATGAGGAATGGATCACTTTCTTTACTTAAAAATAACTCAAAATTGTCAAACCATGGCGTGTACTATCCTCTTACAGATCTGGCAGAATTTGAAAAGTAAGCTACTCAAGCGTTTGTGGTCCAAACTTATATTAGCATTATTCAGTAAGGAATGGATCACTTTCTTTATTTTAAACTAACCCGAAAATATCGAACCATGGCGTAAACTACCCCTTTAGAGATCTAACAAAATTTGCAAAGTAAGCTACTCTAGCGTTTGTCGTCCGAATTTTTATGCGGTTTTTTCGCCAAGTAACTTATATTAGCATTATTCAATGAGGAATGGATCACTTTCTTTATTTTAAAATAACTCGAAATTGTCAAACCATGGCGTGTACTATTCTCTTAGAGATCTGGCAGAATTTGAAAATTAAGTTACTCTAGCGTTTGTAGTCCGAACTTCGATGCTATTTTTGCGTCAAGTAACTTATATTAGCATTATTCAATAAGGAATGGATCACTTTCTTTAGTTAAAAGTAACTCGAAAATGTCGTACCATGGCGTTTACTATCCTCTTAGAGATCTGGCAGAATTTGCAAAGTAAACTACTCTAGCGTTTGTGGTCCCAATTTCGATGCGGTTTTTGCGCCAAGTAACTATATTAGCTTTATTCAATGAGGAATGGATCACTTTCTTTATTTGAAAAAAATCGAAATTGTCAAACCATGGCGTGTACTTTCCCCTTAGTGATCTGGCAGAATTTGCAAAGTAAGCTACTCTAGCGTTTGTGGTCCGAACTTCGATGCGGTTTTTGCGCCAAGTAACTTATATTAGCATTATTCAATGAGGAATGGATCACTTTCTTTACTTAAAAATAACTGAAAATTGTCAAACCATGGCGTGTACTATCCTCTTAGAGATCTTGCAGAATTTGAAAAGTAAGCTACTCAAGCGTTTGTGGTCCGAACTTCGATGCGGCTTTTATGCTATGTAACTTATATTAGCATTATTCAAAGAGGAATGGATCATTTTCTTTATTTAAAAATAACTCGACATTGTCAAACCATGGCGTGTACTATCCCCTTAGTAATCTAGCAGAATTTGCAAAGTAAGCTACTCTAGCGTTTGTGGTCCAAACTTCGATGCGGTTTTTTCCGACAAGTAACTTATATTAGCATTATTCAATGAGGAATGGATCACTTTATTTATTTAAAAATAACTCGAAATTACCAAACCATGGCGTGTACTATCCTCTTAGAGATCTGGCAGAATTTAAAAAGTAAGCTACTCTAGCGTTTGTGGTCCGAATTTCGATGCGATTTTTGCGCCAAGTAACTTATATTAGCATTATTCAATGGAAAATGGATCACTTTCTTTATTTAAAAATAAACTCAAATTGTAAATCCATGGCGTGTACTATCCCCTTAGAGATATGGCAGAATTTGCAAAGTAAGCTACTCTCTAGCGTTTGTGGTCCGAATTTCGATGCGGTTTTATGCACCAAGTAACTTATATTAGCATTATTCAATAAGGAATGGATCACTTTCTTTACTTAAAAATAACTCGAAATTGTCAAACCATGGCGTGTATTATCCCCTTACAGATCTGGCAAAATTTGCAAAGTAAGCTACTTTAGAGTTTGTGGTCCGAATTTCGATGCTGCTTTTGCGCCAAGTAACTTATATTAGCATTATGCAAAGAGGAATGGATCATTTTCTTTATTTAAAAATAACTCGAAATTGTCAAACCATGGCGTGTACTATCCCCTTTGTGATCTGGTAGAATTTGCAAAGTAAGCTACTCTAGCGTTTGTGGTCCGAATTTCGATGCGGTTTTTGCGCCTAGTAACTTTTCATTAGCATTATTCAATAAGGAATAGATCACTTTATTTATTTAAAAATAACTCGAAATTTCCAAACCATGGCGTGTACTATCCTCTGAGAGATCTGGCAGAATTTGCAAAGTAAGCTACTCTAGCGTTAGTGGTCTGAATTTCGATGCGGTTTTCACGCAAACTAACTTATATTAGCATTATTCAATGAGGAATGGATCAGTTTCTTTATTTAAAAATAACAAGAAATTGTCAACCATGGCGTGTACTATCCCCTTAAAGATCTGGCAAAATTTGCAAAGTAAGCTACTCTAGCGTTTATCGTCCGAATTTCGATGCGATTTTTACGCCAAGTAACTTATATTAGCATTATTCAATGAGGAATGGATCACTTTCTTTATTTAAGAATAACTCGAAATTGTCAAATCATGGCGTGTACTATTCTCTTAGAGATCTGGCAGAATGTGAAAAGTAAGCTACTCTAGCGTTTGTAGTCCGAACTTCGATGCTGTTTTTGCGTCAAGTAACTTATATTAGCATTATTCAATAAGGAATGGATCATTTTCTTTAGTGAAAAGTAACTTGAAAATGTCGAACCATGGCGTGTACTCCCCTTAGAGATCTGGCAGAATTTGCAAAGTAAGCTATTCTAGCGTTTGTGGTCCCAATTTCGATGCGGTTTTTACGCCAAGTAACTTAAATTAGCGTTATTCAATAAGGAATAGATCACTTTCTTTATAAAAATAACTCGAAATTGTCAAACCATGGCGTGTACTATCCTATTAGAGATCTGGCAGAATTTGAAAAGTATGCTACTATAGCGTTTGTGGTCCGAACTTCGATGCGGATTTTGCGCCAAGTAACTTATATTAGCATTATTTAATAAGGAATGGATCACTTTCTTTATTTAAAAGTAACTCAAAAATGTCCAACCATGGCGTGTACTATCGCCTTAGAGATCTGGCATAATTTGCAAAGTAAGCTACTCTAGCGTTTGTGGTGCCAATTTCAATGCGGTTTTTGCACCAAGTAACTTATATTAGCGTTATTCAATGAGGAATGGATCACTTTCTTTATTTAAAAATAACTCGAAATTGTCAAACCATGGCGTGTGCTATCCCCGTAGAGATCAAGAAGAATTTGCAAAGTAAACTATTATAGCATTTTTTTTGTCCGAATTTCGATACGCTTTTTGCGCCAAGTAATTTATATTAGCATTATTCAATGAGGAATGGATCACTTTCTTTATTTAAAAATAACTCAAAAATGTCAAACCATGGCGTGTACTATATACCCTTAGAGATCTGGCAGAATTTGCAAAGTCAGTTATTCTAGCGTTATTGATCCGAATTTCGATGCGATTTTCGCACCAAGTAACTTATATTAGCATTGTTCAATGAGAATGAATCACTTTCTTTATTTAAAAATAACTCGAAATTATCAAACCATGGCGTGTACTATCGTATCCCCCATAGAGATCTAGCTGAATTTGCAAAGTAAGATACTCTAGCGTTTTTGGTCCGAATTTCGGTGCGGTTTTTGCGCCAAATAACTGATATTAGCATTTTTAAATGAGAATGGATCACTTTCATTATTTAAAAATAACTAGAAAATGTTAAACCATGGTGTGTACTATCCCTTTAGAGATCTGGCCGAATTTGAAAAGTCAGTTACTCTAGCATTTGTGGTCTTAATTTCGATGTGATTTTTGCGCCAAGTAACTTATATTAGCATTATTAAAGGTAGAATGGATAACTTTCTTTATTTAAAAATTACTTGAAAATGTCAAACCATGGCGTGTACTATTTCCTTAGAGATCTGGCAGAGTTTGCAAAGTAAGCTACTCTAGCGTTTGTGGTCCGAATTTCGATGCGGTTTTCGCGCCAAGTAACTTATATTAGCATTATTCAATGTGGAATGGATCATGTTGTTAATTTAAAAATAACTCGAAATTGTCAAACCATGGCGTGTACTATCCCCTTAAAGATCTGGCAGAATTTGCAAAGTAAGCTACTCTAGCGTTTGTGGTCCGAATTTCGATACGATTTTTGCGTCAAGTAACTTATATTAGCATTATCCAATGAGGAATGGATCACTTTAATTATTTAAAAAAACTCGAAATCGTCAAACCATGGCGTGTACTATCTCTTTAGAGTTCTCGCCGAATTTGCAAAGTCAGCTACTCTAACGTTTGTGGTACGAATTTCGATGCGGTTTTCGCGCCAAGTAACTTGTATTAGCATTATTCAATGAGGAATGGATCACTTTCTTTATTAAAAAATAACTCGAAAAAGTCAAACCATGGCGTGTACTATCCCCTTAGAGATCTGGCAGAATTTGCAAATTAGCTAGTCTAGCGTCTGTGGTCCGAATTTCAATGCAGTTTTTGCGCCAAGTAACTTATATTATCATTATTCAAAGAGGAATGGATCACTTTCTTAATTAAAAAATAACTTGAAATTGTCAAATCATGGAGTGTACTATCCCTTTATAGATGTGGCAGAATTTGCAAAGTAAGCTATTCTAGCGTTTGTGGTCCGAATTTCGATGTGGTTTTTGTGCTTAGTAACTTATCTTGGCATTATTCAATGCGGAATGGATCACTTTTTTAATTTAAAAATAACTCGAAATTGTCAAACCATGGCGTGTACCCTTAGAGATCTGGCAGAATTTGTAAAGTAAGCTACTCTAGCATTTGTGGTCAGAATTTCGATGCGGTTTTTGCGCCAAGTAACTTATATTAGCATAATTCAATGAGAAATGAATCACTTTCTTTATTTTAAAATAACTCAAAAATGTCAAATCATGGCGTGTACTTTCCCCTTAGAGATCTGGAAGAATTTGAAAAGTCAGCTACTCTAGCGTTTGTGGTCCGAATTTCGATGCGAAATTTACGCCAAGTAACTTATATTAACATTATTAAATGAGGATTGGATCACTGTCTTTATTTAAAATTAATTAGAAAATGTCAAACCATGCCGTGTACTACTTACTTAGAGATCTGGCAGAATTTGCAAAGTAAGCTACTCTAGCGTTTATGGTCCGAATTTCGAAGCGGTTTTCGCACCAAGTAACTTATATTAGCATTATTCAATGTGGAATGGATAACTTTCTTTATTTAAAAATAACTCGAAAATGTCAAACCATGACGTGTACTATCCCTTTAGAGATCTGACAGAATTTGCAAAGTCAACTAGTCTAGCGTTTGTGGTCCCATTATCGAAGCGGTTTTTACGCCAACTAACTTATATTAGCTATATTCAATGAGGAGTGGATCACTTTCTTTATTTAAAAATAACTCGAAATTGTCAAACCATGGCGTGTACTATCTTATCCCCCTTAGAGATCTAGCTGAATTTGCAAAGTAAGCTACTCTAGCGTTTGTGGTCCGAATTTCGATGCTATTTTTGCGCCAAGTAACTTATATTAGCATTATTCAATGAGGAATGAATCACTTTATTTATTTTAAAATAATTCGAAATTGTCAAACCATGGCGTATACTATCCATGCGGTTTTTGCACCAAGTAACGTCTATAAGCATTATTCAATGAGGAGTGGATCACTTTCTTTATTTCAAAATAACTCGAAATTGTCAAGCCATGGCGTGTACTATCCCCTTAGAGATCTGGCAGAATTTACAAGGTAAGCTACTCTAGCGTTTGTTGTCCCAATTTCGATGAAGTTTTTGTGCCATGTAACTTATAGTAGCATTATTCAATGAGGAATGGATCACTTTCTTTATTTAAAAATAACTCAAAATTTTCAAACAATTACTTTTACTATCCCCTTAGAGATATCGCAGAATTTGCAAAGTAAGCACTCTAGCGTTTGTGGTCCGAATTTTGATGCGGTTTTTCGCCAAGTAACTTATATTAGCAATATTCTATGAGGAATGGATCACTTTATTTATTTTAAAATAACTCTAAATTGTCAAATCATGGCGTGTGCTATCCCCTTAGAGATTTGGCAGAATTAGCAAAGTAAGCTACTATAGCGATGGTGGTCCGAATTTCGATGCGGTTTTTTGCGCCAAGTAACTTATATTAGCATTATTCAATGAGGAATGGATCACTTTCTTTTTTAAAAAATAACTCGAAATTGTCAAACCATGGCGTGGACTATCCCCTTAGAGATCTGGCAGAATTTGCAAAGCAAGCTACTCTAGCGTTTGTGGTCCGAATTTCGATGCGGTTTTTGCGCCAAGTAACTTATATTAGCATTATTCAATGAGGAATGGATCACTTTCTTTATTTAAAAATAACTAGAATTTGTCAAACCATGGCGAGTATTATCCCCTTAGAGATCTAGCAGAATTTGCAAAGTAAGCTACTCTAGAGTTTGTGGTCCGAATTTCGATGCGCTTTTCGCGACAATTAACTTATATTAGCAATATTCTATGTGGAATGGATAACTTTCTTTATTTAAAAATAACTCAAAAATGTCAAATCATGGCGTGTACAAAGTAAACTACTCTAGCATTTGTGATGCGAATTTCGATGCGGTTTTTTGCGCAAAGTAACTTATATTAGAATTATTCAATGAGGAATGGATCACTTTCTTTATTTAAAAATAACTAGAAATTGTCAAACAATGGCGTGTAGTATCCCCTTAGAGATCTGGCAGAATTTGCAAAATAAGCTACTCTAGCGTTTGTGGTCCGAATTTCGATGCGCTTTTCTCGCCAATTAACTTATATTAGCAATAATCTATGTTAAATGGATAACTTTATTTATTTAAAAATAACTCAAAAATGTCAAACCATGGCGTGTACCCTTAGAGATCTGGCAGAATTTGCAAAGTAAACTACTCTACGTTTGTGGTGCGAATTTCGATGCGGTTTTTGCGCAAGTAACTTATCTTAGCATTATTCAATGAGGAATGGATAAGTTTCTTTATTTAAAAATAACTCGAAATTGTCAAACCATGGCGTGTACTATCCCATTAAAGATCTGGCAGAATTTGCAAAGTAAGCTACTCTAGCGTTTTGTGGTCCGAATTTCGATGCGGTTGTTGCGCCAAGTAACTAATAATAGCATTATTCAATGAGGAATGGATCACTTTCTTTATTTAAAAACAACACAAAATTGTCATACCATGGCGTGTACTATCCCCTTAGAGATCTGGCAGAATTTTAAAAATAAGTTACACTAGCGTTTGTGGTCCGAATTTCGATGCGATTTTTGGGCCAAGTAACTGATATTAGCATTGTTTAATAAGGAATGGATCACTTTCTTTATTTAAAAGTAACTCGAAAATGTCGAACAATGGCGTGTACTATCCCCTTAAAGATCTGGCAGAATTTGAAAAGTAAGCTACTCTAGCGTTTGTGGTCCCAATTTCTATGCGGTTTTTGCGCAAGTAACTTATATTAGCATTATTCAATGAGAAATGGATCGCTTTCTTTATTTAAAAATAACTAGAAAATGTCAAACCATGGCGTGTACTATCCCTTTAGAGATCTGGCAGAATTTGCAAAGTAAGCTACTCTAGTGTTAGAGGTGCAAATTTCGATGCGGTTTTTGCTCCAAGTAACTTATATTTGCATTATTCGATGAGGAATGGATTACTTTCTTTATTTGAAAATAACTCAAAATTTTCAAACCATGGCGTGTACTATCCCTCTTAGAGATCGGGCAGAATTTGCAAAGTAAGCTACTCTAGTGTTTGTGGTCCGAATTTCGATACGGTTTTTGCGCCAAGTAACTTATATTAGCATTATTCAATGAGGAAAGGATCAGTTTCTTTATTTACAAATAACTCGAAATTGTCAAACAATTGCGTGCACTATCCTCATAGAGATCTCGCAGAATTTGCAAAGTACGTTACTCTAGCGTTTGTGGTATGAACTTCGATGCAGTTTTTGCGTCAAGTAACTTATATTAGCATTATTCAATGAGGGATGGATCACTTTCTTTATTTAAAAATAACTCGAAATTGCCAAACCATGGCGTGTACTATCCTCTTAGAGATCTGGCAGAATTTGAAAAGTAAGCTACTCTAGCGTTTATGGTCCGAACTTCAATGCGGTGTTTGCGCCAAGTACCTTCTATAAGCATTATTCAATAAGGAGTGGATCACTTTCTTTATTTAAAAATAACTCGAAATTGTCAAGCCATGGCGTGTACTATCCCCTTAGAGATCTAGCAGAATTTACAAAGTAAGCTACTTTAGCGTTTGTGGTCCCAATTTCGATGCAGTTTTTGTACCATGTAACTTATAATAGCATTATTCAATGAGGAATGGATCACTTTCTTTATTTAAAACTAACTCGAAATTGTCAAACAATTACTTGTACTATCCCCTTATATATATCGCAGAATTTGCAAAGTAAGCTACTTTAGCATTTGTGGTCCGAATTTCGATGCGGTTTTTCGCCAAGTAACTTATATTAGCAATATTCTATGAGGAATGGATCACTTTATTTATTTAAAAATAACTCAAAATTGTCAAATCATGGCGTGTGCTATCCCCTTACAGATCTGGCAGAATTTGCAAAGTAAGCTACTATAGCGATGGTGGTCCGAATTTCGATGCGGTTTTTTGCGCCAAGTAACTTATATTAGAATTATTCAATGAGGAATGAATCACTTTTTTTTTAGAAATAACTCGAAATTGTCAAACCATGGCGTGGGCTATCCCCTTAAAGATCCGGCAGAATTCGCAAAGTAAGCTACTCTAGCGTTTGTGGTCCGAATTTCGATGCGGTTTTTCCGCTAAGTAACTTATATTAGCAATATTCTATGTGGAATGGATCACTTTCTTTATTTAAAAATAACTAGAATTTGTCAAACCATGGCGTGTATTATCCCCTTAGAGATCTAGCAGAATTTGCAAAGTAAGCTACTCTAGAGTTTGTGGTCCGAATTTCGATGCTCTTTTCGCGCCAATTAACTTATATTAGCAATATTCTATGTGGAATGGATAACTTTCTTTATTTAAAAATAACTCAAAAATGTCAAATCATGGCGTGTACTATCCCCTTAGAGATCTGGCAGAATTTGCAAAGTAAACTACTTTAGCATTAATGGTCCGAATTTCGATGCAGTTTTTGCGCAAAGTAACTTATGTTAGCATTATTCAATGAGGAATGGATCACTTTCTTTATTTAAAAATAACTAGAAATTGTCAAACCATGGTGTGTAGTATCCCCTTAGAGATCTGGCAGAATTTGCAAAGTAAGCTACTCTAGCGTTTGTGGTCCAAATTTCGATGTGTTTTTCGCACAATTAACTTATATTAGTAATATTCTATGTGGAATGGATAACTTTCTTTATTTAAAAATAACTCAAAAATGTCAAACCATGGCGTATACCCTTAAAGATCTGGCAGAATTTGCAAAGTAAACTACTCTAACATTTGTGGTCCGAATTTCGATGCGGTTTTTGCGCAAGTAACTTATATTAGCATTATTCAATGAGGAATGGATCGCTTTCTTTATTTAAAAATAACTAGAAAATGTCAAACAATGGCGTGTTCTATCCCATTAGAGATCTGGCAGAATTTGAAAAGTAAGCTACTCTAGCGTTTATGGTCCGAACTTCAATGCGGTGTTTGCGCCAAGTACCTTCTATAAGCATTATTCAATGAGGAGTGGATCACTTTCTTTATTTAAAAATAACTCAAAATTGTCAAATCATGGCGTGTGCTATCCCCTTACAGATCTGGCAGAATTTGCAAAGTAAGCTACTATAGCGATGGTGGTCCGAATTTCGATGCGGTTTTTCGCCAAGTAACTTATATTAGTAATATTCTATGTGGAATGGACAACTTTCTTTATTTAAAAATAACTCAAAAATGTCAAACCATGGCGTGTACCCTTAAAGATCTGGCAGAATTTGCAAAGTAAACTACTCTAACATTTGTGGTCCGAATTTCGATGCGGTTTTTGCGCAAGTAACTTATATTAGCATTATTCAATGAGGAATGGATCGCTTTCTTTATTTAAAAATAACTAGAAAATGTCAAACAATGGCGTGTTCTATCCCATTAGAGATCTGGCAGAATTGGCAAAGTAAGCTACTCTAGCGTTTGGGGTCAGAATTTCGATGCGGTTTTTGCGCCAAGTAACTTATATTAGCATTATTCAATGAGGGATGGATCACTTTCTTTACTTAAAAACAACTCAAAATTGTCAAACCATGGCGTGTACTATCCTCTTAGAGATCTGGCAGAATTTGCAAAATAAGTTATTCTTGCGTTTGTGGTCCGAATTTCGATGGGATTTTTGTGCCAAGTAACTTATAGTACCATTATTAAATTAGGAATGGATCACTTTCTTTATTTAAAAAAAACTCGAAATTGTCAAACCATGGCGTGTACTATCCCCATAAAGATCTTGCAGAATTTGCAAAGTAAGCTACTCTTGCATTTGTGGTCCTAATTTCAATGCGATTTTAGCGCCAAGTAACTTATATTAAAATTATTCAATGAGGAATGGATCACTTTCTTTATTTAAAATTAACTCAAAAATGTCAAACCATGGCGTGCACTATCCCCTTAGAGATCAGGCAGAACTTGTAAAGTAAGCTACTCGAACGTTTGTGGTCCGAATTTCGATACGGTTTTTACGCTTAGTAACTTCTATTAGCATTATTCAATGAGGAATGGATCACTTTATTTATTTAAAAATAACTAGAAAATATCAAACCATGGCGTATACTATCCCCTTAGTGATCTGGCAGAATTTGCAAAGTTAGCTACTCTAGCGTTTGTGGTTCGAATTTCGATGCGGTTTTTACGCCAGGTAACTTCTATTAGCATTATCAATGAGGATTAGATCACTTTCTTTATTTAAAAATAACTAGAAAATGTCAAACCATGGCGTATACTATCCCCTTAGAGATCTAGCAGAATTTGCAAAGTAAGCTACTCTTGCGTTTGTGGTCCGAATTTCGATGCGTTTTTGTGCCAAGTAATTATATTAGAATTATTCAATAAGTAATGAATCACTTTCTTTATTTAAAAATAAATCGAAATTGTCAAACCATGGCGTGTACTATCCCCTTAGAAATCTGGCAGAATTTGCAAAGTAACCTAGTCTCGCGTTTGTGGTCCGAATTTCGATGAGCTTTTCGTGCCAATTAATTTATATTAGCAGTATTCTATGTGGAATGGATAACTTTTTTATTTAAAAATAACTCAAAAATGTCAAACCATAACGTGTACTATCCCCTTAGAGATCTGGCAGAATTTGCAAATTAAGCTACTCTTGCGTTTGTGGTCCCAATTTCGATGCGGATTTTGCGCCAAGTAACTGATATTAGCGTTAATCAATGAGAAATGGATCACTTTCTTTATTTTAAAATAACTAGAAAATGTCGAACAATCGCGTGTACTATCCTCTTAGAGATCTGGAAGAATTTGCAAAGTAAGCTACTCTAGCGTTTGCGGTCCTAATTTCGATGCGGTTTTTTGCGCCAAGTAACTTATATTAGCATTATTCAATGAGTAATGGATCACTTTCTTTATTTAAAAATAACTCGAAATTGTCAAACAATTGAGTGTACTATCCCCTTCTAAATCTGGCAGAATTTGATAAGTAAGATACTCTAGCGTTTGTGGTCCGAACTTCGATGCGGTTTTTGCACCAAGTAACTTATATTAGCATTATTCAATGCGGAATGGATCACTTTTTTTATTTAAAAACAATTAAAATTTTCAAATCATGGCGTGTACTATCCCCTTAGAGATCTGACAGAATTTGCAAATTAAGCTACTCTAGCGTTTGTGGTCTAAATTTCGATGCTGTTTTTGCGCCAAGTAACTTATACTAGCATTATTCAATGAGGAATGGATCGCTTTCTTTATTTAAAAATAACTCGAAATTGTCAAATCATGGCGTGTACTATCCCCTAGAGATCTGGCAGAATTTGCAAAGTAAGCTACTTTAGCGTTTGTGGTCTGAATTTCGATGCTATTTTTGCGCCAAGTAACTTATATTAGCATTATTCAATGAGGAATGGATCACTTTTTTTTTTTAAAATAACTAGAAATTGTCAAACCATGGCGTGTACTATCCCCTTAGAGATAAGGCAGAATTTGCAAAGTAAACTACTCTAGCATTTGTGGTCTGAATTTCGATGTGGTTTTTACTCCAAGTAACTTATATAAGCATTATTAAATGAGGAATTGATCACTTTCTTTATTTAAAAATAACTCGAAATTGTCAAACCATGGCGTGTACTATCCCCTTAGAGAAATGGCAGAATTTGCAAAGTAAGCTACTCTAGGGTTTGTAGAGCGAATTTCGATGCGGTTTTCGCGCCAAGAGACTTATATTAGCATCATTCAATGTGGAATGGATCACTTATTTATTTAAAAATAACTCGAAATTATCAAACTATGGCGTGTACTATCCCCTTGGAGATCTTGCAGAATTTGCAAAGTAAGCTACTCTAGCTTTTGTGGTCCGAATTTCGATGTGGTTTTTGCGCAAGTAACTTATATTAGCATTTTTCAATAAGGAATTGATCACTTTCTTTTTTAAAAAATAACTAGAAAATGTCAAACCATGGCGTGTACTATCCCCTTAGATATCTAGCAGAATTTGCAAAGTTAGCTACTCTAGCGTTTGTGGTCCGAATTTCGATGCGGTTTTTGCGCCAAGTAATTTATATTAGAATTATTCATTGAGGAATAAATAATTTTCTTTATTTATAATTAACTCGAAAATGTCAAACCATGGCGTGTATTATCCCCTTAGAGATCTGGTAGAATTTGCAAAGTAAGCTACACTAGCGTTTGTGGTCCGAATTTCAATGCGGTTTTTGTGCAAAGTAATTTATATTAGCATTATTCAATAAGGAATGAATGACTTTCTTTTTTAAAAAATAACTAGAAATTGTCAAACCATGGCGTGTACTATCCCCTTAGAGATCTGGCAGAATTTGAAACGTAAGCTACTCTAGCGTTTGTGGTCCGAATTTTGATGCGGTTTTTTGCCATGTAACTTATATTAGCATTATTCAATGGGGAATGAATCACTTTTTTTATTTAAAAATAACTCGAAATTGTCAAATCATGGCGTGTACTATCCCCTAAGAGATCTGGCAGAATTTGCAAAGTAAGCTACTCTAGCGTTAGTTGTCCGAATTTCGATGCGCTTTTTGCTTCATGTAACTTATATTAGCATTATTCAATGAGGTATGGATCATTTTATTTATTTAAAAATAACTCGAAATTGTCAAACCATGGCGTGTACTATCCCCTTAGAGATCTGGCAGAATTTGCAAAGTAAACTACTCTAGCGTTTGTGGTCGGAATTTAGATCCGATATTTGCGCCAAGTACCTTATATTAGCATTATTCAGTAAGGAATGAATTACTTTCTTTATTGAAAAGTAAATCGAAAATGTCGAACCATGGCGAGTACTATCCCCTTAGAGATCTGGCAGAATTTCCAAAGTAAGATACTCTAGCGTTTGTGGTCCCAATTTCGGTTTTTGCGCCAAGTAACTTATATTAGCATTATTCAATAAGGAATGAATCAATTTCTTTATTTACAAATAACTCGAAATTGTCAAACCATGGCGAGTACTATCCCCTTATTGATCTGGCAGAATTTTCAAAGTAAGCTACTCTAGCGTTTGTGGTCTGAACTTCAATGCGGTTTTTGCGCCAATTAACTTATATTAGCATTATTCAATGAGGAATGGATTAGTTTC
Organism: Cardiospermum halicacabum; assembly: GCA_031304145.1. Classification (NCBI taxonomy): domain Eukaryota; kingdom Viridiplantae; phylum Streptophyta; class Magnoliopsida; order Sapindales; family Sapindaceae; genus Cardiospermum; species Cardiospermum halicacabum. Next base: position 32,833,533 of record CM062389.1, on the reverse strand, counting down.
TTTATTTAAAAATAAATCAAAATTGTCAAACCACGGCGTGCACTTTCCCTTTAGAGATCTCGCAGAATTTGCAAAGTACGCTACTCTAGCGCTTGTGATTCGAATTTCGATGGGGTTTTTGCTTCAAATAACTAATATTAGCATTTTTCAATGAGGTATGGATCACTTTCTTCATTTAAAAATAACTCGAAATTGTCAAATCATGGCGTGTAGTATCCCCTTAGAGATCTGGCAGAATTTGCAAAGTAAGTTACTCTAGCGTTTGTGGTCCGAATTTCGATGCGCTTTTTGCTTCATGTAACTTATATTAGCATTATTCAATGAGGTATGGATCATTTTCTTTATTTAAAAATAACTCAAAATTGTCAAACCATGGCGTGTACTATCCCCTTAGAGATCTGGAAGAATTTGTAAAGTAAGCTACTCTAGTGTTTGTGGTCCGAATTTCGATGAAGTTTTTGCGCCAAGTAACTTATATTACTATTATTCAATGAGGGATGGATCACTTTCTTTATTTAAAAATAACTCGAAATTGTCAAACCATGGTGTATACTATCCCCCTTAGAGTTCTGACAGAATTTGCAAAGTAAGCTACTCTAGCTTTTGTGGTCTGAATTTCAATGCGGTTTTTGCGCCAATTAACTTATATTAGAATTATTCAATAAGAAATGAATCAGTTTCTTTATTTAAAAATAACTCAAATTGTCAAACCATGGCGTGTACTATCCCTTTGGAGATCTTGCAGAATTTGTAAAGTAAGCTACTCTAGCGTTTGTGGTCCGAATTTCTATGCGGTTTTCGCGCCAAGTAACCTATATTAGCATTATTCAATTTGGAATAGATCACTTTCTTTATTTAAAAATAACTCGAAATTTTCAAACCATGGCGTGTACTATCCTATCTGAGATCTGGCAGAATTTGCAAAGTAAGCTATTATAGCGTTTGTAATCTGAATTTCGATGCGATTTTTGCTCCAAGTAACTTATATTAGCATTATTCATTGAGGGATGGATCACTTTATTTATTTAAAAATAACTCAAAAATGTCAAACCATGGCGTGTTGTATCCTCTAAGAGATCTGGCAGAATTTGAAAGGTAAGCTACTCTAGTGTTTGTGGTCAGAATTTCGATGCAGTTTTTACGCCAAGTAACTTATATTAGCATTATTCAATGAGGAATGGATCACTTTCTTTATTTAAAAGAAAACTCGAAATTGTCAAAGCATGGTGTGTACTATCCCCTTAGAGATCTTGCAGAATTTGCAAAGTTAGCTACTCTAGCGTTTGTGGTCCGAATTTCGAAGCGATTTTTGCGCCAAGGAAGTTATATTAGCATTATGCAACAAGTAATGAATCACTTTCTTTATTTTAAAATAACTAGAAATTGTCAAACCATGGCGTGCACTATCACCTTAGAGATCTGGCAGAGTTTTCAAAGTAAGCTACTCTAGCGTTTGTGGTCTGAATTTCGATGCGATTTTTGCTCCAAGTAACTTATATTAGCATTATTCACTGAGGAATGGATCACTTTATTTATTTAAAAATAACTCAAAAATGTCAAACATGGCGTGTACTACCCCTAAGAAATCTGGCAGAATTTGAAAGGTAAGCTACTCTAGCGTTTGTGGTCCGAATTTCGATGCGGTTTTTTCTTCAAGTAACTTATATTAGCATTATTCAATGAGGTGTGGATCACTTTCTTTATTTTAAAATAACTCGATATTGTCAAACCATGGCGTGTACTATCCCTTAAGAGATCTGGCTGAATTTACAAAGTAAGATACTCTTGCATTTATGGTCCGAATTTCGATTCGGTTTTGCGCCAATTAACTTATATTATCATTATTCAATGAGGAATGGATCACTTTCTTTATTTAAAAATAACCTCAAATTGTCAAACCATGGCGTGTACTATCCCCTTATTGATCTGGCAGAATTTGCAAAGTAAGCTACTCTAGCATTTGTGGTCCGAACTTCGATGCGATTTTTGCGCCAAGTAACTTATATTAGCATTATTCAAAGAGGTATGGATCACTTTATTTAAAAATTACTCAAAATTGTCAAACCATGGCGTACACTATCAACTTAGAGATCTTACAGAATTTTCAAAGTAAGCTACTTTAGCGTTTGTGGTCCGAATTTCTATGCGGTTTTTGCGCCAAGTAACTTATATTAGCATTTTTCAATGAGGTATGGATCACTTACTTTATTTAAAAATAAGTCAAAATTGTCAAACCATGGCGTGTACTATCCCCTTAGAGATCTGGCAGAATTTGCAAAGTAAGCTACTCTAGCGTTTGTGGTCAGAATTTCGATGTGGGTTTTCCGCCAAGTAACTTATATTAGCATTATTCATTGAGGAATGGATCACTTTCTTTATTTAAAAATAATTAGAAAATGTTAAACCATGGCATGTACTATCCCTTTAGAGATCTAGCAGAATTTGCAAAGTAAGCTACTCTAGCATTTATGGTCCGAATTTCGATGCGGTTTTTTCGCCAATTAACTTATATTAGCATTATTCAATGAGAAATGGATCACTTTATTTATTTAAAAATAACAAGAAAATGTCAAACTATGCCGTGTACTATCCCCTAAGAGATCAAGAAGAATTTGTAAAGTAAATTACTCTAGCGTTTGTGGTCCGAATTTCTATGCAGTTTTACGCCAAGTAACTTATATTACCATTATTCAATGAGGGATGGATCACTTTCTTTATTTAAAAATAATTCGAAATTATCAAACCATGGCGTGTACAATCCCCTTAGAGTTCTGGCAGAATTTGCAAAGTAAGCTACTCTAGCGTTTGTGGTCCGAATTAAAATGCGGATTTGCGCCAAGTAACTTATATTAGCATTATTCAATAAGGAATGAATCACATTCTTTATTTAAAAATAACTCGAAATTGTCAAACCATGGCGTGTACTATCCCCCTTTAAGATCTGGCAGAATTTGGAAAGTAAGCTATTCTAGCGTTTCTGGTTCAAATTTCGATGCGTTTTCGCGAACAGTAACCTATATTAGCATTATTCAATTTGGAATGGATCACTTTCTTTACTTAAAAATAACTAGAAATTGACAAAACCATGGCGTGTATTATTCCCTTAGAGATCTGGCGGTTTTGGCGCCAGGTAACTTATATTAGCATAATTCAATGGGGAATGGATAACTTTCTCTATTTAAAAATAACTCAATTTTTCAAACCATGGCGTGTACTATCCCCTTAGTGATCTGGCAGAATTTGCAAAGTAAGCTACTCTACCGTTTGTGGTGTAAATTTCGATGCGGTTTTTGAACCAAGTAACTTATATTTGCATTATTCATTGAGGAATGGATCACTTTCATTATTTAAAAATACCTCAAAATTCCCAAACCATTGCGTGTACTATCCCCTTAGAGATCTCGCAGAATTTGCAAAGTACGCTACTCTAGCGTTTGTGGTCCGAATTTCGATGCGGTTTTTGCTTCAAATAACTTATGTTAGCATTTTTCATTCAGGTATGGATCACTTTCTTTATTTAAAAATAAGTCGAAATTGTCAACCATGGCGTGTACTATGCCCCTAGAGATCTGGCAGAATTTGCAAAGTAATCTACTTTAGCGTTTGTGGTCCGAATTTCGATGCCATTTTTACGCCAAATAACTTATATTAGTGTTATTCAATTTGGAATGGATCACTTTCTTTATTTAAAAATAGATAGAAATTGTCAAACTATGGCGTGTACTATTTCCTTAGAGATCTGGCGGTTTTTGCGCCACTTAACTTATATTAGCATTATTCAATGAGGAATGTATCACTTTCTTTATTTAAAAATAACTCAATTTGTCAAACCATGGCTTGTACTATCCCCATAGTGATCTGGCAGAATTTTCAAAGTAAGCTACTCTGGCGTTATGGTTTGAATTTCGATACGGTTTTTGAAACAAGTAACTTATATTTGCATTATTCACTGAGGAATGGATCACTTTCTTTACTTAAAAATAACTAAAAAATGTCAAACCATGGCGTGTACTATCCCCTTAGAAATCAGGCAGAATTTGCAAAGTAAGCTACTCTAGTGTTTGTTGTCCGAATTTCGATGCGGTTTTTGCGCCAAGTAACTTATATTAGCATTATTCATTGAGGAATGGATCACTTTCTTTATTTAAAAATAACTAGAAAATGTCAAACCATGGCGTGTACTATCACCTTAGAGATCTGGCAGAATTTGCAAAGTAAACTACTCTAGCGTTAGTGGTCCGAATTTCGATGCGGTTTTTGCGCCTAGTAACTTATATTAGCATTATTCAATGAGGAATGGATCACTTTCTTTATTTTAAAAAACTCAAAAATATCAAATTATAACGTGTACAATCCCCTTAGAGATCTGGCAGAATTTGTAAAGTAAGCTACTTTAGCGTTTGTGGTCCGAATTACGATGCGGTTTTTGCGCCAAGTAACTTATATTACCATTATTCAATGAGGAATGGATCACTTTCTTTATTTGAAAATAACTCGAAATTGTCAAACCATGGCGTGTACTATCCCCTTAGAGTTCTGGCAGAATTTGCAAAGTAAGCTACTCTAGCGTTTGTGGCGAATTTCAATGCGGTTTTTGCGCCAAGTAATTTATATTAGCATTATTCAATGAAGAATGAATCACTTTCATTATTTTAAAATAACTCGAAATTATGAAACCGTGGTGTGTACTATCCCCTTAGAGTTTTGGCAGAATTTGCAAAATAAGCTACTCTAGCGTTTGTGGTCTGAATGTCAATGCGGTTTTGCGTCAAGTAACTTATATTACCATTATTCAAAAGGGAATGGATCACTTTCTTTATTAAAAAATAACTTAAAATTTTCAAACCATGGCGTGTACTATCCCCTTAGAGTTCTTGCAGAATTTGCAAAGTAATCTACTCTAGCGTTTGTGGTAAGAATTTCAATGTAGTTTTTACGCCAAGTAACTTATATTAGAATTATTCAATGAGGACTGAATCACTTTTTTTATTTAAAATTAACTCGAAATTGTCTAACCATGGCGTGTACTGTCCCCTTAGAGATATAGCAAAATTTGCAACGTAAGCTACTCTAGCGTTTGTGGTCCGAACTTCGATGCGGTTTTTGCGCCAAGTAACTTATATTAGCATTATTCAATGAGGAATGGATCACTTTCTTTACTTAAAAATAACTGAAAATTGTCAAACCATGGCGTGTACTATCCTCTTAGAGATCTTGCAGAATTTGAAAAGTAAGCTACTCAAGCGTTTGTGGTCCGAACTTCGATGCGGCTTTTATGCTATGTAACTTATATTAGCATTATTCAAAGAGGAATGGATCATTTTCTTTATTTAAAAATAACTCGACATTGTCAAACCATGGCGTGTACTATCCCCTTAGTAATCTAGCAGAATTTGCAAAGTAAGCTACTCTAGCGTTTGTGGTCCGAACTTCGATGCGGTTTTTTCCGACAAGTAACTTATATTAGCATTATTCAATGAGGAATGGATCACTTTATTTATTTAAAAATAACTCGAAATTACCAAACCATGGCGTGTACTATCCTCTTAGAGATCTGGCAGAATTTAAAAAGTAAGCTACTCTAGCGTTTGTGGTCCGAATTTCGATGCGGTTTCTGCGCCTAGTAACTTATATTAGCATTATTCAATGAGTATTGGATCACTTTTTTATTTAAAAATAACTCGAATTTGTCAAACCATGGCGTGTACTATCCTCTTAGAGATCTGGCAGAATTTGCAAAGTAAGCTACTCTAGCGTTTGTGGTCCGAATTTCGATGCGATTTTTGCGCCAAGTAACTTATATTAGCATTATCCAATGGGGAATGATTCACTTTCTTTATTTTAAAATAACCTGAAATTGTCAATCCATGGCGTGTACTATCCCCTTAGAGATATGGCAAAATTTGCAAAGTAAACTACTCTAGCGTTTTTGGTCCGAATTTCGATGCGGTTTTTGCACCACGTAACTTATATTAGCATTATTCAATGTGGAATGGATCACTTTCTTTATTTAAATATAACTCGAAATTGTCAAACCATGGCGTGTACTATCTCCATAGTGATCTGGCAGAATTTGCAAAGTAAGCTACTCTAGCGTTTGTGGTCCGAACATCGATGCAGTTTTTGCGCCAAGTAACTTATATTAGCATTATTCAATGAGGAATGGATATCTTTCTTTTTTTTTTTAAAATAACTCGAAATTGTCAAACATGGCGTGTACTATTCTCTTAGAGACCTGGCAGAATTTGAAAAGTAAGCTACTCTAGCGTTTGTGGTCCGAACTTCGATATTGTTTTTGCGTTTAGTAACTTATATTAGCATTATTCAATAAGGAATGGATCACTTTCTTTATTTAAAAGTAACTCGAATATGTCGAACCATGGCGTGTACTATCCCTTAGAGATCTGGCAGAATTTGCAAAGTAAGCTACTGTAGCGTTTGTGGTCCCAATTTCGATGCGGTTTTTGTGCCAAGTGACTTATATTAGCATTATTCAATGAGGAATGGATCACTTTCTTTATTTGAAAGTAACTCGAATATGTCGATCCATGGCGTGTACTATCCCCTCAAAGATCTGGCAGAATTTTCAAAGTAAGCTACTCTAGCGTTTGTGGTCCCAATTTCGATGCGGTTTTTGCGCCAAGGAACTTATATTATCGTTATTCAATGAGGAGTGGATCACTTTCTTTTTTTAAAAAATAACTCGAAATTGTCAAACAATGGCGTGTACTATCGCCTTAGAGATTTGGCAGAATTTGCAAAGTATGCTACTCTAGCGTTAGTGGTCCGAATTTCGATGCTGTTTTCGCGCCAATGAACTTATATTAGCATTATTCAATGAGGAATGGATCACTTTCTTTATATAAAAATAACAAGAAATTGTCAAACCATGGCGTGCACTATCCTCTTAGAGATCTGGCAAAATTTGCAAAGTATGCTACTCTAGAGTTTGTGGTCCGAATTACGATGCATTTTTTTAGCCAAATAACTTATATTAGCATGATTCAGTTAGGAGTGGATCACTTTCTTTATTTAAAAATAACTCGAAAATGTCAAACCATGGCTCTTAGATATCTCGCAGAATTTGCAATGTAAGCTACATTAGCGTTTGTGGTCCGAATTTAGATGCGGTTTTTGCGTCAAATATTTTATATTAGCATTATTCAATGAGGAATGGATCACTTTATTTATTTAAAAATAACTCGAAAATGCCAACCATGGCGTGAACTATCCTTTCAATGATTTGGCAGAATTTGTAAAGTAAGCTACTTTAGCGTTTGTGGTCCAAACTGCGATGTGGTTTTTGCGCCAAGTAACTTATATTGGCATTATTCAATGGGGAATGGATCACTTTCTTTATTTAAAAATAAACTCAAATTGTCAATCCATGGCGAGTACTATCCCCTTAGGGATATAGCAGAATTTGCAAAGTAAGCTACTCTAGCGTTTGTAGTCCGAATTTCGATCCGGTTTTATGCACCAAGTAACTTATATTAGCATTATTCAATGAGGATGGATCACTTTCTTTATTTAAAAATAACTCGAAATTGTCAAACCATGGCGTGTACTATCCCTTAGATATCTGGTCGATTTTGCAAAGTTAGCTACATTAGCGTTTGTGGTCCGATTTTCAAAGCGGTTTTTGCGCCAACTAACTTATATTAGTAATATTCAATGAGGAGTGGATCACTTTCTTTATTTAAAAATAACTCGAAATTGTCAAACCATGGCGTGAACTATCTTATCCCCCTTTAGAGATCAGGCTGAATTTGCAAAGTAAGCTACTCTAGCGTTTGTGGTCCGAATTTCGATGCTATTTTTGCGCCAAGTAACTTATATTAGCATTATTCAATGAGGAATGAATCACTTTCTTTATTTTAAATAATTCGAAATTGTCAAACCATGGCGTATACTATCCCTTAGATATCTGGTCGATTTTGCAAAGTTAGCTACACTAGCGTTTGTGGTCCGATTTTCGAAGCGGTTTTTGCGCCAACTAACTTATATTAGCAATATTAAATGAGGAATGAATAACTTTTTTTGTTTAAAAATAACTCGAAATTGTCAAACCATGGCGTGCACTATCTTATTCCCCTTAGAGATCTAGCTGAATTTGAAAAGTAAGCTACTCTAGCGTTTGTGGTTCGAATTTTGATGCGGTTTTCGCGCCAAGTAACTTATATATGCATTATTCAATGAGAAATGGATCATTTTCTTTATTTAAAAATAACTAGAAAATGTCAAACTTTGACGTGTATTATCCCCTTAGAGATCTGGCAAAATTTGTAAAGTAAGCTACTTTGTGGTTCTAATTTCGATGCAGTTTTCGCGCCAAGTAACTTATATTAGAATTATTCAATGTGGAATTAGTCAATTTTTTTATTTTAAAATAACTCGAAATCGTCAAACCATGGCGTGTACTATCCCCTAAGAGATCTGGCAGAATTTGCAAAGTAAACTACTCTAGTGTTTGTGGTCCGAATTTAGATGCGGTTTTTGCGTCGAGTAACTTATATTAGCATTATTTAATAAGAATGTATCACTTTCATTATTTAAAAATAACTAGAAAATGTCAAACCATGGCGTGTACTATCCCCTTAAAGATCTAGCAGAATTTGCAAAGTAAGCTACTCTAACGTTTGTGGTCCGAATTTCGATGCGGTTTTTGCGCCAAGTAACTTATATTAGCATTATTCTATGAGGAATAGATCACTTTCTTTATTTAAAAATAACTCGAAAATGTCAAATCATGGTGTGTACTATCCCCTAAGAGATCTGGCAGAATTTGAAAAGTCAACTACTCTAGCGTTTGTGGTCCGAATATCGATGCGAAATTTGCACCAAGTAACTTATATTAGAATTATTTAATGAGGAATGGATCACTTTCTTAAACCATGGCGTGTACTATTTCCTTAGAGATCTGGCAGAATTTGCAAAGTAAGCTACTCTAGCGTTTGTGATCCAAATTTCGATGCGATTTTTGCGCCAAGTAGCTTATATTAGCATTGTTCAATGAGGAATGGATCACTTTCTTTATTTAAAAATAACTCGAAACAGTCAAACCATGGCGTGTACTATCTTATCTCCCTAAGAGATCTGGCTGAATTTGCAAAGTAAGCTACTCTAGCTTTTGTTGTTCGAATTTCGATGCGGTTTTCGGGTCAAGTAACTTATATTAGCATTATTCAATGAGAAATGGATCAATTTCTTTATTTAAAAATAACTAGAAAATGTCAAACTATGACGTGTATTATCCCCTCAGATATCTGGCAGAATTTGCAAAGTAAGTTACTTTAGCGTTTGTGGACCGAATTTCGATACGGTTTTTGCGCCAAGTAACTTATATTAGCATTATTCAATGAGGAATGGATCATATTCTTTAATTAAAAATAACTCAAAATTGTCAAACCATGACGTGTACTATCCCTTTAAAGATCTGGCAGAATTTGCAAAATAAGCTACTCTATTGTTTGTGGTCTGAATTTCGATGCGGTTTTTATGCCAACTAACTTATATTAGCCTTATTCAATGATGAATGGATCACTTTATTTAAAAATAACTCGAAAATGTCAAACCATGGCGTGTACTATCCCCTTAGAGATCTGACAAAATTTGAAAAGTCAGCTACTCTAGCGTTGGTGGTCCGAATTTCGAGGCGGTTTTTGCGCCAAGTAACTTATATTAGCATTATTAAATGAGGAATGGATCACTTTCTTTATTTAAAAATAACTCGAAAATGTCAAATCATGGCGTGTACTATCCCCTTAGAGATCTGGCAAAATTTGAAAAGTCAACTACTCTAGCGTTTGTGGTCCGAATATCGATGCGAAATTTGCACCAAGTAACTTATATTAGAATTATTAAATGAGAAATGGATCACTTTCTTTATTTAAAAATAACTAGAAAATGTCAAACCATGGCGTGTACTATTTCCTTAGAGATCTGGCAGAATTTGCAAAGTTAGCTACTTTAGCGTCTGTGGTCCGAATTTCGATGCGGTTTTCGCGCCAAGTAACTTATATTAGCATTATTCAATGTGGAATTGATCACTTTCTTTATTTAAAAATTACTCGAAATTGTCAAACCATGGCGTGTATACCCTTTGAGATGTGGCAGAATTTGAAAAGTCAGCTACTCTAGTGTTTGTGGTCCGAATTTCGATGCGGTTTTTGCGCCAAGTAACTTATATAAGTATTATTCATTGAGATATGGATCACTTTCTTTATTTAAAAATAACTCGAAAATGTCAAACCATGGCGTGTACTATCCCCTTAGAGATCTGGCAGAATTTGCAAAGTCAGCTACTCTAGCGTTTGTGGTTCGAATTTCGATGCGGTTTTTGCGCCAAGTAACTTTTATTAGCATTATTCCATGAGGAATGAATCACTTTCTTTATTTAAAAATAACTCGAAACTGTCAAACCATGGCGTATACTATCCATTAGATATAAGGCCGAGTATGCAAAGTAAGCTACTCTAGCGTTTGTGGTCCGATTTTTGAAGCAGTTTTTGCGTCAACTAACTTATATTAGCAATATTCAAGAGGAATGGATAACTTTCTTTACTTAAAAATAACTCTAAATTGTCAAATCATGGCGTGTACTATCCTTTTAAAGATCTGGAAGAATTTACAAAGTAAGCTACTTTGGCGTTTGTGGTCCGAATTTTGATGCGGTTTTTGCGCCAAGTAACTTATATTAGCATTATTCAATGAGAATGGATCACTTTCATTATTTAAAAATAACTAGAAAATGTCAAACCATGGCGTGTACTATCCCCTTAAAGATCTAGCAGAATTTGCAAAGTAAGCTACTCTTGCGTTTGTGGTCCGAATTTTGATGCGGTTTTTGCGCCAAGTAACTTATATTAGCATTATCCAATGAGGAATGGATCACTTTCTTTATTTAAAAATAACCCGAAAATGTCAAATCATATTGTGTACTATCCCCTTATAGATCTGGCAGAATTTGAAAATTCAGCTACTCTAGCGTTTGTGGTCTGAATTTCAATGCGGTTTTTACGCCAAGTAACTTATATTATCATTATTCAATGTGGAATGGATCACTTTTTTTATTTAAAAATAACAAGAAATTGTCAAACCATGGCGTGTACTATTCCCTTTAAGATTTGGCAGAATTTGCAAAGTCAGCTACTCTAGCGTTTGTGGTCCAAATTTCGATGCGATTTTTGCACCAAGTAACTTATATTAGCATTGTTCATTGAGTAGTGGATCACTTTCTTCATTTAAAAATAACTCGAAACAGTCAAACCATGGCGTGTACTATCTTATCTCCCTTAGAGATCTGGCTGAATTTGTAAAGTAAGCTACTCTAGCTTTTGTGGTTCGAATTTCGATGCGGTTTTCAGGTCAAGTATCTTATATTAGCATTATTCAATGAAAAATGGATCAATTTCTTTATTTAAAAATAACTAGAAAATATCAAACTATGACGTGTATTATCCCCTTAGAGATCTGGCATAATTTGCAAAGTAAGTTACTCTAGCGTTTGTGGACCGAATTTCGATACGGTTTTTGCGCCAAGTGACTTATATTAGCATTATTCAATGAGGAATGGATCATATTCTTTAATTAAAAATAACTCAAAATTGTCAAACCATGACGTGTACTATCCCCTTAGAGATCTGGCAGAATTTGCAAAATAAGCTACTCTAGCGTTTGTGGTCTGAAATTCGATGCGGTTTTTACGCCAACTAACTTATATTAGCCTTATTCAATGATGAATGGATCACTTTCTTTACTTAAAAATAACTCGAAAATGTCAAACCATGGCGTGGACTATCCCGTTATAGATCAGGCAGAATTTGAAAAGTAAGCCACTCTAGCATTTGTGGTCCGAATTTCGATGCGGTTTATGCGCCAAGTAACTTATATTAGCCTTATTCAATGATGAATGGATCACTTTCATTATTTAAAAATAACTCGAAAATGTCAAACCATGGCGTGTACTATCCCCTTAGAGATCTGACAGAATTTGAAAAGTCAGCTGCTTTAGCGTTTGTGGTCCGAATTTCGAGGCGGTTTTTGCGCCAAGTAACTTATATTAGCATTATTAAATGAGGAATGGATAACTTTCTTTATTTATAAATAACTAGAAAATGTCAAACCATGGCGTGTACTATTTCCTAAGAGATCTGACAGAATTTGAAAAGTAAGCTACTCTAGCGTTTGTGGCTTGAATTTCGATGCGGTTTTCGTGCCAAGTAACTTTCATTAGCATTATTCAATGTGGAATGAATCACTTTCTTTATTTAAATATAACTCGAAATTGGCAAACCATGGCGTGTACTATCGCCTTAGAGATCTGACAGAATTTGCAAAGTCAGCTACTCTAGCGTTTGTGGTCCGAATTTCGATGCGATTTTTGCGCCAAGTAACTTATATTAGCATTATTCAATGTGGAATGGATCACTTTCACTATTTAAAAATAACTCGAAATTGTCAAACCATGGCGTGTACTTACCCTTAGAGATCTAGTTGAATTTGCAAAGTAAGCTACTCTAGCGTTTGTGGTCCAAATTTCGATACGGTTTTTGCGCAAAGTAACTTATATTAGCATTATTCAATGAGGAATGGATCACTTTCATTATTTAAAAATAACTCGAAAATGTCATACCATGGCGTGTAATCCCCTTAGAGATCTGATAGAATTTGGAAAGTAAGCTACTCTAGCGTTTGTGGTCCGAATTTCGATTCGGTTTTCACGCTAAGTAACTTATATTACAATTATTCACTGTGAAATGGATCACTTTCTTTATCTAGAAATAATCCGAAATCGTCAAACCATGGCGTGTACTATCCTCTTAGAGATCTGGCTGAATTTCCAAAGTAAGCTACTCTAGCGTTTGTGGTCTGAATTTTGATGCGGTTTTTGCGCCAAGTAACTTATATCAGAATTATTAAATGAGGAATGGATAATTTTCTTTATTTAAAAATAACTAGAAAATGTAAAACCATGGCGTGTACTATTTCCTAAGAGATCTAGCAGAATTTGTAAAGTAAGCTACTCTAGCGTTTGTAGCTTGAATTTCGATGCGGTTTTCATGCCAAGTAACTTATATTAGCATTATTCAATGTGGAATGGATCACTTTCTTTATTTGAAAATAACTCGAAATTGTCAAACCATGGCGTGTACTATCGCCTTAGAGATCTGACAGAATTTGCAAAGTTAACTACTCTAGCGTTTGTGGTCCGAATTTCGATGCGATTTTTGCGCCAGGTAACTTATATTAGCATTATTCAATGAGGAATGGATCACTTTCATTTTTTAAAAATAACTCGAAATTGTCAAACCATGGCGTGTACTATACCCTTAGAGATCTAGTTGAATTTGCAAAATAAGCCACTCTAGCGTTTGTGGTCCAAATTTCGATATGGTTTTTGCGCAAAGTAACTTATATTAGCATTATTCAATGAGGAATGGATCACTTTTATTATTAAAAAATAACTCGAAATTGTCAAATCATGGCGTGTACTATCCCCTTAGAGATATGACAGAATTTGCAAAGTAAGCTACTCTAGCGTTTGTGGTCCGAATTTCGATTCGATTTTTGCGCCAAGTAACTTATATTAGCATTATTCAATGAGTAAAGGATCACTTTGTTTATTTAAAAATAACTCAAGATTGTCAGACCATGGCGTGTACTATCCCCTTAGAGATCAAGCAGAATTTGCAAAGTAAGCTACCCTAGCGTTTATGGTCCGAATTTCGATGCGATTTTTGCGCCACGTAACTTATATTATCATTTTTCAATGAGGAATGGATCACTTTCTTTATTTAAAAATAGCTTGAAATTGTCAAATCATGGCGTGTATTATCCCCTTAGAGATCTGACAAATTTGCAATGTAAGCTACTCTAGCGTTTGTGGTCCGAATTTCGATGCGGTTTTTGCGCCAAGTAACTTATATTAGCATTTTTCAATGAGGGAATGGATCACTTTCTTTATTTAAAAATAACTCGAAAATATCAAACCATGGCGTGTACTATCCCCTTAGAGATCTTGTTGAATTTGTAAAGTAAGCTATTCTAGCGTTTGTGGTCCAAATTTCGATGCGGTTTTTGCGCCAAGTAACTTATATTAGCATTATTCAACGAGGAATGGATCACTTCCTTTAATTAAAAATAACTCGAAATTGTCAAACCATGGCGTGTACTATCCCTTAGAGATCTGGCAGAATTTGCAAAGTAAGCTACTCTAGTGGTTGTGGTCCGAATTTCGATGCGGTTTTTGTGCCAAGTAAATTATAGTAGCATTATTCAATGAGGAATGGATCACTTTCTTTATTTAATAATAACTCGATAATGTCAAACCATGGCGTGTATTATCCCCTTAAAGATTTGGCTGAATTTGCAAAGTAAGCTACTCTAGCGTTTGTGGTCCGAATTTCGATGCGGTTTTTGCGCCAAGTAACTTATATTAGCATTATTCAATGAGGAATGAATCACTTTCTATATTTAAAAATAACAAGAAATTGTCAAACCATGGCGTATACTATCCCCTTAGAGATCTGGCCGAATTTGCAAAGTAAGCTACTCTAGTGTTTGTGTTCCCAATTTCAATGCGGTTTTTGCGCCAAGTAATTTATATTAGCATTATTCAATGAGGAATGAATCACTTTCTTTATTTAAAAATAGGGAAAGTTTTAATTATAAAATTGGAAAAAAAATTATTAAAAATTTAAAAAAACCTAAAAAAATTATAAAATTATAAAAAATTTAAATAATTTATTAAAAATTAAAAATATATGAAAAATAAAAAAGTTATAAAAAATAAAAAAAATTCTTTTTTTTCTCGCTTCTTTTTTTCCCTTTTTAAAAAGAAGGAAGAAAATAAAATTTAATTCTTAAAAGTTTTTTTATTTTTAATTTTTAAAATAAAATATTTTTAAATATCTTTAATTTTTTCTTTTTTAAAATTTTTAATTTAAAAAATTGAAGAAAAAATAATAAGGAAAAGAGAAAAAAAAGAAAAAAAGGGAAAAAAACAAAGTTAAAAAAGAAGAAAATTATTTTTTTAGAATAATAAAATTAAAATTTTTATTTTTAAAATAAAAATATAAAATTTTGAAAATGCCCCTTAGTTACTGTTCATCACTGACGGATGAACAGTAACTTGGATGGAAAAACACAAAAAGAGAGTTTTTGGCCAAAAACGAAACAGAGGAGGTTTTTTGGCTAATAAACCAAACTCGTGGTGGTTTTTTGGGAATCTTCCTCAAAATAACTCGAAATTTTCAAACCATGGCGTGTACTATCCTCTTAGAGATCTGGCAGAAATTGCAAAGTAAGCTACTCTATTGTTTGTGGTCCGAATTTCAATGCAGTTTTTGCGCCAAGTAACTTAAAGGGTTATTTCCATATTGCCACCGTAGCTTTCACTTAATAGCCAAAAAACCTCCATCGTTTCAGGATTGGCCAGAAAACCACTTTTCAACTGTTTCTGTCAAAATTTCTGTTCACGCCGTCAGTGTTAGTTCCCGCCTCTTTTCCTGCTAGGGGTATGATGGTCATTTCTAAATTTTTAATTTATTTATTTTTTTAAAATAAAATAGTGATTAAAAGATTTTAAATATTATTTAATTGCAAGGTCAGTGTGCTGCCACGTCGTCTATATAATTTTTAATGACTAGAAGCTACCATATGTGGTAGTGTAAATGAGTTGTCTTTTTTGAAGTATGATATTGCTTGTTTATAATAGAGGTTTTATAGGAAAATGACCAATGATTTAGTTAATGCCTGACGTGTTTAATGTGATTGGTGGATTGAATTTGAAATTTGAAAAGAAAAAATGACCGTTACAAGTAAAAAGACGTACAACGGTCTGAAATATATTTTCAATGCTATATATTTGAACCACAGTCTCCCTAATTCAGCTTCACATCTCCTACCAAACAGACAAAGAACATAAACAAATATCCAGGCAACACAAGCACAAAGTTAAAGCAATGGCTGCAGATAATTCTCATTTTCGCAGGAGATCGTTGACAATCAACAGGCAAAGTATCAACGGTTCTGTAATCAAGTTTAAGAAGCGTAGTTGCTTCTGCGGAACAAGATCGGAAGTAATGATAGCGTCCAATTCTGCTAAGAATGCAATGAAACTTTTCTTCAAATGCAAATTATGCGGTTTTTATTATTTTTGGGAGCCCGATGCAGATGAAATCAGTAATGAAATAATGGAAAGTATATGTTTAATGTCAAGGGTTAGAGAAGCAGATACATGCAATGTTAATCAAGACAACAACGAAGCTGTCCATGCTCTGTGTAGGATGATTGCTGAAAAAAATGAAAAATTGAGAAAAGATGTGATGTATTTGAAGTTTCTATACTATTTTAATCTTATGCTAATGATAAATGTAATGTTTGTGAAGTGAATGTATATGATATGAGTTTATCCTACCCTATAGAATGAAAGAAAATGCATATAAATTCATAACTTCTGTCACAAAAGAATCAGCATATTGTTAGAACCTGCCTCAAATAATATGCAAGACAACCAGCAATAACTTCTGCAAATCATCAATTGATCGATAATTTAGGCAACTTGGTGAATTTTGTACACAAAAGTTAACATCAAAATCTGCCCTATAGCACTGATTTACCAAGGATAAAACATATCAATTCAACTTTCAACTAATATCTTAACAAGCAAAATAAATACCTATTTTAGTAGATAAGGTTGTTGTCTGCATTCAAGCTAACCTAATCATAATGTTTTGGGCTACTAGGAGGTATCCAAAAACCAACAAATTCCTCCACACCAAAATTAATATTTGAGTACGATACCTGGGTTACATATAGAGCAGTCTACACTTTGTTTTGACTTCCATCTGCGACAGTTGATGCTTGGGTAGATGGTAACACGGAAGATGTTTCTCCAACCGACTGCTTCTTTTTCTTTGTTTTCACTGGTTTAGCAAGCACCTACCAGTCAGATCCTTCAATTATATGAGTTTTTCGAAATTCATGCGAAATTCAATGCTATGATAGTTCAGAGAAAATACAACCATGAGTTACAAACCGTACCTTTTCCTTTCCTTTGTTTCCAATGGCACCACCTGCATTTGATGCAGTCTGTGATATCAGTGGCTCACTGGCAACTTCTCTAATTGTGATACCGGACTGGGGACCTGTCTCAATAACTTGAACTTGGGTTCTATTTTTGTTTTTCTACAGTGTCAATTCCAGCATTATAAACATTCTAATGAAACACATTGTCTGAGCTAGTAATACAAATACATAAAATTACCATAGCATTTATTTACCTTAATTGGAAGTGCAGATTCTGGTATTTTGCAGCTCCGTTTGTTGTGCCCTGTACCTTTGCATCTGGCACATTTGACAGTAAAATGCTTCCCACCAGCTCTAGCCTCACCCTCCTCACGTTTTCTTAATTTTCTAGGTCTTCCAGCTCGCTTTCCATAAGTCGGAGGTCCAACAGCAGCTCTCGGTACATCATCCCATCTCGATTTGTGTGGGACTGGATGAATCATGGTCGTATAAGTCTTGATGTAGGCATCTTTTTTGAGCTCAGGATACAGATATTGGTCATAGTCAACCGTTTTCCCCATGTGTGTAGCATAATGATTTATGCAGAACTGCATGAGGACATGGAATGCCTGATATTTGCCATTCTCGGCAGTCACATGTTAACTTACCTAAGTCCACCATCTAGTTCAAGACATCTCCATTAACCTCATACTCTTTGTTGCCAGCATAAAAGCAACTGAATTTCCTGCAAAGACCTGCATATTTTAACATCCTACCCTGCACGTAAGGTGTCAAATTTCCTTGCCAATCATGCGCATCTTTCAAGTATTTTTGGATCATATTCATATTCTGCCTTCGAATGAACTCGAAGAGATCCAGATAAGACATGCATCTTGGAGGTCTCAACATCCTGTTGTAGCTCTCTGAGCAGTTATTGGTCACATGATCTACCCTGACAGTTTCATCAAATCTCCACCTTTGCCAGTCATCATGATCTAGCCTACCCAACCAATCATATGTGCCAATATTCTCTTCCTTTATCTGTAGCATGACTGCATTATGTTCTTGCCTTGTGTAAACCTTTGCAGCTTCCCACAACTTCGCTTTCAGCCAATTGCTTCTATATAGCCGTCTCAGATTTGCATCCAAATGTCTAACACATGACCTTCTCGTGAAAACAACAAGGGATAAGTAAAGCAGCTCAGTATGGCACCAAAGACAGATTTAAAATAACTAAAGTATTTTCGGTTGGTCAACTTAAGTTTAAACCAGAAAACAATTGATAACTCGAAACTCTGAAAATTAAAAATTTATCATAAAAAAATTCACCAGTGCAGAACTGTAAACAACAACATAAGACTGGAAAACACTAACCTGTGGCTGTACTCAGGGAACACTGCATCCAAAGCAGGCAGGATACCCTTCTGTCGATCTGACATGAAACAGATTTTTCGTGTTGGTGGTATCTTCAAACTGCAGCGAAGGTGTTGAAGGAACCATTGCCATGTGTCCTTCTTTTCCGAGTCCACAACACCCGCTGCTAATGGTAGCAAGCCACTGTTGGCATCCAAGGTAACTGCAGTTAGAAGAACCCCTTCAAATGGTCGTTTTAAATGGCATCCATCCACCCCAATAAAACTCCTTCAATGCGCAAATGATTCACCTTGTGCGGCGAAACAGACGAACATCCTTGAAAACATTGGATCTTCTCCTACTGTCCTCACTAGTGCAGTTGAACCTGGGTTGGATCTCTACACCATCACACAGTACTTCCTTAAAAATTGAAAACAACTCATATGCTCCACTTTAATCTTTCGTCGCACTCTAGCCATGACTTTGTACAGTGTTCTTTGTTTCACTGTCACCTTGTAATCACGCTGTAGGAGCCCTGCAAGTGTTTCGATATCAAGGTTTGGGCATGATCTGATCAGACCTTTGAACTTCTTTATTATCCATTTCACCCTAGCTTCCACGTTGTTTACTAACCTGTCATATGTGTGGTTGTCGTTGTACTCTGTAATTTTCATGGTATTACCAAAAATTACCTATCGTGCTCTAATTGACCATGAACAAGAAACCCCTCTACATCTATAATAGATTATGTTTGGATCATTCACCAGGCGCATCAAATTGACTCTTTATTGCACAACATAGTCCTTAAGGACTTCTCTGAGTTCGTAGACAGACTCGAACGTCTGTCTAACCTTGAATTGTATAGGTTGGCCTGATGAGAAAATATAAGGATCTCCCCTCATCATGTTGTTCAATTTCCTCTCCAGATCTGCCTGCACATCACAAGAATCATCACTGTAGTCGTCCTCTGATTGGCACTCATCATATTGATCCAACCCCTCCCACTGTCCAGGATCCGAATGATATTCTGCATCTTCTTCAGCATCATTATTATGAGGCCCACTATTGTTTGTTGTCTGCCCCTGTGGAGTCACCTCTGGATTATTAAAATCGTTTAATCCAAAGTCAGAGTCAGTAAGGTCTGCCGATCCAGCCTCAAAATCATCTATATCAGAGTTATCAGAATGTTTCCTTTTCTGTCTGCTACTTCCTAAATCTTCAAAATTATGTCCCAAGTCCAAATTAAGATTGTCCTGTTCTTGTGGAATTTCTGCCTCATCTTCATTCCTATACCATTCGTCATCTCCATAGTCAGTAGTGTCGATAAAATCACTCAAATCAACGGGGAAGAATGGCCCTGGAGTCACTGGCATAGTTTGGCAGTCTAGATCAATGTTGGGTGCAATTTTTGGGGTGCACAACTCTTCAATACTTACTACAGGTAGCTGTTCATCACTCTGATTGTGGTGTGTACATGGTATGTTCTGAGGTTGTTCTGCAGATTCGGATGGCTGACTGACAGGTGCGGTGATGTTCGGATCACCCAGTTCAATAATTGTAGGGGTCCCGTTGCTATAAACTTGTCCAGGAAAAGTTTTTGTAACTGGTTCCTCTAATCTCTCAGCAGAAGTATTATGAGCACAATCTGCCAACAAAAGGACAGGCTCCGTCACTATAAGCTCCTCTGCGGCTCTCTGGTCGTCTAGCATAGTTTGATGCATATGATGGTCAGATAGGGTAACCACTAACTCGAGAGGAGGGTATTTGAAGAATCTGCTTAAATAAGCCCTTACATCCAGAGCATCTTCAAGCATGTGGTCAGTAAACAATGCAACATCCTCACTCTTCCAAGGTAGATATGCCACCAAATCAGCATGAACAGCAGCATCCAAGTCCAAGTTGGTCACTTCCCTTAACAGCTCTATAAGACATATCCTTTCCATGTCCATATACCTTGCCCAACGTCTCCCATAATATGTTATAAAGACCTTGACACCTTCGAATTGAATATCCCTATTAAACAGAGAACATGAAGACAAAATAGACGGTTAGAAAATAAAATTGACCAGAAAACACCCTAATGTAACATATTACAACAACACCCATGTTCCAAACTTTGTTTCAACCACAAATAGAATAATCAAACCCTATATGTACCATATGTAAATACAAGAGCTAGATATCTGGGTAAACAACAAACTCATCAACTCAAAGCAACAATCGTTTTACAACCTGAAGGTAGCAACACCAGATTATTTAGCTCAAATAAGAAGTCATCATTATAAATCATGAGACACCAAAAAACAACTCAACAAACTCCAGTTACAGCACAATTTAATTGGAACCCAAAAAACTACATTAACATAACGAGCCCTAAATACCAAAAAACAAAAAATTAACCAACCATCCTTTAATAACGTGACTTACAAGTTATCTTCCTCTGTTTTTTGGCGGGTCATCTATTTCCAAACTTTCAAAATCCAAGCCTGCAAAAACCCTAACTACTTAGGTCGATGCGTGAATATCTTTTGAGACAATATGTAACACAAATGGGGGAAGGCTAAAACAAGGGTTTGATGATCTCGTACCAGTGTAGTTGTAGCTTCACTGCAGAGTCGAAAGTGGAGGGAAGGTTGAACTTTCTGACCTTCGAACAAGGTCCTTCCATGAAAACCCATTTCTTTTTTAACCCCTTCTCCTTCTGGATGACGTGGCAGCACACTGACCTTACAATTAAATAATTTTTAAAATCTTTGCAATTCGTTTTTTTAATTAAAACAAATAATTAAATTAAAAATTGAGAAATGACCATCATACCCCTAGCAGGAAAAGAGGAGGGAACTAACACTGAAGGCATGAACAGTAATTTTGACGGAAACAGTTGAAAAGTGGTTTTCTGGCCAATTCTGAAACGGTGGAGGTTTTTTAGCTATTAAGTGAAAGCTGCTGTGGCAAAATGGAAATAACCCTAACTTATATTAGCATTATTCAATGAGGAATGGATCACTTTCTTTATTTAAAAATAACTCGAAATTGTTAAACCATGGCGTGTACTATCCCTTAAGAGATCTGACAGAATTTGCAAAGTAAGCTACTCTAGCTTTGGTGGTCCGAATTTCGATTCGGTTTTTGCGCCAAGTAACTTATATTAGCATTATTCATTTAGGAATGAATCATTTTCTTTATTTAAAAATAAATCGAAATTGTCAAATCATGGTGTGTACTATCCCCTAAGAGATTTGGCAGAATTTGAAAAGTAAGCTACTCTAGCGTTTGTGGTCCGGATTTCGATGCGGTTTTTGCGCAAAGTAACTTATATTAATATTTTTCAATGAGGAATGGATCACTTTCTTTATTTAAAAATAACTCAAAATTGTCAAACCATGGCGTGTACTATCCCCTTAGAGATCTAGCAGAATTTGCAAAGTAAGCTACTCTAGCGTTTGTGGTCCGAATTTCGATACGGTTTTTGCATGAAGTGACTTATATTCACATTATTCTATGAGGAATGGATCACTTTTTTTATTTAAAAATAACTCGAAATTGTCAAACCATGGCATGTACTATCCCCTTAGAGATCTGACAGAATTTGCAAAGTAACCTACTCTAGCGTTTGTGGTCCGAATTTCGATGCGGTTTTTGCACCAAGTAACTTATATTAGCATTATTCAATGAGGAATGGATTACTTTCTTTATTTAAAAATAATAAGAAATTGTCGAACCATGGCGTGTACTATCCCCTTAGAGATCTGGCAGAATTTGCAAAGTAAGCTACTCTAGCGTTTGTGGTCCGAATTTCGATGCGATTTTTGTGCCAAGTAACTTATATTAGCATTATTCAATGAGGAATAAATCGCTTTCTTTATTTAGAAATAACAAGAAATTGTCAAACCATGGCGTGTATTATCCCCTAAGTGATCTGACAGAATTTGCAAAGTAAGCTACTCTAGTGTTTGTGGTCCGAATTTCGATGCGGTTTTTGCGTCAAGTAACTTATATTAGCATTATTCAGTGTGGAATGGATCAATTTCTTTATATAAAAAAAATTCGAAATTGTAAAACCATGGCGTGTACTATCCCCTTACAGATCTAGCAGAATTTGCAAAGTAAGCTACTCTAGTATTTGTTGTCCGAATTTCGATGCGGTTTTTGCGCCAAGTAACTTATATTATCATTATTCCATGAGGAATGCATCACTTTATTCTTTAAAAATAACTCAAAATTGTCAAACCATGGCGTGTACTATCCCCTTAGAGATCTTGCACAATTTGCAAAGTAAGCTACTCTAGCGATTGTGGTCCGAATTTCGATGCGGTGTTTGCGCCAAGTAACTTATATTAGCATTATTCAATGAGCAATGGATCATTTTCTTTATTTAAATATAAATGGAAATTGTCAAACCATGGCGTGTACTATCCCCTTAGAGATATGGAAGAATTTGCAAAGTAAGCTACTCTAGCGTTTGTGGTCCGAATTTCGATGCAATTTTTAAGCCAAGTAACTTATATTAGCATTATTCAATGAGCAATGGATCACTTTCTTTATTTAAAAGAAAGAAGAAATTGTCAAACCATGGCTTGTACTATCCCCTTAAAGATCTGGCAGAATTCGCAAAGTAAGCTACTCAAATTTTTGTGGTTCGAATTTCGATGCGGTTTTTGCGCCAAGTAATCTATATTAGCATTATTCAATGAGGAATGGATCACTTTCTTTATTTAAAAATAACAAGATGTTGTCAAACCATGGCATGTACTATCCCCTCAGAGATCTTGTAGAATTTCAAAGTAAGCTACTCTAATGTTTGTGGTCCGAATTTCGATACGGTTTTTGCGCCAAGTAACATATATTAGCATTGTTCAATGAGGAATTTATCACTTATTTTATTTAAAAATAGCTCAAAATTTTCAAACTATGGCGTGTACTATCCCTTTAGAGATTTGGAAGAATTTGCAAAGTAAGTTACTCTAGCGTTTGTGGTCCGAATTTCGATGCGGTTTTTGTGCCAAGTAACTTATATTAGCATTATTCAATGGGAATGGATCACTTTGTTTAATTAAAAATAACAACAAATTGTCAAACCATGGCGTGTACTATCCCCATAGAGATATGACAGAATTTGCAAAGTAAGCTACTCTAGAGTTTATGGTCTGAATTTCGATGCGGTTTTTGCGCCAAGTAACTTGTATTACCATTATTTAATGAAGGATGAATCACTTTCATTATTTAAAAATAACTCGAATTTGTCAAACCATGGCGTGTACTATCCCCTTAGAGATCCGGGAGAATTTGCAAAGTAAGCTACTCTAGCGTTTGTGGTCCGAATTTCGAATCGATTTTTTTGTCAAGTAACTTATATTATCATTATTCAACGAGGAATGGATCACTTTCTTTATTTAAAAATAACAAGAAATTGTCAAACAATGGCGTGTACTATTCCCTCAGAGATTTGGCAGAATTTGCAAAGTAAGCTACTCTAGCTTTGTGGTCCGAAATTCGATGCGGTGTTTGCGCCTAGTAACTTATATTAGCATTATTCAATGAGCAGTAGATCAGTTTCTTTATTTAAAAATAACTGGAAATTTTCAAACCATGGTGTGTACTATCCCCCTAAGAGATATGGAAGAATTTGCAAAGTAAGCTACTCTAGCGTTTGTGGTCGAAATTTCAATGCAGTTTTTGCTCCAAGTAACTTATATTAGCATTATTAAATTAGAAATGGATCACTTTATTATTCAAAAATAACTCAAAATTGTCAAAACATGACGTGTACTATCCCTTTAGAGATCTGGCAGAATTTGCAAAGTAAGCTACTCTAGCGTTTAGGGTCCGAATTTCGATGCAGTTTTTTTGCCAAGTAACTTATATTAGCATTATTCCATGAGAAATGGATCACTTTATTATTTAAAAAAAACTCAAAATTGTCAAAATATGGCGTGTACTATCCCCTTAAAGATCTGGCAGAATTTGCAAAGTAAGCTACTCTAGCGTATGTGGTCCGAATTTCGATGCGGTGTTTGCGCCAAGTAACTTATATTAGCATTATTCAATTAGCAATGGATCAGTTTCTATATATAAAAATAACAGGAAATTGTCAAACCATGGCGTGTACAATCCCCTTAGTGATATGGAAGAATTTGCAAAGTAAGCTACTCTAGGGTTTGTGGTCCGAATTTCGATGAGTTTTTTGCGCCAATTAACTTATATTAGCATTATTCAATGAGCAATGAATCACTTTCTTTATTTAAAAGTAACAATAAATTGTCAAACCATGGCGTGTACTATCCCCATAGAGATCCAACAGAATTTCGCAAAGTAAGCTACTCTAACGTTTGTGGTCCGAATTTCGATGCGGTTTTTGCGCCAAGTAATCTATATTAGCATTATTGAATGAGGAATGGATCACTTTTTTATATAAAAATTAAAAGAAATTGTCAAACCATGGCGTGTACTATCCCCTTAGAGATCTTGTAGAATTTGCAAAGTAAGCTACTCTAGCGTTTGTGGTCCGAATTTTGATACGGTTTTTGCGCCAAGTAACTTATATTAGCATTATTCAATGAGCAATGGATCACTTTCTTTATTTAAAAATAACAATAAATTGTCAAACCATGGCGTGTACTATCCCCATAGAAATCCGGCAGAATTTCGCAAAGTAAGCTACTCTAACGTTTGTGGTCCGAATTTCGATGCGGTTTTTGCGCCAAGTAATCTATATTAGCATTATTGAATGAGGAATGGATCACTTTGTTATTAAAAAATAACTCAAAATTGTCAAACCATGGCGTGTACTATCCCTTTAGAGATCTGGCAGAATTTGCAAAGTAAGCTACTCTAGCGTTTGTGGTCCGAATTTCGATGCAGTTTTTGCGACAAGTAACTTATATTAGCATTATTCCATGAGAAATGGATCACTTTATTATTTAAAAATAACTCAAAATTGTCAAACTATGGCATGTACTATCCCCTTAGAGATCTGGCAGAATTTACAAAATAAGCTACTCTAGCGTTTGTGGTCTGAATTTCGATACAGTTTTTGCGTCAAGTAACTTATATTAGAATTATTCCATGAGAAATGGATCACTTTATTATTTATAAATAACTCAAAATTGTCAAGCCACGGCTTGCACTATCCCCTTAGAGATCTGGCAGAATTTGCAAAGTAAGCTACTCTAGCGTTTGTGGTCCGAATTTCGATGCGGTGTTTGTGCAAAGTAACTTATATTAGCATTATTCAATTTGCAATGGATCAGTTTCTTTATATAAAAATAACAGGAAATTGTCAAACCATGGCGTGTACTATCCCCTTAGAGATATGGAAGAATTTGCAAAGTAAGCTACTCTAGGAATTGTGGTCAGAATTTCGATGCAGTTTTTGCGCCAATTAACTTATATTAGCATTATTCAATGAGCAATGGATCACTTTCTTTATTTAAAAGTAACAATAAATTGTCAAACCATGGCGTGTACTATCCCCATAGAGATCCGGCAGAATTTCGCAAAGTAAGCTACTCTAACGTTTGTGGTCCGAATTTCGATGCGGTTTTTGCGCCATGTAATCTATATTAGCATTATTGAATGAGGAATGGATCACTTTTTGATATAAAAATTAAAAGAAATTGTCAAACCATGGCGTGTACTATCCCCTTAGAGATCTTGTAGAATTTGCAAAGTAAGCTACTCTAGCATTTGTGGTCCGAATTTTGATACGGTTTTTGCGCCAAGTAACTTATATTAGCATTATTCAATAAGGAATTGATCACTTTCTTTATTTAAAAATGACTCAAAATTGTCAAACCTTGGAGTGTACTATCCCCTTAAAGATTTGGCAGAATTCGCAAAGTAAGCTACTCTACCGTTTGTGGTCCGAATTTCGATGCGGGTTTTGTGCCAAGTAACTTATATTAGCATTATTCAATGGGAATGGATCACTTTCTTTAATTAAAAATAACAAGAAATTGCCAAACCATGGCGTGTACTATCCCTGTAGAGATCTCGCAGAATTTGCAATGTAAGCTACTCTAAAGTTTGTGGTCCGAATTTCGATACAATTTTTGCGCCAAGTAACTTATATTAGCATTATTCCATGAGAAATGGATCACTTTATTATTAAAAAATAACTCAAAATTATCAAACCATGACGTGTACTATCCCGTTAGAGATCTGGCAAAATTTTCAAAGTAAGCTACTCTAGCGTTTGTGGTCCGAATTTCGATGCGGTTTTTGTGCCAAGTAACTTAAATTAGCATTATTAAATGAGGAATGAATCAGTTTCTTTATTTAGAAATAACTCAAAATTGGCAAACCATGGCGTATCCTTAGAGAACTGGCAAAATTTGCAAAGTAAGCTACTCTAGCGTTTGTGGTCCAAATTTCGTTGCGGTTTTTACGCCAAGTAACTTATACTAGCATTATTCAATGAGGAATAGATCACTTTCTTTATTTAAAAATAACTCGAAATTGTCAAACCATGGCGTGTACTGTCCTCTTAGAGATCTGGTAGAATTTGCAAAGTAAGCTACTCTAGCGTTTGTGGTCCGAATTTCGATGCTGTTTTGCGCCAAGTAACTTATATTAGCATTATTCAATGAGGAATAGATAACTTTCTTTATTTAAAATAACAAGAAATTGTCAAACCATGGCGTGTACTATCCTCTTAGTGATTTGGCAGAATTTGCAAAGTAAGCTACTCTAGCGTTTGTGGTCCGAATTTCGATGCGGTATTTGCTCCAAGTAACTTATAATAGCATTATTCAATGAGCAATGCATCAGTTTCTTTATTTAAAAATAACTGGAAATTGTCAAACCATGGCGTGTACTATCCCTTTAGAGATTTGGAAGAATTTGCAAAGTAAGCTACTCTAGCGTTTATGGTTCGAATTTCGATATAGTTTTTGCGCCAAGTAACTTATATTAGCATTATTCAATGAGGAATGGATACCTTTCTTTATTTAAAAGTAAAAAAAATTGTCAAACCATGGCTTGTACTATCCGCATAGAAATCTGGCAGAATTCGCAAAGTAAGCTACTCTAACGTTTGTGGTTCGAATTTCGATGCGGTTTTTACGCCAAGTAATCTATATTAGCATTATTCTATGAGGAATGGATCACTTTCTTTATTTAAAAATAACAAAAAATTGTCAAACCATGGCGTGTACTATCCCCTCAGAGATCTTGTAGAATTTGCAAATTAAGCTACTCTAGCGTTTGTGATCCGAATTTTGATACGGATTTTGCGCCAAGTAACTTATTTTAACATTATTCAATGAGGAATGTATCACTTTCTTTATTTAAGAATAACTCGAAATTTTCAAACCATGGCGTGAAATTTCCCTTTAGAGAAATGGCAGAATTTGCAAAGTAAGCTACTCTAGCGTTTGTGGTCCGAATTTTAAAGCGGTTTTTACGCCAAGTAACTTATATTAGCATTATTCAATGATGAATGGATCACTTTCTTTATTAAAAAATAACTTGAAATTGTCAAACCATGGCTTGTACTATCCCCTTAGAGATCTGACAGAATTTGCAAAGTAAGCTACTCTAGTGTTTGTGGTCCGAATTTCGATGCAGGTTTTGCGCCAAGTAACTTATATTAGCATTATTCAAAGAGGAATTGATCACTTTCTTTATTTAAAACAACTCAAAATTGTCAAACCATGGCGTGTACTATCCCCTTAGAGATTTGGCAGAATTTGCAAAGTATGTTACTCTAGCGTTTGTGGTCCGAATTTCGATGCGGTTTTTGTGCCAAGTAACTTAAATTAGCATTATTCAATGATGATTGAATCACTTTCTTTATTTAGAAATAACTCAAAATTGGCAAACCATGGCGTCCCCTTAGAGAATTGGCAGAATTTGCAAAGTAAGCTACTCTAGCGTTTGTGGTCCAAATTTCATTGCGGTTTTTGCTCCAAGTAACTTATACTAGCGTTATTCAATGAGGAATAGATCACTTTCTTTATTTAAAAATAACTCGAAATTGTCAAACCATGGAGTGTACTGTCCTCTTAGAGATCTGGCAGAATTTGCAAAGTAAGCTACTCTAGCGTTTGTGGTCCGAATTTCGATGCTGTTTTACGCCAAGTAACTTATATTAGCATTATTCAATGAGGAATAGATCACTTTCTTTATTTAAAATAACAAGTAATTGTCAAACCATGGCGTGTACTAATCCCTTAGAGATCTGGCAGAATTTGCAAAGTAATCTACTCTAGCATTTGTGGTCCGAATTTCGATGCGATGTTTGCGCCAAGTAACTTATATTAGCATTATTCAATGAGCAATGCATCAGTTTCTTTATTTAAAAATAACTGGAAATTGTCAAACTATGGCGTGTACTATCCCCTTAGAGATTTGGAAGAATTTGCAAAGTAAGCTACTCTAGTGTTTGTGGTCCGAATTTCGATACAGTTTTTGCGCCAAGTAACTTATATTAGCATTATTCAATGAGGAATGGATCACTTTCTTTATTCAAAAATAACTTGAAATTGTCAAACCATGGCGTGTACTATCCCCTTAGAGATTTGGAAGAATTTGCAAAGTAAGCTACTCTAGCGTTTATGGTCTGAATTTCGATGCGGTTTTTGTGCCAACTAACTTAAATTAGCATTATTAAATGAGGAATGAATCAGTTTCTTTATTTAGAAATAACTCAAAATTGGCAAACCATGGCGTCTCCTTAGAGAACTGGCTGAATTTGCAAAGTAAGCTACTCTAGCGTTTGTGGTCCAAATTTCGTTGCGGTTTTTGCGCCAAGTAACTTATACTAGCATTATTCAATGAGGAATAGATCACTTTCTTGATTTAAAAATAACTCGAAATTGTCAAACCATGGCGTGTACTGTCCTCTTAGAGATCTGGTAGAATTTGCAAAGTAAGCTACTCTAGCGTTTGTGGTCCGAATTTCGATGCTGTTTTGCGCCAAGTAATTTATATTAGCATTATTCAATGAGGAATAGATCACTTTCTTTATTTAAAATAATAAGAAATTGTCAAACCATGGCGTGTACTATCCTCTTAGTGATTTGGCAGAATTTGCAAAGTAAGCTACTCTAGCGTTTGTGGTCCGAATTTCGATGCGGTTTTTGCGCCAGGTAACTTATATTAGCATTATTCAATGAGGAATGGATCACTTTCTTTATTTAAAAATAACAAGAAATTTTCAAACCATGACGTGTACTATCCCCTTAGAGATCTGGCAGAATTTGCAAAGTAAGCTACTTTAGCGTTTGTGGTCCGAATTTCGATGCGGTTTTTGCGCCATGTAACTTATATTAGCAATATTCAAAGGAATAGATCATTTTCTTTGTTTAAAAATAACTCGAAATTGTCAAACCATGGCGTGTACTATCTGTTTAGAGATCTGGCAGAATTTGCAAAGTAAGCTACTCTAGCGTTTGTGGTCTGAATTTCGATGCGGTTTTTGCACCAAATAACTTCTATTAGCATTATTCAATGAGGAATGGATCACATTCTTTATTTAAAATAACAAGAAATTTTTTTTTTAATGAAATAGGCAAAGTTCATCAGGAATCCCTACTAGGTAGGCACCCCCTAGAACTGAGCCGAACTTTATTGAAAGAAAAAGGAAAACAAAGAGTCTGTCAAACAATACCCAAAAGATATAAAGAAAGGCCTAAACAGGTGTCCTGATGAAAGAAAGGCCTAGACAGTGGGCCTGATGAAAATGGGCCTAGACAAGGGGCCTAATAAAGAGTAGTGGCCTAAACAGATGGCCGAATATAATAAGAGGCCCATAATGGAGCCTAAAATGAAGAAACGAAACAAGATCGTGAAGAGAAAAACTTGAAAACGTCAGTGTCGTTCTCCGGCAGTCTGGCCTTGTTCGCTGGCAGCGGACGGTGGCGGCGGATGGGTTCGCCGTCACCCTTCTTCTGTTGGCTGGCAGCGGATGCTGACGGCGGACGCCTGCAGAGAGCGCCGCTTCTGTTCGCCGTCACCTGTCTTCTGTTGGCTGGCAGCGGGTGCTGACGGCAGGCGTTGGCCGTCACCTTTCTTCTGTTGGCTGGCAGCGGACGCTGGCGGCGGACACCTACAGAGAGCGCCGCTTTCTTTGGCCGTCATCTTCCTTCTGTTGGCTGGCAGCGGGTGCTGGCAGCGAACCCCTGCAGGAAGCGCCGGGTTTTGGTGTCTCCTTTCTTCCGTGAGCGTTGAGGCTGTCCATCCCGAACGAGTCTTGAATCATGAAAACCTGAAAAAAGGTCTACCTTGGAGGTCCCTGCAAATGAAAGGCCAGAGGAAATCTGGGCAGGTAGTCCAAGTCTTGATGCTATCCGTGCGAAGCTTGGTGAGTCTGTCTGCTGCTTGGTTGCCTTCTTTGTAGATGTGCTAGATGACGAAGTCCAGACGCTTTATGTGATGAAGGCAGTTGAGCCATCTAGCCAAGAGATTCCAGGGGACGCAGTCTGAGCGAGTCTTGACCAGATGAACCACCAGAGTTGAGTCGGATTCCACCCAGAGGCGAGTCCAGTCCTTCTCGATCGCGTATTCGATGGCTAGGATAAATGCTAGAATTTCTGCTTCGTATGCGTCTCCGAGTCCACCTGTACCTGTAAAAGCAAATTTAAAAAAATCACGTGAGTTACGGAAGACACCTCCAGCCACCAGTCTTCCGTCTCCATCTCCCGCACTCCCGTCTATGTTGACCTTGGTCCATCCCGACGAAGGGCCATTCCACCACACTTCCTTAACCACCTTTGGACACTGAAAGTAGCCGCTGAGTTTGAAAAGGGAAAGGGCTTTAAAGTCAGGTAGGGAATTGTACATGATGCCGAATTTGAAGGTTTTGAGGTTGTGGACAGTCGACCAAATTCTGGAGATAACTGAGTGGTTAGGCATAGCTTTGTTGTTGAAGCATTTTCTGTTACGAGCTATCCATATTTCCGCACAAATAGAGCTCATGAGGGTTTTCAAAATAGCTTTCATCCCAGGGCAGCATGCCCAGTGCATAATGGTGCTAATCAAGCTCACTATGCTTACATTTAGATTCAAATGAAATCCCAGCTTGTCTAAAAAGTAGTCCCAAATCTTCCTACTAAAGCCACAGCCTAACATAATATGATCCGTAGACTCCGAGTTTTTTAGACAAAATGGGCAGGCTGAGACAATTGTGACCCTTTTCCTCCGAAGATTGTTTTGGGTAGGGAGGGCTCCATGAAGAATCTTCCAAACTACCATAGACTCCCTAGGCGAAATGTAAGGGGCCCATATTTTCTTACCCCAGTCTACTTCAGGAAGGTGATGGGAAAATCCATCATAGGCAGCCTTACAAGTTACTTTGCCTAACTTTCTGTTCTTCCAAATAAGTCTGTCTTTCCCCCCACGAATGATTCTGACTTTCTTGATGTCTTCACAAATATCTGCAAAGTCCACTTCCAACCAATCCGGAAGACACCAACTACCATTCGAATAGAAATCCGAGACCAGGGAATTTTGATCTTCAATTCTTGCATCCTCGACCCTGTCTCTAATAGTATATCCCAACCAGTTCATAGACCAAAACTTAACCACACTATGTTCCCCCACAAGCCATATAGTTTCGGCCAGCAGCCCACTAAAGACATCTCTGATCGAGGACCAAATCGTGGATTTATAATAAACAGTTCTAGCAGAGCCATCTTTATTCACCAGCTTAGCTCTAAGAGAGGAGAGAATAGGAGTGTTGCCTTCCAGGATAGCCCAAGCAAGTTTGGACAACATGGCTTTGTTTGTGGCTTTGAGCGTCCGAACGCCCAGACCCCCCTCCTTATTGATTGTGCAGACCTTTTTCCACGCAACAGTCAGTAATCTCCTTACTGTGGTAACTCCAGTCCAGATAAAGTTTTTAATGCATTTATCTAGCGATTTCAGCATCAGAGCAGGCCAACGGTATACTGCAAAAGAGTGATTAAGCAATCCAGATATAACAGATTTTACCAGCATTACTCTACCTGCCTAGGATAAAGTCTTCGTCCATGTATTGAATTTGGCCAGAACCTTGTCATAGAGCTGTTGCAAGTGCGTCCTTTTGGGAACTCCCGGAAAGATAGGGACGCCCAAATTTACGCAAGGGAGGCTGCCAACTATCATTTTCAAAGCATGTTTTACAGAAGCCAATGATCCACGCTGAACTCCGCTTCCAAAGAAAACATGAGATTTAGCATAATTCACTCTTTGACCCGACATATTTCCGTAGCGGTCCAGAAAAGTGACGATGATTTTGGCATTTGTCTGTGTGGCTTTACAGAAAATCATCACATCATCCGCATATAGAAGGTGAGAAGGGAGTAGTGTCTTCTTCGAGTTATTGGAAGGACGCAGCTCACCTTTATCAACCATCCGCAGCAAGCCTCTACTAAAATATTCCTCAGCAAAACAAAAGAGTAAATGCGAGAGCGGATCACCTTGTCTGACCTCTTTCGAACAGGCAAAAAATCCGTGCAGGATTCCATCAAAAAGAATGGAGATGCGGGAGGACGAGAGCAGATGCTTCACCCAGGACAGAAACTTCTCGTAGAACCCAAAGCAACGGAGAACCTCCAGAAGAAACGACCACTCCACCATATCGAAAGCTTTCTTGATATCAACCTTCATAGCCATTTGACCCCCTGCCCCTCTCCGATTCATGCTATTGATTGCTTCAGAGGCCAAAGCAATACAATGATGGATATTGCGACCCGGGACAAAGCCGAACTGATTGGGAGCTAGAACCTGACTTGCGATGCTACCCAGTCTAGTAGCCATAATCTTCGTCACCACTTTAAATATGAAGTTACTCAACATGATCGGCCTGAACTGCTCCACTCTGTTTGCCTGCTCCACATTCGGAATGAGAACCATAAAGTTCGAGTTGAAGTTTATGGGGAGCTCACCTAAGATAAAGAAATTCCGGATGGCCGCATAAAGATCATCACCCATTATGTTCCAAGATTCTTTGAAGAATTTTCCAATATAACCATCTGGACCCGGGGCGCTATCTGCTGACATATCAAAAACCGCCTCTTTGACATCGGAGGGAGAAGGGACAGCTGTGAGCATGTGATTCTGCAACTCAGTTACCACATTTGGGATGACTTCCTTAACATCTGATAAATCAACTGGCTGGGAATGGGAGGATTTGAAGAGGTCTTCATAAAAAGCGGTAATATGAGCTCTGATCTTGCCCTGATCTGATGTCTGCTCTCCCTCAACTTCCAATGTGGAAATGTGGGCTTTAATTTTCCTAGAAGCAATGAAGGAGTGGTAGAACTTGGTATTTCTGTCCCCACAAGTTAACCAGGAGACTCTGGCCTTCTGTCTCAGAAAATCTTCTCTTACATTCAGCTCCTCTTCCAACTTCTGACAGCATCTTGTCTCTGCATCACGAAGATCATCAGAGTAGCCATCTTCCTCAATCTTGCTTTGGATATTGAGAAGGTTTTCGTTTGCTTTGTCTACTCTCTCAAAAATATTGCCAAATCTAGTTTTGTTCCAGATTCTCAAAATGTGCTTCAATCTCTTCAACTTCTTCTGGAACTTGATGATGGGATTAGGCTCCCAAAGAGGCTGGATCCAGTTGCTTTCCACAACCTGACAAAAATCAATATGGCCACACCAAGCATTGATAAACCGAAAAGGCCTACCAATATTGTTGAGGTTAGCATTTGACATTTTAAAAATAATGGGGGAATGGTCGGAGCCACTCCTAGCAAGCACTCTTCCCTCGATATTATCCCAAGCATCAACAAAGGCTAAATTACATAGGCCTCTATCTAGCTTACACTGCACATTGTGATCACCTTTTCTACCATTGCACCAAGTGTAGAGGTTGCCTTTTTGCTCAATTTCCACCAAATCATTCTCAAGAATCATATTCCTAAATTCTAAAGAAGCACTAGAATATGAGAAGGTTTTTTATTTTTTCTCATGACTACCCAAAATGCAATTAAAATCTCCACAAATCATCAAAGGGGTACCATCAACAACTCTACCCAAATCCAACCATAAATCTCTCCTCCTTCTATAATTCACATGGGCATAAACAAAGCCATATCTCGCACGCACGCCACCAAGAATTAAATTTAAAATAATAATTTGGGATGTGCACAAAATGATAGCCTCTAAATTGACATCATTTCTACCCAACACCCAAAGGCTAGGAACATCATTATTACCCACATTTTCACAAAGTAAGGTGTAACCAAAACTCTCCCAAAACTTCTTTGCGTCTAAGTCATAATACATCATAGGCTCCGCAATGCAAAAAAATATTAGGACGAAACTTAGAAATAAAATAGCTACAATATTTCCTACTCGAAGGCTTTCTAAAGCCTCTTATATTCCAATATTGTACTATCATTTCTTTTTCCTAGTTTGATGTCGGGTGCGAACAGCCTTGTAAGATCCGTCACTATTCTTATCCCCAGGTATATCTTTATTGCTAACTCTATCAGATATATCAATCAAAGATTCATTGATAGGATGAGTTACCTTAGAAGGAACACCTTGCAGCATTTTGGCCAGCTTATTTTCCTTTGCACCAGCTGCCTCTTGAGTAGGCTTAACCAAATCCTCTTTCGCTTCTTCAAGTTTGCGGGGAGATGAAGGGGCATTGGAGGAGTCATCCGTTTCCGAGTCCGAAATTGTGGTGATTTTAAATGCTTGCTCCACCTTTTCCAAGTCATCATTCTCAGAAGCCATGATGTCTTTGGGAGTGATTTTATCTGTGTAGATAGCAATAGCTTTCTCCGGTCCTGCTTCTACCTCCAGGACCTCTTCATCCTCTCCATCCTCTTCGTATTCACTTGCCCAGCTCTTTTTGGGTGGATCTACAAGAGGCTTATCTTTAATGCCCAAGATTGGGCCATCGTTCTGAGATAGTAGAACTTCAACGACAGACTTATCCAGTATTTTGGTAGAAGTCCAGGCTGCTTCATCTTCTAAAGGATCAATCATGGGGTCAGACACAATCATATTGCCCTGAGGCTCCGGTTCAGTAAGAGCTTCAACTTCTTTCTGAGGTCGTAAGGAGGTCATGAGGCGGGACAAAGATTGACCCACCGGAACTGATGTGTTTTTTGCTGCATTTTTCTTAGTCACCTGCTGCCACTCCTGGGTGACTTTAGGCTTAGGAGCACTCTATTTCGGAGGAATTGGAATTGAGGCTTTCTCATGTTGTACGATTTTGCTTTCTTTTTGAAGTCTCTTTCTGCAAACCTTGGCAGCATGACCCATAATTTGACAGAAGTTACAGAATTCTGGCCAACTCTCATAATGCACAGAAACTTGGACAGTCATACCATTCCCATGCTCAATTTGCACAAATGACTCTTTAGATCTAGATACATCCACCTCAATCAAAACTCTAGCATATTGCACGTGCGTGCATTCCATCGTTCTTTTGTCAATTTTTAAAGGTTGACCAACACATCTAGCAAGGTTCCAAATAATTGAAGGATCAAAATATTCTTCACCTAGATCATAAAATCTAACCCAAATTTGTGCAGCCGTAGATTTTTTAGATGAAGGATTAAAATTATTAGACCAAGGCAATAATCTAATCGTACTTGGGTGGAGGGACAGATTTGGAGTGATTCTAATGCGGTCACGTTCCTCCATAGATGAAAATTTAAAAGTGTAGAAACCCTTGCCCAAACTTGATATCTTCCAATCTCCTCGCGGATTCCATAACTTTTGAATTTTGGTTCTCAAATCTTCAATTTTCCACGGCATATCACTCGGTTTGAGAATGACTCTCCCAATCAAAGCCGTATCAAACATCTTAATTCTAGTAGCGTGCAATTCAGCAGATATGGGAATTGTCATGTAACTCCCCTTTCTCTCCGGAGTTGGAGCAGCAGCAGTATAGGCTTTCATCGTATCATAAGATTGTTCTCAACAGAGTAGATTTGTAGTTCATACCTTTGGGATTGGAGACCGGCGGTTGAATTTGACCGGTGGACGGTGCAGCCTTAGGCGACGCGGCCAAAGATGTGTCGCGCAACGGCGCGGTCTCGGGAGGAGACTAAGACGTAGAAGTCATGAACAGCAACCCAGAATTAGGTGCGGCCATGAAGGCCGGAATGTTATCCCAATAAGCAGCAAGATCTTTCGAAGACAGAATTGGGCGGCAGATATCACCATCAAAACCCGGATTGAAGTTTCGGAGGGGGTTCCTGAGGATGGAGGTCGGCTGAAAGGTGGCCGGTTGAGGGGTGGCCGGATGGGAGGGGTTCGGTTGGGATCGGGGCTGGATGGCGGCAAAGGCCGGTTGGTGGCAAGCTTGGGGTTGGACGGCGGTGGTGGGCAGGCCATGGGGGAGGCCGGAGGGAGGCATTTCGATGGTGGGGGTGGCCGAGAGGACAGAGGCGGGGGGGGGGGGGGGGGGGGGGGACGGTGGTGAGGGGGTGGCCGGCGGTGGGGGGTTTGGACGGCAAGTAGGCGGCGGCGGTGGTTGGGTCCTCCGGTGGTGGTGGCGGCGCGGTGGTGAGGCCCGACGGCGAAGAAGGCCGGCGGTGTTCCATGGCGGCAGCTTCAATCATCTTCAAAATTCTAGAGAGAAGTCAGAGCGTTTTCTCTCACTAGAATTCATCTTTTAAGTTTGGTATCATCTTAAATAACAAGAAATTGTCAAACCATGGCGTGTACTATCCCTTTAGAGATCTGGCAGAATTTGCAAAGTAAGCTACTCTAGCGTTTGTGGTCCGAATTTTGATGTTGTTTTTGCGCCATGTAACTTATATTACCATTATTTATTGAAGAATGAATCACTTTATTTATTTAAAAATAACTCGAAATTGTCAAACCATGGCGTGTACTATCCCCTTAAAGATCTGGCAGAATTTGCAAAGTAAGATACTCTAGCGTTTGTGGTTCGAATTTCGAGATCGATTTTGCCGCCAAGTAACTTATATTATCATTATTCAATGAGGAGTCGATCATTTTCTTTATTTAAAAATAACAAGAAATTGTCAAACCATGGCGTGTACTAATCCCTTAGAGATCTGGCAGAATTTGCAAAGTAAGCTACTCTAGCATTTGTGGTCCGAATTTCGATGCGGTGTTTGCGCCAAGTAACTTATATAAGCATTATTCAATGAGCAATGGATCAGTTTATTTATTTAAAAATAACAAGAAATTGTCAAACCATGGCGTGTACTATCCCCTTGGAGATATGGAAGAATTTGCAATGTAAGCTACTCTAGCGTTTGTGGTCCAAATTTTGATGCGGTTTTTAGGCCAAGTAACTTATATTAGCATTATTCAATGAGGAATGGATCACTTTCTTTATTCAAAAATAACTTGAAATTGTCAAACCATGGCGTGTACTATCCCTTAAGGGATCTGACAGAATTTGAAAAGTAAGCTACTCTAGTGTTTGTGGTCTGAACTTCGATGCAGTTTTTGCGCCAAGTAACTTATATTAGCATTATTCAATGAGGAATTGATCACTTACTTTATTTAAAACAACTCAAAATTGTCAAACCATGGCGTGTACTATCCCCTTAAAAATTTGGCAGAATTTGCAAAGTAAGTTACTCTAGCGTTTGTGGACCGAATTTTGATGCTGTTTTTGTGCCAAGTAACTTATATTACCATTATTCAATGAAGAATGGAACACTTTATTTATTTAAAAATAACTCAAAATTGTTAAACCATGGCGTCCTCTTAGAGAACTAGCAGAATTTGCAAAGTAAGCTACTCTAACGTTTGTGGTCCGAATTTCGATTCGGTTTTTGCGCCAAGTAACTTATACTAGCATTATTCAATGGGGAATAGATCACTTTCTTTATTTAAAAATAACTCGAAATTGTCAAACCATGGCGTGTACTATCCTCTTAGAGATCTGGAAGAATTTGCAAAGTAAGCCACTATAGCGTTTGTAGTCCAAATTTCGATGCGGTTTTGCGCCAAGTAACTTATATTAGCATTATTCAATGAGGAATAGATCACTTTCTTTATTTAAAATAACAAGAAATTTTCAAACCATGGCGTGTACTATCTCCTTAGAGATCTGGCAGAATTTGTAAAGTAAGCTACTCTAGCGTTTGTGGTCCGAATTTCGATGCAGTTTTTTCGCCAAAAAACTTCTATTAGCATTATTCAATGAGGAATGGATCACATTCCTTATTTAAAATAATAAGAAATTGTCAAACCATGGCGTGTACTATCTCCTTAGAGATTTGGTAGAATTTGCAAAGTAAGCTACTCTAGCGTTTGTGGTCCGAATTTCGATGCGGTTTTTGCGCCAAGTAACTTATATTAGAATTATTCAATGAGGAATGGATCACTTTCTTTATTTAGAAATGACTCAACATTGTCAAACCATGGCGTGTACTGTCCCCTTAGAGATCTAGCAGAATTTACAAAGTAAGCTACTCTAGCATTTGTGGTCTGAATTTCGATGCGGTTTTTGCGCCAAGTAACTTATATTAGCATTTTTCAATGAGGAATGGATCACTTTCATTATTTAAAAATAACTCGAAATTGTCAAACCATGGCGTGTACTATCCCCTAAGAGATCTGGAAGAATTTGCAAATTAAGCTACTGTAGTGTTTGTGGTCCGAATTTCGATGCGGTTTTTACGCCAAATAACTTATATAAGCATTATTCAATAAGGAATGGATCACTTTCTTTATTTAGAAATAACCAAAATTATCAAACCATGGCGTGTACTATCCCCTTAGAGATCTGGCGGAATTTGCAAAGTAAGCTACTCTAGGGTTTGTGAACCGAATTTCGATGCAGTTTTTGCGCCAAGAGACTTATATTAGCATTATTCAATGAAGAATGGATAACTTTCTTTATTAAAAAATAACTCGAAATTGTCAAACCATGGCGTGTACTATCCCGTTAGAGATGTGGCAGAATTTGCAAAGTAAGCTACTCAAGCGTTTGTGGTCCGAATTTCGATGCGGTTTTTGCGCCAAGTAACTTATATTAACATTAGTCAATGAGAAATGGATCACTTTCTTTATTTAGAAATAACTCTAAATTGTCAAACCATGGCGTGTACTATCCCCCTTAGGGATCTGGCGGAATTTGTAAAGTAAGCTACTCTAGCGTTTGTGATCTGAATTTCGATGCGAGTTTTGCGCCAAGTAACTTATATTAGCAATATTCAATGAGGAATGGATCACTTTCTTTATTCAAAAATAACACGAAATTGTCAAACCAAGGCGTATGCTATCCCTTAAGAGATCTTGTAGAATTTGCAAAGTAAGCTACTCTAGTGTTTGTGGTCCGAATTTCGATGCAGTTTTTGCGCCAAGTAACTTATATTAGCATTATTCAATGAGGAATTGATCACTTACTTTATTTAAAACAACTCAAAATTGTCCAACCATGGCGTGTACTATCCCCTTAGAGATTTGGCAGAATTTGCAAAGTAAGTTACTCTAGCGTTTGTGGACTTAATTTCGATGCTGTTTTTGCGCCAAGAAACTTATATAACCATTATTCAATGAAGAATGGATCACTTTATTTATTTAAAAATAACTTAAAATTGTCAAACCATGGCGTCCCCTTAAAGAACTAGCAGAATTTGCAAAGTAAGCTACTCTAGCGTTTGTGGTCCAAATTTCGATGCGGTTTTTGCGCCAAGTAACTTATACTAGCAATATTCAATGGGGAATAGATCACTTTCTTTATTTAAAAATAACTCGAAATTGTCAAACCATGGAGTGTACTGTCCTATTAGAGATCTGGAAGAATTTGTAAAGTAAGCCACTCCAGCGTTTGTAGTCCGAATTTCGATGCGGTTTTGCGCCAAGTAACTTATATTAGCATTATTCAATGAGGAATAGATCACTTTCTTTATTTAAAATAACAAGAAATTGTCAAACCATGGCGTGTACTATCTCCTTATAGATCTGGCAGAATTTGCAAAGTAAGCTACTCTAGCGTTTGTGGTCCGAATTTCGATGCGAATTTTACGCCAAATAACTTCTATTAGCATTATTCAATGAGGAATGGATCACATTCTTTATTTAAAATAATAAGAAATTGTCAAACCATGTCGTGTACGACCTTAGAGATTTGGCAGAATTTGCAAAGTAAGCTACTCTAGCGTTTGTGGTCTGAATTTCGATGCGGTTTTTGCGCCAAGTAACTTATATTAGAATTATTCAATGAGGAATGGATCACTTTCTTTATTTAGAAATGACTCAACATTGTAAAACCATGGCGTGTACTGTCCCCTTAGAGATCTAGCGGAATTTACAAAGTAAGCTACTCTAGCAGTTGTGGTCTGAATTTTGATGCGGTTTTTGCGCCAAGTAACTTTTATTTGCATTTTTCAATGAGGAATGGATCACTTTCTTGATTTAAAAATAACAAGAAATTGTCAAACCATGGCGTGTACTATCCCCTTAAAGATCTGGTAGAATTTGCAATGTAAGCTACTGTAGCATTTGTGGTCCGAATTTCGATGCGGTTTTGTGCCAAGTAGCTTATATTATCATTATTCAATACGGAATGGATCACTTTCTTTATTTAAAAATAACTCATAATTGTCAAACCATGGCGTGTACTATCCCTATAGAGATCTGGCAGAATTTGCAAAGTAAGCTACTCTAGCGTTTGTGGTCCGAATTTCCACGCGGTTTTTGCGCTAAGTAATTTATATGAGCATTATTCTATCAGGAATGGATCACTTTCTTTATTTTAAAACAACTCAAAATTGTCAAACCATTGCGTGTACTATCCCTTAGAGATCTGGCAGAATTTGCAAAGTAAGCTACTCTAGCGTTTGTGGTCCGAATTTCGATGCGATTTTTGTGCCAAGTAACTTATATTAGCATTATTCAATTAGGAATGGATCATTTTCTTTATTTAAAAATAACTCGAAATTTTAAAACCATTGCGTTTACTGTCCCCTTAGAGATCTGGCAGAATTTGCAAAGTAAGCTACTCTAGCGTTTGTGGTCCAAATTTCGATGCGGTATTTGCGCCAAGTAATTTATGTAAGCATTATTCAATGAGGAATGGATAAGTTTCTTTATTTTAAAATAACAAGAAATAGTTAAACCATGGCGTGTACCATACCCTTAGAGATTTGACAGAATTTGAAAAGTATGCTACTATAGCGTTTGTGGTCCGAATTTCGATGCGGTTTTTGCGCCAAGTAACTTATATAAGCATTATTCAATGAGGAACGAATCACTTTCTTTATTTGAAAATAACTCAAAATTGTCAAACCATGGCGTGTATTACTTCTTAGAGATCTGGCAGAATTTGCAAAGTAAGCTACTCTAGTGTTTGTGTTCCGAATTTCGATGCAGTGCTTTCGCCAAGTAACTTATATGAGCATTATTCTATCAGGAATGGATCACTTTCTTTATTTTAAAATAACTCAAAATTGTCAAACCATGACGTGTACTATCCCTTAGAGATCTGGCAGAATTTTCAAAGTAAGCTACTCAAGCGTTTGTGGTCCGAATTTCAAAGCGGTTTTTGTGCCAAGTAACTTATATTAGCAATATTCAATATGGATTTCGAAGCGGTTTTTGCGCCAATTAACTTATATTAGCATTATTCAATAAGGAAAGAATCACTTTCTTTATTTAAAAATAACAAAAAATTGTCAAACCTCGGCGTGTACTATCCCCTTAGAGATCTGACAGAATTTGCAAAGTAAGCTACTCTAGCGTTTGTGGTCCAAATTTTTTATGCGGTTTTTGCGTCAAGTAACTTATATTAGTATTATTCAATGAGGAATGAATCACTTTCTTTCTTTAAAAATAACTAGAAATTGTCAAACCATGGCGTATACTATCCCTTACATATTTGGCCGATTTTGCAAAGTAAGCTACTCTGTGTTTGTGGTCCGATTTTCGAAGCGATTTTTGCGCCAACTAACTTATATTAGCAATATTCAAAGAGGAATGGATCACTTTCTTTAATTAAAAATAACAAGATATTGTCAAACTATGGCGTGTACTATCCTCTTAGAGATCTCCAGAATTTGCATAGTAAACTACTCTAGCATTTGTGGTCCAAATTTCCATGAGGTTTTTGCGCCAAGTAACTTATATAAGAATTAGTCAATTAAGAATGGATCAATTTCTTTATTTAAAAATAACTCAAAATTGTCAAACAATGGCGCCCTTAGAGATCTGGCAGAATTTGCAAAGTAAGCTACTCTAGCGTTTGTGGTTCGAATTTCGATGCGGTTTTTGCGCCAACTAACTTATATTAGCATTATTTATTGACGAATGGATCACTTTCTTTATTTAAAAATAATGAGATATTGTCAAACCATGGCGTGTACAATCCCTTCGAGATCTGGCAGAATTTGCAAAGTAAGCTACTCTAGCAATTGTGGTCCGAATTTCGATGCGAATTTTGCGCCAAGTAACTTATATTAGCATAATTCAATGAGGACTGGATCACTTTTTTTATTTAAAATAACTCAAAATTCTCAATCCATGGCGTTTACTATCCCCTTAGAGATCTGGCAAAATTTGCAAAGTAAGCTACTCTAGCGTTTGTGGTCTGAATTTCGATGCAGTTTTTGCGCCATGTAACTTATTTTAGAATTATTCAATCAGGAATGGATCACGTTCCTTATTTAAAAATAACTCAAATTTGTCAAACCATTGCGTGTACTATCCCCTTAGAGATCTCGTAGAATTTGCAAAGTAAGCTACTATAGCGTTTGTGGTCCGAATTTCGATGCGGTTTTTGCGCTAAGTAACTTATATTAGCATTATTCAATGAGGAATGGATCACTTTATTTATTTTAAAACAACTCAAAATTGTCAAACCATGGCGTGTACTATCCCCTTAGAGATCTGGCAGAATTTGCAAAGTAAGCTACTCTAGCGTTTGTGGTCTGAATTTCGATGCGGTTTTTGCGCCAAGCAACCTATATTAGCATTATTCTATAAGGAATGGATCACTTTCTATACTTTAAAATAACTCAATATTGTTAAACCATGGCGTGTACTATCCCCTTTGAGATCTCGTAGAATTTGCAAAGTAAGCTACTCTAGCGTTTGTGGTCCGAATTTCGATGCGATTTTTGCGACAAGTAACTAATCTTGGAATTATTCAATGCGGAATGGATCACTTTCTTTATTAAAAAATAACTCGAAATTGTCAAACCAGGGCGTATACTATCCTTTTAAATATTTGGCCGAATTTGCAAAGTAAGCTACTCCAGCGTTTGTGGTCCGATTTTCGAAGCGGTTTTTGCGCCAACTAACTTATATTAGCAATATTCAATAAGGAATGGATCACTTTCTTTAATTAAAAAATAACAAGAAATTGACAAACCATTTCGTGTACTATCCCCTTGAGAATCTACAGAATTTGCAAAGTAAGCTACTCTAGCGTTTATGGCCCGAATTTTGATGCGGTTTTTACGCCAACTAACTTATATAAGAATTACTCAATGAGGAATGGATTACTTTCTTTATTAAAAAATAACAAGAAATTGTCAAACCATGGCGTGTACTATCCCCTTAGATATCTAGCAAAATTTGCAAAGTAAGCTACTCTAGCGTTTGTGGTCCGAATTTTAATGCGGTTTTAGCGCCGAGTAACTTATATTAGCGTTGTTCAATGAGGAATGGATCACTTTCTTTATTTAAAAATAACTCGAAATTATCAAACCATTGCGTTTACTATCCCCTTATAGATCTGGCAGAATTTGCAAAGTAAGCTACCCTAGCGTTTGTGGTCCGAATTTCGATGCGGTTTTTGCGCTAAGTAACTTATACTAGCATTATTCAATGAGAAATGGATCACTTTCTTTATTTAAAAATAACTAAAAATTGTCAAACCATGGCGTGTACTATCCCCTTCGAGATCTGGCAGAATTTGCAAAGTAAGCTACTCTAACATTTGTGGTCCGAATTTCAATGCGATTTTTGTGCCAAGTAACTGATCTTGGCATTATTCAATGCAGACTGGATCACTTTCATTTTTAAAAAATAACTCGAAATTGTCAAACCATGGCGTGTACTATCCCCATAGAGATCTAGCAGATTTTGCAAAGTATGCTACTCTAGCGTTTGTGGTCCAAACTTCCATTCGGTTTTTGCGCCAAGTAACTTATATTAGCATTATTCAATGAGGAATTGATCGCTTTCGTTATTTAAAAATAACTCGAAAGTG
This sequence comes from Cardiospermum halicacabum, assembly GCA_031304145.1. Taxonomy (NCBI): domain Eukaryota; kingdom Viridiplantae; phylum Streptophyta; class Magnoliopsida; order Sapindales; family Sapindaceae; genus Cardiospermum; species Cardiospermum halicacabum. The sequence goes on along the minus strand of CM062389.1, from coordinate 32,789,075 downwards.
TCAAACCATGGCGTGTACTATCCCCATAGAGATCTGGCAGAATTTTCAAAGTAAGCTACTCTAGCGTTTGTGGTCCGAATTTCGATGCGGTTTTTGCGCCAAGTAACTTATATTAGCATTACTCAATAAGGAAAGAATCACTTTCTTTATTTAAAAATAACAAAAAATTGTCGAAACTTGGCGTGTACTATCCCCTTAGAGATCTGACAGAATTTGCAAAGTAAGCTACTCTAGCGTTTGTGGTCCGAATATTTTTTGCGGTTTTTGCGCCAAATAACTTATATTAGCATCATTCAATGAGGAATGAATCACTTTCTTTATTTAAAAATAACTCGAAATTATCAAACCATGGCGTATTCTATCGCTTAGATATCAATTCGATTTTGCAAAGTAAGCTACTCTAGCGTTTGTGGTCTGATTTTCGAAGCGATTTATGCGCCAACTAACTTATATTTGCAATATTCAATGAGGAATGGATAACTTTCTTTAATTAAAAATAACAAGGTATTGTCAAACCATGGCGTGTACTATCCTCTTAGACATCTGCAGAATTTGCATAGTAAACTACTCTAGCGTTTGTGGTATAAATTTCCATGCGGTTTTTGCGCCAAGTAACTTATATAAGAATTATTCAATGAGGAATGGATCAATTTCTTTCTTTAAAAATAACTAAAAATTGTCAAACAAAGGCGTGTATTATCCCCCTTAGAGATCTAGCAGAATTTGCAAAGTAAGCTACTCTAGCGTTAGTGGTCCGAATTTCGATGCGGTTTCTGCGCCAACTAACTTATATTAGAATTATTCAATGAGGAGTGGATCACTTTCTTTATTTAAAAATAATGAGATATTGTCAAACCATGGCGTGTACAATCCCCTTCGAGATCTGGCAGAATTTGCAAAGTAAGCTACTCTAGCAATTGTGGTCCGAATTTCGATGCGAATTTTGAGCCAAGTAACTTATATTAGCATAATTCAATGAGGATAGGATCACTTTCTTTATTTAAAAATAACTCAAAATTGTCAATCCATGGCGTTTACTATCCCGTTAGAGATCTGGCAGAATTTGCAAAGTAAGCTACTCTAGCGTTTGTGGTCCGAATTTCAAGCGGTTTGCGCCAACTAACTTATATTAGTATTATTCAATGAGGAATGGATCACTTTCTTTATTTAAAAATAATGAGATATTATCAAACCATGGCGTGTACAATCCCCTTCGAGATCTGGCAGAATTTGCAAAGTAAGCTACTCCAGCAATTATGGTCCGAATTTCGATGCGAATTTTGCGCCAAGTAACTTATATTAGCATAATTCAATGAGTACTGGATCACTTTCTTTATTTAAAAATACCTCAAAATTGTCAATCCATGGCGTTTACTATCCCCTTAGAGATCTGGCAGAATTTGCAAAGTAAGATACTATAGCGTTTGTGGTCCGAATTTCTATGCAGTTTTTGCGCCATGTAACTTATATTAGCATTATTCAATGAGGAATGAATCAATTTCTTTATTTAAAAATAACTCAAAATTTTCAAACCATGGCGTGTACTATCCCCTTAAAGATCTGGAAGAATTTGCAAAGTAAGCTACTCTAGCCTTTGTGGTCCGAATTTGGATGCGGTTTTTGCGCCAAGTAAATTATCTTGGCAGTATTCAATGCAGGATGGATAATTTTCTTTATTTAAAAATAACTCGAAATTGTCAAACCATGGCGTGTACTATCCCTCTAGAGATCTAGCAGAATTTGTAAAGTAAGCAACTCTATCGTTTGTGGTCCGAATTTCGATGCGATTTTTGCACCAAGTAACTTATATTAGCATCATTCATTGGGGAATGGATCACTTTCTTTATTTAAAGTAATAGGAAATTGTCAAACCATGGCATGTATTATCCCTTAGAGATCTGGCAGAATTTGCAAAGTAAGCTACTCTAGCGTTTGTGGTGCAAATTTTGATGCAGTTTTTGTGCCATGTAATTTATATTAGCATTATTCAATGAGGAATGGACCACTTTCTTTATTTAGAAATAACTCGAAATTGTCAAACCATGGCGTGTACTATCCCCTTAGAGATCTGGCGGATTTTGCAAAGTAAGCTACTCTAGGGTTTGTGAACCGAATTTCGATGCGGTTTTTGCGCCAGGTAACTTATATTAGCTTTATTCAATGAGGAATGGATCACTTTCTTTAATTAAAGATAGCTCAAAATTGTCAAATCATGGTGTGTTCTATCCCTTTAGAGATCTGGCAAAATTTTCAAAGTAATCTACTCTAGCGTTTGTGGTGTGAATTTCGATGCGGTTTTTGCGCCATGTAACTTATATTACATTTATTCAATGAGGAATGGACCACTTTCTTTATTTAGAAATAACTCGAAATTGTCAAACCATGGCGTGTACTATCCCCTTAGAGATATGACGGATTTTTCAAAGTAAGCTACTCTAGGGTTTGTGAACCGTATTTCGATGCGCTTTTTGCGCCAAGTAACTTATATTAGCATTATTCAATGAGGAATGGATCACTTTCTTTAATTAAAGATAACTCAAAATTGTCAAATCATGGCGTGTTCTATCCCCATAGAGATCTGGCAGAATTTTCAAAGTAAGCTACTCTAGCGTTTATGGGCCACATTTCAATGCGATTTTTGCGCCAACTAACTTATATAAGCATTATTCAATGAGGAATGGATAACTTTCTTTATTTAAAAATAACATTAAATTGTCAAACCATGGCGTGTACTATACCCTTAGAGATCTGGCGGATTTCGCAAAGTAAGCTACTGTAGGATTTGTGAACCGAATTTTGATCCGGTTTTTGCGCCAAGTAACTTATATTAGCATTATTCAATGAGGAATGGATCACTTTCTTTAATTAAATATAATTCAAAATTGTCAAATAATGGCGTGTTCTATCCCCTTAGAGATCTAGCCGAATTTTCAAAGTAAGTTACTCTAGCGTTTGTGGTCAAAATTTCGATGCGGTTTTGCCAAGTAACTTATATATGCATTATTCAATGAGATATGGATAACTTTCTTTATTTAAAAATAACATGAAATTGTCAAACCATGTCGTGTACTATCCCCTTAGAGATCTGGTAGAATTTGCAAAGTAAGCTACTCTAGCAATTGTGGTCCGAATTTCGATGCGAATTTTGCGACAAGTAACTTATATTAGCATAATTCAATGAGGACTAGATCACTTTCTTTATTTTAAAATAACTCAAAATTGTCAATCCATTGCGTTTACTATCCCCTTAGAGATCTGGCAGAATTTGCAAAGTAAGCTACTCTAGGTTTGTGGTCCGAATTTGGATGCGGTTTTTGCGCCAAGTAAATTATTTTGGCATTATTCAATGAGGAATGGATCACTTTATTTAATTAAAAATAACTCGAAATTGTCAAACCATGGCGTGTGCTATCCCCTTAGAGATCTTGCAGAATTTGCAAAGTAAGCTACTCTAGCATTTGTGGCCCGAAATTCGATGCGATTTTTGCGCCAAGTAAGTTATATAAGCATTATTCATTGAGGAATGGATCACTTTCTTTATTTAAAATAACAAGAAATTGTCTAACCATGGCGTGTACTATCCCCTTAGAGATCTGGCAGAATTTGCAAAGTAAGCTACTCTAGCGTTTGTGGTGCAAATTTCGATGCGGTTTTTGAGCCATGTAACTTATATTAGCATTATTCAACGAGAAATGAATCACTTTATTTATTTAGAAATATCTCGAAATTTTCAAACCATGGCGTGTACTATCCTCTTAGAGATCTGATGGATTTTGCAAAGTAAGCTACTCTAGGGTTTGTGAACCGAATTTCAATGCGGTTTTTGCGCCAAGTAACTTATATTCGCATTATTCAATGAGGAATGGATCACTTTCTTTATTTAAAGTAACAAGAAATTGTCAAACCATGGCGTGTACTATCCCCTAAGAGATCTGGCAGAATTTGCAAAGTAAGCTCTAGCGTTTGTGGTATGAATTTCGATGCGATTTTTGCGCCAATTAACTTATATTAGCATTATTCAATAAGGAATGGATCACTTTCTTTATTTAGAAATAACTCAAAATTGTCAAACCATAGCGTGTAATATCCCCTTTGAGATCTGGCGAAATTTGCAAAGTAATCTACTCTAGGGTTTGTGAACCAAATTTCGATGCGGTTTTTTCACCAACTGACTTATATTAGCATTATTCAATGAGTAATGGATCACTTTCTTTAATTAAAGATAACTCAAAATTTTCAAGCCATGGCGTGTTCTATCTTCTTAGAGATCTGGCAGAATTTGCAAAGTAAGCTACTCTAGCGTTTGTGGTCCGAAATTCGATGCGGTTTTTTGCGCCAAGTAACTTATATTAGCATTATTCAATGAGGAATGGATCACTTTCCTTATTTAAAAATAATATGAAATTGTCAAACCATGTCGTGTACTATCCCCCTTAGAGATCTAGCAGAATTTGCAAAGTAAGCTACTAGCGTGTTTGTGGTCCGAATTTCGATGCAGTTTTTGCGCTGAGTAACTTATATAAGCAATATTCAATAAGGAATGGATCACTTTCTTTAATTAAAAAATAACAAGAAATTGTCAAACCATTTCGTGTTATATCCCCTTGAGGATCTACAGAATTTGCAAAGTAAGCTACTCTAGCGTTTGTGGCCCGAATTTCGATGCGGTTTTTGCGCCAAGTAACTTATATTAGCATTATTCAATGAGGAATGGATCACTTTCTTTATTAAAAAAAACAAGAAATTGTCAAACCATGGCGTGTACTATCCCCTTAGATATCTAGCAGAATTTGCAAAGTAAGCTACTCTAGCGTTTGTGGTCCGAATTTTGATGCGGTTTTAGTGCCGAGTAACTTATATTAGCGTTGTTCAATGAGGAATGGATCACTTTGTTTATTTGAAAATAACGCGAAATTGTCAAACCATTGCGTTTACTATCCCCTTATAGATCTGGCAGAGTTTGTAAAGTAAGCTACTTTAGCGTTTGTGGTCCGAATTTCGATGCGGTTTTAGCGCCAAGTAACTTATACTAGCATTATTCATTGAGAAATGGATCACTTTCTTTATTTAAAAATAACTCAAAATTGTCAAACCATGGCGTGTACTATCCCCTAAGAGATCTTGTAGAATTTGCAAAGTAAGCTACTCTAGCGTTTGTGGTCCGAATTTCGATGCGATTTTTGTGCCAAGTAACTGATCTTAGCATTATTCAATGCGGACTGGATCACTTTCTTTTTTTAAAAATAACTCGAAATTGTCAAACCATGGCGTGTACTATCCCCATAGAGATCTAGCAGAATTTGCAAAGTATGTTACTCTAGCGTTTTTGGTCCAAATTTCCATGCGGTTTTTGCGCCAAGTAACTTATATTAGCATTATTCAATGGGGAATTGATCGCTTTCGTTATTTAAAAATAACTCGAAAGTGTCAAACCATGGCGTGTACTATCCCCATAGAGATCTGGCAGAATTTTCAAAGTAAGCTAGTCTAGCGTTTGTGGTCCGATTTTCGATGCGGTTTTTGCGCCCAGTAACTTATATTAGCATTACTCAATAAGGAAAGAATCACTTTCTTCATTTAAAAATAACAATAAATTGTCAAACCTTGGCGTGTACTATCCCCTTAGAGATCTGACAGAATTTGCAAAGTAAGCTACTCTAGCGTTTGTGGTCCGAATTTTTTATGCGGTTTTTGTGCCAAGTAACTTATATTAGCATCATTCAAAGAGGAATGAATCACTTTCTTTATTTAAAAATAACTCGAAATTGCCAAACCATGGCGTATTCTTTCCCTTAGATATCAGTTCGATTTTGCAAAGTAAGCTACTGTAGCGTTTGTGGTCCGATTTTAGAAGGGATTTATGCGCCAACTAACTTATATTTGCAATATTCAATGAGGAATGGATAACTTTCTTTAATTAAAAATAACAAGATATTGTCAAACCATGGCGTGTACTATCATATTAGACATCTGCAGAATTTGCATAGTAAACTACTCTAGCGTTTGTGGTCAAAATTTCCATGCGGTTTTTGAGCCAAGTAACTTATATAAGAATTATTCAATGAAAAATGGATCAATTTCTTAATTTAAAAATAACTAGAAATTGTCAAACAATGGCGTGTATTATCCCTTTAGAGATCTGGCAGAATTTGCAAAGTAAGCTACTCTAGCGTTTGTGGTCTGAATTTCAATGCGGTTTTTGCGCCAACTAACTTATATTAGCATTATTCAATGATAAGTGGATCACTTTCGTTATTTAAAAATAATGAGATATTGTCAAACCATGGCGTGTACAATCCCCTTCGAGATCTGGCAGAATTTGCAAAGTAAGCTACTCTAGCAATTGTGGTCCGAATTTCGATGCGAATTTTGCGCCAAGTAACTTATATTAGCATAATTCAATGAGGAATTGATCACTTTCTTTATTTAAAAATAACTCAAAATTGTCAATCCATGGCGTTTACTATCCCATTAGAGATCTGACAGAATTTGCAAAGTAAGCTACTCTAGCGTTTGTGGTCCGAATTTCAATGCGGTTTTTCGCCAACTAACTTATATTAGTATTATTCAATGAGGAATGGATCACTTTCTTTATTTAAAAATAATGAGATATTCTCAAACCATGGCGTGTACAATCCCCTTCGAGATCTGGCAGAATTTGCAAAGTAAGGTACTCTAGCAATTATGGTCCGAATTTCTCTGCGAATTTTGTGCCAAGTAACTTATATTAGCATAATTCAATGAGGATAGGATCACTTTCTTTATTTAAAAATAATTCAAAATTGTCAATCCATGGCGTTTATTATCCCCTTAGAGATCTGGCAGAATTTGCAAAGTAAGCTACTCTAGCGTTTGTGGTCTGAATTTGGATGCGGATTTTGCGCCAAGTAAATTATCTTGGCATTATTCAATGCGGGATGGATCACTTTCTTTATTTAAAACTAACTTGAAATTGTCAAACCATGGCGTGTACTATCCCTTTAGAGATCTAGCAGAATTTGCAAAGTAAGCTACTTTAGCGTTTGTGGTCCGAATTTCCATGCGATTTTTGCACCAAGTAACTTATATTAGCATCATTCATTGAGGAATGGATCACTTTCTTTATTTAAAATTATAAGAAATATTCAAACCATGGCATGTACCCTTAGAGATTTGGCAGAATTTACAAAGTAAGCTACTAGAGCGTTTGTGGTGCGAATTTCGATGCGGTTTTTGCGCCATGTAACTTATATTAGCATTATTCAATGAGGAATGGACCATTTTCTTTATTTAGAAATAACTCGAAATTGTAAAACCATGGCGTGTACTATCCCCTTAGAGATCTGGCGGATTTTGCAAAGTAAGCTACTCTAGGCTTTGTGAACCGAATTTCGATGCGGTTTTTGCGCCAAGCAAATTATATAAGCATTATTGAATGAGGAATGAATCACTTTCTTTAATAAAAGATAACTCAAAATTGTCAAATCATGGCGTGTTCTATCCCCTTATAGATCTGGCAGAATTTTCAAAGTAAGCTACTCTAGCGTTTGTGGTCTAAATTTCGATGCGGTTTTTGCGCCAAGTAACTAATATAAGCATTATTCAATAAGGAATGGATAAATTTCTTTATTTAAAAATAACATTAAATTGTCAAACCATGGCGTGTACCCTTACAGATCTGACGGATTTTGTAAAGTAAGCTACTCTAGGGTTTGTGAACCGAATTTCGATGCGGTTTTTGCACCAAGTAACTTATATTAGCATTATTCAATGACGAATGGATCACTTTCTTTAATTAAAGATAACTCAAAATTGTCAAATCATGGCGTGTTCTATCCCTTAGAGATCTGGCAGAATTTTCAAAGTAAGCTACTCTAGCGTTTATGATCCAAATTTCGATGCTGTTTTTGCACCAAGTAACTTATATAAACATTATTCAATGAGGAATTGATAACTTTCTTTATTAAAAAATAACATTAAATTGTCAAACCATGGCGTGTACTATCCCTTTAGAGATCTGGCAGAATTTGCAAAGTAAGCTACTCTAGCAATTGTGGTCCAAATTTCGATGCGAATTTTGCGCCAAGTAACTAATATTAGAATAATTCAATGAGGACTGGATAACTTTATTTATTTAAAAATAACTCAAAATTGTCAATCCATTACGTTTACTATCCCCTTAGAGATCTAGTAGAATTTGCAAAGTAAGCTACTCTAGTGTTTGTGGTACGAATTTGGATGCGGTTTTTGAGCCAAGTAAATTATCTTTGCATTATTCAATGAGGAATAGATCACTTTCTTTAATTAAAAATAACTCGAAATTGTCAAACCATGGCGTGTGCTATCCCCTTAGAGATCTTGCAGAATTTGCAAAGTAAGCTACTCTAGCATTTGTGGTCCGAATTTCGATGCGGTTTTTGCGCCATGTAACTTATATTAGTTTTATTTAATGAGGAATGGATCACTTTCTTTATTTAGTAATAATTCGAAATTTTCAAACCATGGCGTGTACTATCCCCATAGAGATCAGGCGGATTTTGCAAAGTAAGCTACTCTAGGGTTTGTGAACCGAATTTCGATTCGGTTTTTGCGCCAAGTAACTTATATTCGCATTATTCAATGAGGAATGGATCACTTTTTTTATTTAAAATAACTTGAAAATGTCAAACCATGGCGTGTACTATCCCCATAGAGATATTGCAGAATTTGCAAAGTTAGCTACTCTAGCGTTTGTGGTCTGATTTTCGATACGATTTTTGCGCCACGTAACTTATTTTAGCATTATTCAATGAGGAATGGATCACTTTCTTTATTTAAAGTAACAAGAAATTGTCAAACCATGGCGTGTACTATCCCCTTAGAGATCTGGCAGAATTTGCAAAGTAAGCTACTCTAGCGTTTGTGGTCCGAATTTCGATGCGATTTTTTCACCAAGTAAATTATATTAGCAATTTTCAATGAGGAATGGATTACTTTATTTATTTAAAAATAACTCAAAATTGTCAAACCATGGCCTGTACTATCCCCCTTAGAGATCTAACAGAATTTTCATAGTAAGCTACTCTAGCGTTTGTAGTCTGAATTTCGATGCGATTTTTGCGCCAAGTAACTAATCTTGGCATTATTCAATGCGGAATGGATCACTTTTTTTATTTAAAAATAACTCGAAATTGTCAAACCATGGCGTGTACTATCCCCATAGAGATTTAGCAGAATTTGCAAAGTATGCTACTCTAGCGTTTGTGGTATAAATTTCCATGCGGTTTTTGCGCAAAGTAACTCATATTAGCATTATTCAATGAGGAATTGATCGCTTTCTTTATTTAAAAATAACTTGAAATTGTCAAACCATGGCGTGTACTATCCCCTTAGAGATCTGGCAGAATTTTCAAAGTAAGCTACTCTAGCGTTTGTGGTCCGAATTTCGATGCGGTTTTTGCGCCATGTAACTTATATTAGCATTATTCAATGAGTAATGGATCACTTTCTTTGTTTAAAAATAACTCGAAATTGTCAAACCATAACGTGTACTATCCCCTTATAGATCTGGCAGAATTTACAAAGTAAGCTACTCTAGCATTTGTGGTCCGAATTTCGATGCGGTTTTTGCGCCAAGTAACTTATATTAGCATTATTCAATGAGGAATGGATCACTTTCTTTATTAAAAAATAACTCAAAATTGTCAAACCATGGCGTGTAATATCCCCTTAGAGATCTAATAGAATTTGCAAAGTAAGCTACTCTAGCGTTTGTGGTCCGAATTTCGAAGCGGTTTTTGCGCCAAGTAACTTATATTAGCATTATTCAGTGACGAATCGATCACTTTATTAATTTAAAAATAACTCAAAATTGTCAAAACATGGCGTGTACTATCCCCTTAGAGATCTAGCCGAATTTGCAAAGTAAGCTACTTTAGCGTTTGTGGTTTGAATTTCGATGCGGTTTTTGCGTCTAGTAACTTATCTTGGCATTATTCAATGCGGAATGGATCACTTTCTCTATTTAAAAATAACTCGAAATTGTCAAACCATAGAGTGTACTATCCCCTTAGAGATCTAGCAGAATTTGCAATGTAAGCTACTCTAGCGTTTGTGGTCCGAATTTCGATGCGGTCTTTGCGCCAAGTAACTTATATGAACAATATTTTATCAGGAAAGGATCAGATTCTTTATTTTAAAACAACTCAAAATTGTCAAACTATGGCCTGTACTATCCCCTTAGTGATCTGGCAGAATTTGCAAAGTAAGCTACTCTACCGTTTGTGGTGCGAATTTGGATGCGGATTTTGCGCCATCTAACTTATATTAGCATTATTTAATGAGGAATGAATCACTTTCTTTATTTAGTAATAACTTGAAATTTTCAAACCATGGCGTGTACTATCCCCTTAGAGATCCGGCGGATTTTGCAAAGTAAGCTACTCTAGGGTTTATGAACAGAATTTCAATTCGGTTTTTGCGCCAAGTAACTTATATTCGCATTATTCAATGAGGAATGGATCACTTTCTTTATTTAAAATAACTTGAAGTTGTCAAACCATGGCGTGTACCATCCCCTTAGAGATATCGCAAAATTTGCAAAGTTAGCTACTCTAGCGTTTGTGGTCTGATTTTCGATACGATTTTTGCGCCACGTAACTTATATTAGCATTATTCAATGAGGAATGGATCACTTTCTTTATTTAAAGTAACAAGAAATTGTCAAACCATGGCGTGTACTATCCCCTTAGAGATCTGGCAGAATTTGCAAAGTAAGCTACTTTAGCGTTTGTGGTTCGAATTTCGATGCGATTTTTGCGCTGAGTAACTTATATTAGCATTATTCAATAAGGAATGGATCACTTTATTTATTTAGAAATAACTCAAAATTGTCAAACCATGGCGTGTAATATCCCCTTTGAGATCTGGCTGAATTTGCAAAGTAAGTTATTCTAAGGTTTTTGTACCGAATTTCGATGCGGTTTTTGCACCAACTAACTTATATTAGCATTATTCAATGAGGAATGGATCACTTTCTTTAATTAAAGATAACTCAAAATTGTCAAACCATGGCAAGTTCTATCCCCTTAGAGATCTGGCAGAATTTGCAAAGTAAGCTACTCTAGCGTTTGTGGTCCGAATTTTGATGCGGTTTTTGCGCCAAGTAACTTATATTAGCATTATTCAGTGACGAATCGATCACTTTCTTTATTTAAAAATAATTCGAAATTGTCAAACCATGGCGTGTACTATCCCCTTAGAGATCTGGCAGAATTTGCAAATTAAGCTACTCTAGCGTTTGTGGTCCTAATTTCGATGCGGTTTTTACGCCAAGTAACTTATAGTAGCATTATTGAATGAGGAATGGATCACTTTCTTTATTTTAAAAAAATAAAAAATTTTCAAACCATGGCGTGTACTATCCCCTTAGAGATCTGGCTGAATTTGTAAAATAACCTACTCTAGCGTTTGTGGTCCGAATTTCGATGCGATTTTTGCGCAAAGTCACTAATCTTGGCATTATTCAATGCGGAATGGATCACTTTCTTTATTTAAAAATAACTCCAAAATTGTCAAACCATGGAGTGTACTATCCCTTTAGATATCTAGCAGAATTTGCAATATAAGCTACTCTAGCGTTTGTGATCCGAATTTCAATGCGGTTTTTGCGCCAAGTAACTTATATGAGCAATTTTCTATTAGGAATGGATCAGTTTCTTTATTTTCAAACAACTCATAATTGTCAAACCATGGCATGTACTATCCCCTTAGAGATCTAGCAGAATTTGCAAGGTAAGCTACTCTAGCGTTTGTGGTCCGAATTTCGATGCGGTTTTTGCGTCTAGTAACTTATATTAGCATTATTCAGTGACGAATGGATCACTTTCTTAATTTAAAAATAACTCGAAATTGTCAAATCATGGCGTGTACTATCCCCTAAAAGATCTGGCAGAATTTACAAAGTAAGCTACTCTAGCGTTTGTGGTCCGAATTTCGAAGCGGTTCTTGCACCAAGTAACTTATATTAGAATTATTAAATAAGGAAGGAATCACTTTATTTATTTAAAAACAATTCAAAATTTTCAATGTAATCTACTCTAGCGTTTGTGGTCAGAATTTCCATGCAATTTTGCGCAAGATACTTATATTAGCATTATTCAATGAGGAATTGATCGCTTTCTTTATTTACAAATAACTCAAAATTATCAAAACATGGCGTGTACTATCCCCTAATAGATCTGGCAGAATTTGCAAAGTACGCTACTCTATCGTTTGTGGTCCGAATTTCAATGCGGTTTTTGCGTCAATTAACTTATATGAGCATTATTCGTTGAGGAATGGATCAATTTCTTTATTTTAAAAAACTCAAAATTGTCAACCATAGCGTGTACTATACCCTTAGAGATCTGGCAGAATTTCCAAAGTAAGCTACTCTAACGTTTGTGGTTTGAATTTCGATGCGCTTTTTGAGCGAAGTAACTTATATTAGCATTTTTCAATGAGGAATTGATCACTTTATTTATTTTAAAATAACTCAAAATTGTCAAACCATGGCGTGTACTAACCCCTTAAAGATATGGCAGAATTTTCAAAGTAAGCTACTCTAGCGTTTCTGGTCTGAATTTCGATGCGGTTTTTGATTCAAGTAACTTATATTAGCATTATTCAATGAGAAATGGATCACTTTCTTTATTTAAAAATAATTCGAAATTGTCAAACCATGGCGTGTACTATCCCCTTAGAGAACTGGCTGAATTTGCAAAGTAAGCTACTCTATCGTTTGTGGTCCGAATTTCAATGCGGTTTTTGCGCTAAGTAACTTATATGAGCATTATTCTATGAGAAATGGATTACCTTCTTTATTTTAAAAAACTCAAAATTGTCAAACCATGGCGTGTACTATCCCTTTAGAGATCTGGCAAAATTTTCAAAGTAAGCTACTCTAGCGTTTGTGGTCCGAATTTCAAAGTAGTTTCTTGCGCCAAGTAACTTATATTAGCATTATTCAATAAGGAACGATTCACTTTCTTTATAGAAAAACAACTCAAAATTGTCAAACCATGGCGTGTACTATCCCCTTAGAGATCTGACAGAATTTGCAAATTAAGCTACTCTAGCGTTTGTAGTCCGAATTTCGATGCGATTTTTGCGCAAGTAACTTATCTTGGCATTATTCAATGCGGACTGTATCACTTTTTTATTTAAAAATAACTCGAAATTTTCAAACCATGGAGTGTACTATCCCCTTAGAGATCTAGCAGAATTTGCAATGTAAGCAACTCTAGGGTTTGTGGTCCGAATTTCGATTCGGTTTTTACGCCAAGTAACTTATATGAGCATTATTCTATCAGGAATGGATCAGTTTCCTTATTTTAAAACAACTCAAAATTGTCAAACCATGGCGTGTACTATCCCCTTAGAGATCTGGCAGAATTTGCAAAGTAAGCTACTCTATCGTTAGTGGTCCGAATTTTAATGCGGTTTTTGCGCTAAGTAACTTATATGAGCATTATTCTATGAGAAATGGATTACTTTCTTTATTTTAAAAAACTCAAAATTGTCAAACCATGGCGTGTACTATCCCTTTAAAGATCTGACAGAGTTTGCAAAGTAAGCTACTCTAGCGTTTGTGGTCCGAATTTCAAAGCGGTTTCTTGCGCCAAGTAACTTATATTAGCATTATTCAATAAAGATTGAATCACTTTCTTTATTTAAAAACAACTCAAAATTGTCAAACCATGGCGTGTACTATCCCCTTAGAGATCTGACAGAATTTGCAAAGTAAGCTACTGTAGTGTTTGTGGTCCGAATTTCGATGCGATTTTTGCGCAAGTAACTTATCTTGGCATTATTCAATGCGGAATGGATCACTTTCTTTATTTAAAAATAACTCAAAATTGTCAAACCATGGCGTGTACTATCCCCCTTAGAGATCTAACAGAATTTTCATAGTAAGCTACTCTAGCGTTTGTAGTCTGAATTTCGATGCGGTTTTTGCGTCTAGTAACTTATCTTGGCATTATTCAATGCGAAATGGATCACTTTCTCTATTTAAAAATAACTTGAAATTGTGAAACCATGGAGTGTACTATCCCCTTAGAGATCTAGCAGAATTTGCAATGTAAGCTACTCTAGCGTTTATGGTCCGAATTTCGAAGCGGTTTTTGCGCCATGTAACTTATCTTGGCATTATTCAATGCGGAATGGATAACTTTCTTTATTTAAAAATAACTCGAAATTGTCAAACCATGGCGTGTACTATCCCCTTAGAGATCTAGTAGAATTTGCAATGTAAGCTACTCTAGCATTTGTGGTCCGAATTTCAATGCGGTTTTTGCGCCAAGTAACTTATCTTGGCATTATTCAATGCACAATGGATCACTTTTTTTATTTAAAAATTACTCGAAATTGTCAAACCATGACATGTACTATTCCCTTAGAGATCCAGCAGAATTTGCAATATAAGCTACTTTAGCGTTTGTGGTACAAATTTCCATGCGATTTTTGCGCCAAGTAACTTATATTATCATTATTTACTGAGGAATTGATCGCTTTCTTTATTTAAAAATAACTCGAAATTGTCAAACCATGGTGTGTACTATCCCCTTAGAGATCTGGTAGAATTTGCAAAGTAAGCTACTCTAGCGTTTGTGGTCCAAATTTCGATGCGGGTTTTTTGCGCCAAGTAACTTATATTAGCATTATTCAATGAGGATTGGATCACTTTCTTTATTTAAAAATAACAAGAAATTGTCAAACCATGGCGTGTACTATCCCCTTAGAGATTTGGCAGAATTTGCAAAGCAAGCTACTCTAGCGTTTGTGGTCCGAATTTCGATGCGGTTTTTGTGCCAAGTAACTTATATTAGCATTATTCAATGAGGAATGGATCACTTTCTTAATTTAAAAATAACACGAAATTGTCAAACCATGGCGTGTACTATCACCTTATAGATCTGGAAGAAATTGCAAAGTTAGATACTCTAGCGTTTGTGGTCCGAATTTCGATGCAGGTTTTGCGGCAAGTAACTTATATTTGCATTTTTCAATGAGGAATGGAGCACTTTCTTTATTTAAAAATAACTCGAAATTGTCAAACCATGGCGTGTACTATCCCCTTAGAGATATGGCAGAATTTGCAAAGTATCCTACTATAGCGTTTGTGGTCCGAATTTCGATGCGGTTTTTGCGCCAAGTAACTTATATTAGCATTATTCAATGAGGATTGGATCACTTTCTTTATTTAAAAATAACAAGAAATTGTCAAACCATGGCGTGTACTATCCCCTTAGAGATCTGGCAGAATTTGCAAAGCAAGCTACTCTAGCGTTTGTGGTCCGAATTTCGATGCGGTTTTTGTGCCAAGTAACTTATATTAGCATTATTCAATGAGGAATGGATCACTTTCTTAATTTAAAAATAACACGAAATTGTCAAACCATGGCGTGTACTATCACCTTATAGATCTGGAAGAAATTGCAAAGTTAGATACTCTAGCATTTGTGGTCCGAATTTCGATGCAGGTTTTGCGCCAAGTAACTTATATTTGCATTTTTCAATGAGGAATGGAGCACTTTCTTTATTTAAAAATAACTCGAAATTGTCAAACCATGGCGTGTACTATCCCCTTAGAGATATGGCAGAATTTGCAAAGTATCCTACTATAGCGTTTGTGGTCCGAATTTCGATGCGGTTTTTGCGCCAAGTAACTTATATTAGCATTATTCAATGAGGATTGGATCACTTTCTTTATTTAAAAATAACAAGAAATTGTCAAACCATGGCGTGTACTATCCCCTTAGAGATCTGGCAGAATTTGCAAAGCAAGCTACTCTAGCGTTTGTGGTCCGAATTTCGATGCGGTTTTTGTGCCAAGTAACTTATATTAGCTTTATTTAATGAGTAATAGATCAATTTCTTTATTTAAAATTAACTCGAAATTTTCAAACCATGGCGTGTACTATCCCCTTAGAGATCTGGCAGAATTTGCAAAGCAAGCTACTCTAGCGTTTGTGGTTCGAATTTCGATGCGGTTTTTGCTCCAAGTAATTTATATTAGCATTATTCTATCTAGAATGGATCAATTTCACTATTTTAAAATAACTCAAAATTGTCAAACCATGACGTGTAGTATCCCCCTTGGAGATCTGGCCGAATTTTCAAAGTAAGCTACTCTATCGTTTGTGGTCCGAATTTCGAAGCGGTTTTTGCGTCAAGTAAATTATATTAGAATAATTCAAAAAGGATTTCGAAGCGGTTTTTGCGCTAAGTAACTTATATTTGCATTATTCAATAAGGAACGAATCACTTTCTTTATTTAAAAATAACAAAAAAAATTGTCAAACCTGGGCATGTACTATCCCCTTAGGGATCTGGTAGAATTTACAAAGTAAGCAACTCTAGCGTTTGTGGTCCGAATTTCGATGCGGTTTTTGCGCCAAGTAACTTATATTAGCATTATTCAGTGAGGAATGGATCACTTTCTTTATTTAATTATAAATCTAAATTGTCAAACCATGGCTTGTACTATCCCCTTAGAGATTTGGCAGAATTTGCAAATTAAGCTACTATAGCGTTTGTGGTCCGAATGTCGATACGGTTTTTGCGCCAAGTAACTTATATTAGAATTATTCAATGAGGAATTGATCACTTTCTTTATTAAAAAATAACTCAAAATTGTCAAACAATGCGTGTACTATCCCTTTAGAAACCTGGCAGAATTTGCAATGTAAGCTACTCTAGCGTTTGTAGTCTGAATTTCGATGCGGTTTTTTCGCAGAGTAACTTATATTAGTATTATTAAATGTGGAATTGATCGCTTTCTTCATTTAAAAATAAATCGAAATTATCAAACCATGGCGTGTACTATCCCCTAAGAGATCTAGCGTTTTTGGTCCAAATTTCAAAGCAGTTTCTTGCGCCAAGTAACTTATATTAGCATTATTCAATAAGTAACGAATCACTTTCTTTATATAAAAACAACTCAAAATTATCAAACCATGGCGTGTACTATCCCCTTAGAGATCTTAAAGAATTTGCAAAGTAAGCTACTCTAGCGTTTGTGGTCCAAATGTCGATGCGGGTTTTTTGCGCCAAGTAACTTATCTTGGCATTATTCAATGCGGAATGGATCACTTTCTTTATTTAAAAATAACTCAAAATTGTCAAACCATGGCGTGTACAATCCCCTTAGAGATCTAGCAGAATTTGCAATGTAAGCTACTATAGCGTTTATGGTCCGAATTTCGATGCGATTTTTGCGTCAAGTAACTTATCTTTGCATTATTCAATGTGGAATGGATCACTTTCTCTATTTAAAAATAACTCGAAATTGTCAAACCATGGAGTGTACTATCCCCTTAGAGATCTAGCAGAATTTGCAATGTAAGCTACTCTAGCGTTTGTGGTCCGAATTTCGATGCGGTTTTTGCGCCATGTAACTTATATTAGCATTATTTAATGAGGAATGGATCACTTTCTTTATTTAGTAATAACTCAAAATTTTCAAACCATGGCGTGTACTATCCCCTTAGAGATCAGGCGGATTTTGCAAAGTAAGCTACTCTAGGGTTTGTGAACCGAATTTGGATTCGGTTTTTGCTCCAAGTAACTTATATTCGCATTATTCAATAAGGAATGGATCACTTTATTTATTTAAAATAACTTGAAATTGACAAACCATGGCGTGTACTATCCCCTTAGAGATATTACAGAATTTGCAAAGTTAGCTACTCTAGCGTTTGTGGTCTGATTTTCGATACGATTTTTGCGCCACGTAACTTATATTAGCATTATTCAATGAGGAATGGATCACTTTCTTTATTTAAAGTAACAAAAAATTGTCAAACCATGGCGTGTACTATCCCCTTAGAGATCTGGCAAAATTTGCAAAGTAAGCTACTCTAGCATTTGTGGTCCGAATTTCGATGCGATTTTTTCGCCAAGTAAATTATATTAGCATTATTCAATGAGGAATGGATCACTTTATTTATTTAAAAATAACTCAAAATTGTCAAACCATGGCGTGTACTATCCCCCTTAGAGATCTAACAGAATTTTCGGAGTAAGCTACTCTAGCGTTTGTAGTCCGAATTTTATGCGATTTTTGCGCCAAGTAACTAATCTTGGCAATATTCAATGCGGAATGGATCACTTTCTTTATTTAAAAATAACTCGAAATTGTCAAACCATGGCGTGTACTATCCCCATAGAGATCTAGCAGAATTTTCAAAGTATGCTACTCTAGCGTTTGTGGTCTAAATTTCCATGCGAATTTTGTGCAAAGTAACTCATATTAGCATTATTCAATGAGGAATTGATCGCTTTCTTTATTTAAAAATAACTTGAAATTGTCAAACCATGGCGTGTACTATCCCCTTAGAGATCTGGCAGAATTTTCAAAGTAAGCTACTCTACCGTTTGTGGTCCGAATTTCGATGCGGTTTTTGCGCCATGTAACATATATTAGCATTATTCAATGAGGAATGGATCACTTTCATTATTTAAAAATAACTCGAAATTGTCAAACCATGGCGTGTACTATCCCCTTATAAACCTGGCAGAATTTAAAAAGTAATCTACTCTAGCGTTTGTAGTCCGAATTTCGATGCGGTTTTTGCGCCAAGTAACTTATATTAGCATTATTCAATGAGCAATTGATCACTTTCTTTATTAAAAAATAACTCAAAATTGTCAAACCATGGCGTATAATATCCCCTTAGAGATCTAGCAGAATTTGCAAAGTAAGCTACTCTTGCGTTTGTGGTCCGAATTTCGATGCGGTTTTTGCGCCAAGTAACTTATATTAGCATTATTCAGTGACGAATGGATCACTTTATTAATTTCAAAATAACTCGAAATTTTAAAACCATGGCGTGTACTATCCCCTTAGAGATCTAGCCGAATTTGCGAAGTAAGCTACTCTAGCGTTTGTGGTCTGAATTTCGATGCGGTTTTTGCGTCTAGTAACTTATCTTGGCATTATTCAATGCGAAATGGATCACTTTCTCTATTTAAAAATAACTTGAAATTGTGAAACCATGGAGTGTACTATCCCCTTAGAGATCTAGCAGAATTGGCAATGTAAGCTACTCTAGCGTTTGTGGTCCGAATTTCGATGCGGTTTTTGCGCCAAGTAACTTATATGAGCAATATTTTATCAGGAAAGGATCAGTTTCTTTATTTTAAAACAACTCAAAATTGTCAAACTATGGCCTGTACTATCCCCTTAGAGATCTGGCAGAATTTGCAAAGTAAGCTTCTCTAGCGTTTGTGGTGCGAATTTCGATGCGATTTTTGCGCCAAGTAACTTATATTAGCACTATTCAATGAGGAATTGATCACTTTCTTTATTTAGAAATAACTCTAAATTGTCAAACCATGGCGTGTAATATCCCCTTTGAGATCTAGCGGAATTTGCAAAGTAAGCTATTCTAAGGTTTTTGTACCGAATTTCGATGCGGTTTTTGCACCAACTAACTTATATTAGCATTATTCAATGAGGAATGGATCACTTTCTTTAATTAAAGATAACTCAAAATTGTCAAACCATGGCAAGTTCTATCCCCTTAGAGATCTGGCAGAATTTGCAAAGTAAGCTACTCTAGCGTTTGTGGTCCGAATTTCGATGCGATTTTTGCGCCAAGTAACTTATATTAGAATTATTCAATGACGAATGGATCACTTTCTTTATTTAAAAATAATTCGAAATTGTCAAACCATGGCGTGTACTATTCCCTTATAGATCTGGCAAAATTTGCAAATTAAGCTACTCTAGCGTTTGTGGTCCGAATTTCGATGCGGTTTTTGCGCAAAGTAACTTATAGTAGCATTATTCAATGAGGAATGGATCACTTTCTTTATTTCAAAAAAATAAAAATTTTCAAACCATGGCGTGTACTATCCCCTTAGAGATTAGACAGAATTTGCAAATTAAGCTACTCTAGCGTTTGTGGTCCGAATTTCGATGCGGTTTTTGCTCCAAGTAATTTATATTAGCATTATTCTATCAGGAATGGATCACTTTCACTATTTTAAAACAACTCAAAATTGTCAAACCATGACGTGTAGTATCCCCTTAGAAATCTGGCCGAATTTTCAAAGTAAGCTACTCTAGTGTTTGTGGTCCGAATTTCGAAGCGGTTTTTGCGCCAAGTAAATTATATTAGAATAATTCAAAAACGATTTCGAAGCGGTTTTTGCGCTAAGTAACTTATATTTGCATTATTCAATAAGTAACGAATCACTTTCTTTATTTAAAAATAACAAAAAATTGTCAAACCTGGGCATGTACTATCCCCTTAGGGATCTGGTAGAATTTACAAAGTAAGCTACTCTAGTAATTGTGGTCCGAATTTCGATGCGGTTTTTGCGCCAAGTAACTTATATTAGCATTATTCAGTGAGGAATGGATCACTTTCTTTATTTAATTATAAATCTAAATTGTCAAACCATGGCTTGTACTATCCCCTTAGAGATTTGGAAGAATTTACAAATTAAGCTACTCTAGCGTTTGTGGTCCGAATGTCGATACGGTTTTTACGCCAAGTAACTTATATTAGCATTATTCAATGAGGAATTGATCACTTTCTTTATTTAAAAATAACTAAAAATTGTCAAACAATGCGTGTACTATCCCTTTAGAAACCTGGCAGAATTTGCAATGTAAGCTATTCTAGCGTTTGTGGTCTGAATTTCGATGCGGTTTTTACGTAGAGTAACTTATATTAGCATTATTAAATGTGGAATTGATCGCTTTCTTTATTTAAAAATAACTCGAAATTGTCAAACCATGGCGTGTACTATCCCTTTAGAGATCTAGCGTTTTTTGTCTGAATTTAAAAGCAGTTTCTTCACAAAGTAACTTATATTAGCATTATTCAATAAGGAACGAATAACTTTCTTTATATAAAAACAACTCAAAATTGTCAAACCATGGCGTGTACTATCCCTTAGAGATCTGACAGAATTTGCAAAGTAAGCTACTGTAGCGTTTGTGGTCCGAATTTCGATGCGATTTTTGTGCAAGTAACTTATCTTGGCATTATTCAATGCAGAATGGATCATTTCTTTATTTAAAAATAACTCAAAATTGTCAAACCATGGCGTGTACTATCCCCTTAGAGATCTAGCAGAATTTGCAATGTAAGCTGCTCTAGCGTTTATGGTCCGAATTTCGATGCGATTTTTGCGTCAAGTAACTTATCTGAGCATTATTCAATGCGGAATGGATCACTTTTTCATTTAAAAATAACTCGAAATTTTCAAACCATGGAGTGTACTATCCCCTTAGAGATCTAGCAGAATTTGCAATGTAAGCAACTCTTGGGTTTGTGGTCCGAATTTCGATGCAGTTTTTACGCCAAGTAACTTATATGAGCATTATTCTATCAGGAATGGATCAGTTTCCTTATTTTAAAACAACTCAAAATTGTCAAACCATGGCGTGTACTATCCCCTTAGAGATCTAGCTGAATTTGTAAAGTAAGCTACTCTATCGTTTGTGGTCCGAATTTCAATGCGGTTTTTGCGCTAAGTAACTTATATGAGCATTATTCTATGAGAAATGGATTACTTTCTTCATTTTAAAAAACTCAAAATTGTCAAACCATGGCGTGTACTATCCCTTTAAAGATCTGACAGAATTTGCAAAGTAAGCTACTCTAGCGTTTGTGGTCCGAATTTCAAAGCGGTTTCTTGCGCCAAGTAACTTATATTAGCATTATTCAATAAGGAACGAATCACTTTCTTTATTTAAAAACAACTCAAAATTGTCAAACCATGGCGTGTACTATCCCCTTAGAGATCTGACAGAATTTGCAAAGTAAGCTACTGTAGCGTTTGTGGTCCGAATTTCGATGCGATTTTTGCGCAAGTAACTTATCTTGGCATTATTCAATGCGGAATGGATCACT